>CM070564.1:10133958-10659857 GCA_036346405.1 Phyllostachys edulis
CAATCCAAATCTTATATTCCTCGGTTCCGCACCAAAGTCTGTAAACCTCCTATCGATGTTTCTCCACTAGATAGAATCAGCAGGGTGTCTTAGCTTTCTGTCATTCTTACGCTCCTCTGAGTGCCAATGCAGCAATTTTGTATTTTTTCGGTTCTCAAAAAACCGCTTCAAATGGGGAATTACAGGAAGATACCACGCCACCTTAGTAGGAGGTCCTTCCTTCACCTCGATTCCCTCGTCGTCATCTGATTGATTCTTACGCTTGTATCGGGATGTGTTGCACATTGGACATACATGCATGTTTGTATACTCGTTACGGTAGAGGATACAATCGTTCGTACATGCATGTATTCTTTCTACTTCCATTCCCAATGGACAAAGAACCTTCTTGGCTTTGTAGGTGGTTTTGGGCAACTCGTTTCCCTCTGGAAGCATGTCCGCTAAGAGACCTAACAGCCCCGTGAAACTCTTTTTGGACCAACTGTTGCTTGCCTTCAATTTAAGCAGTTCAAGCACGGATGACAACCTTGTGTATTCCGGCTTGCAGCCCAGGAACAAAGGTTTCTCCGAGTCCTCCATCAAACCCCAGAATTTAACATACTCCCTCTCATCACAGTTCCCTTCTGCATCGCTAAGAATCCGATCTAGATTGTCATCATCATGCAGCTTATCCGAATTGGAACCACAATCGACATCATCTGGCGGCATATCGTTGACTTCCTGTATAATATGCTCTTCACCGTAACTAGTCCAACGTGTATAGCCCTTTTTGAAACCCCTTCGAATCAAGTGTGCTTCGATCTGCGCTCGGTTCTTAAACATCTTCAGATTCTCGCAGTCAATGCATGGATAATACATATATTCCGCCCCCTTATTCAACATATTCTCCTCGGCAGCTCTTGTAAAAGCAGATACACTATTAATGTACTCTTCACTCACACGGTTCTCAGCGTACATCTAGCTTCGGTCCATCACACGGTTCGTATTAAAAACACTGGAAATAAATAAAAGGGTGATTTCGAAAGCGTATTTTCTGAGGCTTAATTACGCTTTCCAACAGAGAAAGCGTATTTTTCTCTGAACTAAAGGTGCCTTTTTTCATTTTTTTTTTGGATTTTATTAACTTACATGTGGGCCCTACTTGTTAGTGACCCATTTTTTATTTCATGATTTTATTTATAAAATCTATGGTGGTCCCACATGTTATAGACTCGTTAGTTTATTAACTAAATGATTAAAAACAGTAGGATTTGAAGCTCAAATTAGGCTCAGGGTGACATCGCATTGCTAATAGTCGTGGCTCGGGGCCCTAAGATCGCCTGAGGCAAACCGACGGTGATGTCCCGTGGCGGCGCCATGGGCTTCACTAGCGATTTCGGTGTAAACGCCTGAAACTACTCAAATTAAAGGATGCTTATGCTCCAGTAGCTCACCTCGATCACGAGGAAGGTGTCAATGAAGTCGGGGAAGGTTCAAGGCGGCTGGTCGTCGGTGAACAGAGGTGACAGCAGCAAGCTCCTCGGTGACAGGCCTTCTCGGTGGAAATAAACTGAAACCATGCACATGCATAGCTTTGGGGGACATATAGGTGGGGAAATCGACCTTGGTGGGGTCGAGGACTCACCGGAGAAGAGTTGGCATCGATGGCGGCGGTGGTGACAGAGAGGTCCACGGTGACAGCTCGGCGTGGGCGACAATAGCTGAAATTGACCACACAAGCGGGCTCAGTGAGGTGAGGCGATACTCAAACCAGGCATGGAGTGGCGATGGACTCACCGGGCTTGGAGATCTCCCGCGGTTACCGTAGCGCCAGAGATGGAGATCAAGAAGACTCTGTTGGGGAGCTAAGTACACTGCACCGTCTGTGATGAGTTAATTATCACAGACGGTTTTCAACAAAAATCGTCTGTGATATGTAGTAATATCACAGACGGTTCATGTTGAAAACCGTCTGTGAAGTATCACAGATGGTTCTCACAAAAAAAACCGTCTATGATATTGGGTAATATCACAAACGGTTTTTGGTCGAAACCGCTCTGTGATACTCCATGATGGTTTCAACATGAACCGCTCGTGATATTACCTCTTCACATACGGTTTTAGCGTGAAAGTAACGCAGCGGTTGGTAAACAAAACCGCTCGTGATTGTGTTTATCTGAGCGGTTTCGATGAACCGTCTGTGATCAGGCGTCCAATATTAGCATTTTTGTAGTAGTGAGATGCGCGTGGGGAGGAGGCGATGGCGTGGGTAGGAAGTCATAGCTGCACACTGAAGGGGAGGCAGTAGAGGGCGGACTATGTGTCGAGGCTAGCAGCGCTCGTCGGCCAGGAAGCCGAGAGGCAGGACCGCGGGAGGAAGCGCTCTAGCTTGGCGGCACAACACAGGTGCATCCCCAATTATCAATTCAGCAATTTATTTAGTGTTGTTTTGAGTTGTTATTGGTGATTTTAAAAAGTGTTTCTAAAATGATATAGAAATGAAAAGTAAGGAAAATGACTAAATAATGTTTTTGTTGCAGTAGACAACTAGCAACACGATTAGGACGCACTGAGATATCAGATAAGATATTTTACATGCAATTGGGAGCTGTGCCCTGCGTGTGTTGTTTGAATATCAATTGTCGTGTACTGTTCTACCATGCGATCAACCCTTGCGCCAACAGTGATTCCTTTGGACTCGTCGGGCGTCGCCTCACTCCAAGCCACACGGACAAACAAGTAGCGGTCTCGTAGCACGCACACTCGTCGGGCTTCGAAGGAGTGCGACATAGTGCATGCATCGTGCCTGCCGGCCGCCGTTCCGAGGGCGACCTGACCGACAGCCCGGCCGCGGAAGCCGCAGAGAAGAAGCACTGCTCGCCAGGAACCGGCGGCTGCGGGAGGAATTATTAGATCCATGTATTTGAATACAACCCCGCTTGGCTCCTTGAGTTCGTGTGGACTGTGGAGGATAGGTTGAAGATAGCGAAGCTGGCCCATCTTGTCCACTCACTCGATTATTGAAGCCCACTTGACTCCCGAGCTTTCCTCCATTCGTCTTCCTCGCGATTCCTCTCACCTCTGCGACATCCACGGCTATCGACTGCACAGAAAATCAACAGCTATATTCTGTCCTCACGCCAGAACAGAAGCCACGGCTGCTATGGTCTTCTCTTGTTTTTCACAGCAGCACACCTAGATCCTTTTCTGTTCTCATGAGATAGCACCCAAATGCAGCCACCGCAGCTAGTCACGTAAAGCCACCAGCCCTAATCTATGCAGCCACCACTGGGCCCTAGCAACTCAGCTCATACACGTACAGACATCAAGCCCACGCTAGTACAACCACCTAAAGCCCATAGACTACGTCCTGCTTAAATCAACTCTCGCCAAAAGTACCTCCTCCCGAATTTCTCTACACCTTTCCAATTTTGGACAACCAAAATTTTTACTTGTTGTAGCCTCTGACCGTACCTTCGTAGCTTCAACACATATCATCCATTTTTTATCTCCACGCACCCAAACTCGAGCTCGATTGTCTCCTCCAGCGTCCTCGACGCTATGGACCATGACTTCGCACCAAGCTATCTCTTGATCTTCACCGTAGACCACGATCGCCTCGAAAATATCCTGCACATGCAAAGACCAAAACAACATCCTTTCTCGGCACAAGTTCTTCCCAACTTGACCGACAAAAGTCCACACATATATAAGCAACACGCCTCAAATAACATCAGTAAGCACTATTGTCAATTATTCATCAATTAAATTATTCTAGACCTAGCCACATGGTCTAACACCAATTCTACCAAAGACACATTTTAAAAATCTACCTTGTATTTTAACACTTCTACATTTTTTATTACTGTACTTTTAGAACTTTTGTTTACCAAAATGTAGTGCAAATGAAACAACATTTGTTATTTATGCAAAATATAATGGACATAAAAAAAGTAAAATTTTACAATAAAGAGGACATATGCAAATAATTATTTATAATAAATCACTAGAACCGGTAGATTTAGGTAAGATCGTATGAAAATTTTGATCATAACTCTACATAATTTTTGTTAGAATCATAACAATATTAAGATTCTACCAAATTAAGACTCTATGCGATCGGATCGGTCGAGTCAATCCAAATGGTAGAAACATTACGACCAGAATAGAGATCCGGACAACCTTGGGCAAGAAAAACGAAAAAGAAAGAGTAAGAAATGGGCGGGTTTGCAAACAGCGCTCACGATTGTACAAGGCCATGCAAACTTTGTGGGGCGCCACAAGATCAGGAGATAGGCCTGCGAGCCTTTATTTTTTTTGCCGAGTCACGTATTCGGCATGTGATCAATTTTGGCAGGTTCGGTTTGCATTAGAATCGACATAGATAGAAGTCCTGGCCGCACCAATAATAGGATGCGTCCAGCTCCTAGCATATATATTCTCTAGACCTCATTTTATTGAGAGGGCATACCATTTTATATATAAGAATTAAAATATAGTTATTGCTTGTTCTTTAATTTCATATCAGAATTCATGCGAGGATTTCTGAGAGAGAATTATTGTCGGACCCAGATTTCTGAGAATCCAAATCCTATATGAAAACTTTGTGCTATTCCCTAAATCAGTAGCTAACACTCACAGACACATTGCTGAATCAATTCATACATGGCGTAAATGAAACCATACCATTCATTAATTTAACACAACAGATTTTACATAGACCACATCGGGTCAATTTTTACAATAAGGGCCGATCAGGCCAAAGATTACCATACAAATGTTGCAAAAGCGACAGCGGAAGCAAAAGGGGTGAGAGCATATCTCTCCACAGGCAAGTGACTGGGGAAACCTGTGTATGCCCGATATTAACCAAGAGCTTGGTTAATATTGGATGCATGCAAGCACCAACGGAGTCAACTAGACTGTGGTGAGATTAGAACAACTAAAGACTAAGCTACGCTACAACATCTTCTGGCCTCCAGCTTCTGGATCTTCGTAGAAAGCGTAGTCTCCTTCGTCTTCATTATCTGAAGGGTTTGGGAAGAGGAGCAAGAGTGAGTACTACTACCATGCTCGCGAGCCAACACACAATGCAATAATATACATGCTAGGCTTAACAAGGATGGCTCAGGTTCTTTTATATGTGAAAGCAAGCTTTTCAAATATCATACTTACAAAGTCCAATCACTTAGCATTTTAACAAATTGCAGTTTTAATAAAGAGAGTAATGTGCAATAATTAATAACAGTGGGGGTTCCATCCGTTTAACTCTACACATGCATCTTTTAATTGAGCGCCTCCAATGACCACACCCACTGAGCTCGAAGACTTAGGGAAAATCCAACACAGGGCTAGGTGAGCCCTTCCACCATTTTCATACCACCCACAAAGTTTTGAAATAGAAATAACTCAAGTTATGATTCCCATGTCCGTCTTTGATCGTAGGCACGGCTGTTTAAACAGTTTAGACTCTGCAGAGGTTGCACACTTTACCCACAAGAGATAGTCATACCCGTTACCCCACATGATTCCGTAGTCATGTAGTTGGACGACCGTCATAGTAACCTTTCAAACTACCTTGCCCTTTCCGTCATCTCACCCATATAGGGTTGCGCCCATACGTTGCACGGGATCGTTGTAACCCGAGTGTTGGGTGTAGTTTTGTACTACCCACAATCACTGGCAACCTCCCCCATTCAAGCTGGATGTACCCAAGCTTGTGCGTTCCATTTCTCCACCGTGTGAGACACATTCAGGGTTCAATAATTTTACTAAGCCAAGTTGCACTTTACAGACTTGTGGTTGTACTTGTTTAACACGGGAGGTCGTGACAAGATTAAGTCCTTAGGGTTATCTGGGCGGTTCATTCCACAAACCAACCATCCTCGTGCTCCTCGAGCACCCACCGCCTCACCATCCACCCAGATAGAACTAGCAATTGGGGTTTTGAGGAGTAAACCAAATTATTTTCACACCTTTTAGTCAATGGACCACCAATGACTACCCAAATTATTTTATGTTTGAGGAATGATGATTGGGGTATTTAATACCCCGGTACTTAAGCAAGACTAGCATGTCACTTAAGTACAACCTATAACTAGTATTACCATATAGTTACTAGGGTGACAAGGATTAATGGATTCAAATTATCAAGGATGGCATATTAAATTAATTAATCAACAAGTGGGTGTTTAACTACCTTAAGCTTTAACATACATTTGATAAAGAATTTAAGCATGCGATTTTGCTAATTTAAATTAATATAATTTGCATAAAATGTAGGATCAATATGGTCAAAGTATTGACTCGCCTTGGATATAGGTAAGAGGATCTTGGTATTCTTGTGCTTGATCAACTTGGAGATCCTCCGCGTCGTCGAATCCTAAGCGGACGATCGCACCAGAAAAAGGCACAAACAAGTAAAGAGAGCAAATAAATACACAAGAATATGCAAATGAACTCCAAATTGATTAAGTCCTATTCCATTAGCAAGATCTTGATTTAACAAATTTTTAGAAATTTATTTCATAATTTTTGGAGTTAAAACGGAGGAGAACGGGATTTTTGAAGTTCTCTTTTGAATTAAACCCTAAAAAGAAAACCAGAAAAAGGGAAGGGAGAAATGAGCTGGCGGTGGGGGCCCATGGGGCAGTGTTGCGGTTCAAGGGGAGACCGCATGGACCGAGTCCACTTGCGGCACGCACGGTGGGTGTGGTGGACCGGCCACGGGCGGGCCCGCATGGCAGCCAAAGAAGAAAAGGGGGGGGGAGGGTTGAGAGAGCCACAACCATGGGGCTGGCTCAAATCGGCCAGCAGGGGAGGCCAAGGGCGCGTGGGGAGCAAAGGCGGCGCCGGCGAGTGGGGTGGCGGGGCAGCCGGTGACGGGCGGAGCAGAGGCGCTAGAGAGCGGCGGATCGAGGAAGGTGGGGTTGCTCGGGAGAGGCGAAGCAGTCTGGGCGAGCAAGGGCGGTGGTGGCTCCATGGCTTCATGCGGTGCCGGAGAAGCAACGACGCAGGGAGGAGGGCGGCGCGCGCACCAGTTGCGCGGCAGCGAGGGGAGGTCGGCGGAATGACCCGGTTGGCCGGAGGGTGGCCGGATTGGCCCGGTGACGGCGGCCATAGGCGGAGGAGGAGGAGGCATGGCGGCGGCACGTCTTGGCGATGGGGAAGGAGTAGGGAGGTGGGGATTGGAATCCTCGCGTCGCGGGGCTTCTCGTGACGCGGTCGCTGGAGGCGGAAGCTCACCGGAGCAGCGATGGGGCGGCGCTACCAAAAGAGCTTAGGTGCAGCGGTTCTTTGGCTGTAGCTTACCAGTGCTCCAAGGGGCGATGCGAGGAGCTTTAGGGAG
The DNA here is from genome assembly GCA_036346405.1 of Phyllostachys edulis. Lineage (NCBI taxonomy): Eukaryota > Viridiplantae > Streptophyta > Magnoliopsida > Poales > Poaceae > Phyllostachys > Phyllostachys edulis. The sequence continues at coordinate 10,141,286 of CM070564.1, forward strand.
CACGGGAGAGGCTTTATAGGCCAAGGGAGGAGGCTTGGAGCCGTTGGCAGGGTGGTGGTTGCGCTGTGTCCCGAGGCGGCGTGGGCGTGGGCGGCTTGCACACGGAGGGAACAGGGCGAGGGAGCGGGGGAGGCGCTACGAGGACGTGCGGCGGCTCGGGCGTCCACATTGACGCGGGCGCGTGCGGCGCGGGCTACAAGACAAGGCGAGGGGAGAGCGCTTTATCCGGGAGCTCCATGGCGGCGGGAACTGTGGCGGCGTCGTGTGCGCGCGTCTTGATAAAACAGGCGAGGGGAGGCAGCTTCAGCAAGCGGCGGCAGCGTTTCTCACGGAGGGAGGAGCGACAGCGCTGACCCAGGGAAAAAAGGCGAGAGAAGAAGATGACCCGGCGGACGGCGCAGGCAAGAAGAAGAGGCCAAAGGCCTGGAAAAAAAGGGTCAGGCCAGGGCAGGCCAGGGAGAAACGGGCCGGGTGGGTCGGAGGAGATGGGCTTGGCCCAAAGGGGAGATGGGCTGAGCCCGGAAGAGAAGGGAGGCCCAACTCCATATGGCCCCGAGATTTCAAAAGAGAGGGGAAACTCCAACTGAATTTGAATTTCAAATGTTACGGACATTACATTTGAAACACACACCGGAGAGAAAAGAAAGGAAGTTTTCAGAATTAGCTTGGTAATTTGAATTACGGCGAAGAACGAAAACCAAATAGGTAATTTCTATTCCTGTCCGAAAAACGGGATGTTACAATTATGCGATCCGTTCTTCGTTCTGCAAGTCAAGGATCAGTTTGCTTTTCTGCTGGGAATTGAGGGCTTGACAATCTCCGCTCGTGGTCTAGCAGCAATCATCCCAGTGCGTGTTGGCTAATATCCATAGAGCTGTAACTTCGTGTACTAGCGTGTGGTGTACAGTTGAGTGTTATTCGTCGTCAAGCACAATTTATCGACGGTTGTACTTAAGAAGATAAGGTCACCCCATATCAGAAGTGTTGAAGTATATGTGAATTGTCCGTCTTTCCTCATTAGCTTAAATTTTTGAGTAAATTGGTTGGTGTATGCAACTCAATACACCCCTGGTTTAAACCATGTCAAAAAACATCTCATTCACTCTGACAACCATGTCATTTGAATTTTTTGTCGCCAGATGAGTTATTATTATCTTGTTGTACAGGACTCATCCAAGAGTACAAACTTACATACAGTGATGCATGCATCGACATGTTTGTGATGTTACACTTGTTCTAACAAAGTTGTAAAATGCACTGTTTATAGTGCAATAATTCTTTTTGCCAGGAAAACACAGATATTAATTAGAAATTTTATTTGTTGGTCAGAGTGTAGTTGCATGTTGTTTATTACACATATGATGAATTTAAGCTTGTCAGCATCCAACAAAAATCTTTACAAATTTTGAAATAAATGAATTCTAATGCTAAGAACAGCGGAATCTGATTAATACATTTGATCACTAAATGCACAGGTGTACTGAATAAGTTACAACACAACAATACATTTAGTTTGAACCAAGGGGGACCTCCCTTGCTTCTATTTGACGAAATTTGGTTTTAAAACTAGAAGCAGACACAACCACACTGTGACACTGATAGTTGCCTATCTTATTCCACAAACACAAGCTCACTCTGCAACATGTATCAATTCACTGACAGACGACTTGTCACTCTGTTTATACCAAGATTTCTTCAACATGAGAAGACGATCTGCTACATCTGTCATTTGTGGTCTTTGATCCACATCAAGATTTAGACATTCCACAGCAATCGCTAAAAGATTATCAAGAAGCTCCAAATCTTGTGGTGCTGCAATTTCCTTGTCAAATAGCTCAGTTGCTCTCTTATGCTTTTTGTGAACATCAAGAAAATTCATAACTAGGCTGTTCTTGTCGGTATAGGTGGCCTTCTTCCTGCTAATAAGTTCCAAGAGCACAACTCCGAAACTGTAGACATCACTTTTATCAGTTAGCAGGCCTGTTTGTAGATATACTGGATCCATATAACTCATGTCACCAATGACAGATCTGGTGTGTTGTTTATCTATAGATATCATCCTCGATATGCCGAAGTCAGAGATCTTCGGTAGAAAGTTATCATCCAAAAGTATATTAGCTGGCTTAACATCACCATGCAGGATTGTAGTACCGGTCTTTGAATGCATGTAAGCTAGACCTTCTGCTGATTCTGCAGCAATATTTATGCGTACATCCAAATTGACAGGCTCCCTCCTGCTACCATGGAGAATGTCATGGAGGCTGCCTTTGGAGACAAACTCATAGACCAACATAGGGATATCAACTTCTAGGCAACAACCTATGAGTCTGACAATGTTCTTGTGGATTACTCGAGATTGGATTATGACCTCATTTGCAAATTGTTCCTTTTGTGCGGCATCAACATTGATGGACTTCTTTACTGCAACTAGTTGGTTATCACCAAGAACTCCTCTGTAAACCTCACCGAAGGCACCTTTTCCAATAACATTGCTACGTCTTAGAATTGGCTTGAGCTCCTCCATTTTGAATATCTTTATATTGTTGACTTTTTCTAGTATAGGGCCACCGTTCTTTGCAAAAAATTCTCTCATCTTTCTTTTCTCCCTGCGAAGAAGGGTACAGAACACCAGAACTGCCACGACAAAAAGACCACCTATTGCACCTACATGGAGAACAAAGAAACTACATAATATCACCAACATTTCAATAATTGGAAAAAAAAACAAAAATGTCAATAAAGAAGTGTTATGATTATTTGGAATTTCTAGTTTATTGTAAGTTTATAACTAGAGTAGCATGTACATGCTTGTACCACCGTGATAAATAAAATTCAGAAACTTGGTTTGTAATTAACTATAGCTGGTCATAGTGTCAAGCTAGGAATAATTAAATATATTAGATTTCAAAGTGAGAATGTAAATATTTCTTAAGGGTGCAATGAACATCATTTTAATAGTTAGTTTTAACTGTATGGTGATGCTAGTAACGGGGTGCCACTGCCGTTGGCTGCGACGGTGAGCGTGGGAACGCTCTACGTGCCCAGCCAGCGATGGCGGTGGCCGGCGGCCGTTCCGGGATTGGATCGAAACCTTAGGCACGTATAGATTCGATTAGATGTAATCCGATTGTAGCATGGTCGACGTTCGTGGTTTGCATGGCCAGCGGCCGGCGCCATAAGCGGCGGCACGGTGGATGCCGTGCTTGCCGAAGGCGAGCATCGGCTAGCAGATCGGATTTGCCGTTGTGCTAGCAGCAGGCTTGGCAATAGATAGGTGTAACTGTAAGTAATCTGGTGCTCGGTAACTTACCCAGGGACACCTTTGCTGGAAGCGTAAATATTTCAGTGCAACGCCCTTCGTTCGCATTACCCCTCGTTCCGGCTGGGCAGGTACATTCGTAGCCTCCTAGCCTGTTCTGGCATGTCCCGTGGCAAGGATACAAATCTGGTCTCTCACACTCGTCAACGTCTACAAATCAACCATGCATAGTAGTTCTCAAAAAAGAAGAGAAAAGCATGCATGTATGTACAATAATATGTCAATAGTACAACCATAGATAGATAGATAGATAGTTGGCGTACATATGTAAATTAAATTGATATGTACGTATGTACAGTACACTACTACAAAAAAACTAATACTGGACGCCTCATCACAGACGGTTGACCAAAACCGTCTGTATTAAATACAATCATAGACGGTTTTGGTTTAGCGACCGTCTGTGTTGCTGGCTGCGCTAAAAACCGTCTGTAACACTCTGATTTTACCATGGCATGAAATCACTAACACTCCGATTTTACCATGACTTGCTATGGTATTTTACCATAGCATGAAATCACTCCGATTTTACCATGGTTTGAAATCACTAACACTCTGATTTTACCATAGCATGAAATCACTAACACTCCGATTTTACCATGGTAAAATCAAAGTGTTAGTGATTTCAAGCCATGGTAAAATTGCGAGTAGGAAAATTCAAGTCACGAGCGGTTCTTAATAAAAACCGCTCAGTGATAAGATATATATCACGACGGTTTTAATACGAACCGCTCGTGATATGTATATACTACGCATTTGTTCTTAATACGAACCGCTCGGATAGTATCATATCACGCACGGTTCGTATTAAGAACCGTCTGCGATATGTCGTCCTGAGCGGTTTTTGTATGAAACCGCTCGTGATTCGCAGCGTGGGAGTTTGAAAAATTTTGAACGCACGCTGGAGGCAAAATATTTTGGCGCTTTCCTTATATATTAGACACACCTTATTTTCCATCGTCTCTCCTCTCTCCTTCCCACACCGAGCTCCAGCGACCACCCTCGATTCCCCGTCGTAGTTCAGCGAGGAGGCATAGCCGACGATGACGATGAGGAGGGATGCGGAGGAGCTCCCTGTCTACCAGAAGGTACGTGTACATCCCCATAACATACATAATTTGTTGGTTGTTTGTTGTAAAGAAAATTATCTTAATTTTGTGTTACCTAAGGTCGGAGCGTCGCTGGAGGTTTTCAGTCGTCTCTCCTTGCCGACGAGCTTGAGTCGAACTCGACGACATGCAAGAACATCTTGTGATATGCTGGTGAGGTACAGAGAGGAGCTCACAAGACCAATCCAAGAAGCCGATGAGTTCTTCAGGAGCTTGGAGACATAGATGGTTTCTAGCTAGTTTAACTTTGTAACTTTATTCTTTTTCCCATTCGGAAGGGACGCTAGAAACCTTTTGGTTTCCCTTTCCTATAATGTGTTTGCCATCAGAATTTTAATTGGATTTTAGTTGTCTTGCTAGAGGTTGCATATGGAAACTACTGTCTAGCACTTGATTGGTTTGGCTCAAAATCCGATTTTTTTTTGCAATGGAAAAAACTATTACAGACGGTTCTGAACAAGAACCGCTCATGATAATATTATCACGCATTTTCTTGTTCGTAACCGCCTGTGATAGTCTATTTTCAGACGGTTCTAAACAAGAACCGTCTGTGATAAGTAATTATCACAGACGGTTCTTGTTCAGAACCGTCTGTGATAGTCTATTTTCACAGACGGTTCAAAAACCGTCTGTGATGACTCATATCATTACAGACCCATAAACTCAGACGGCTCATAAAACCGTCTGTGATGACGTTTTTGAACCGTCTGTGAAGGCCTTTTCTGTAGTAGTGGTAGTAGTACATATTTGCATTTACGTACCTTGGCATCCACTTGGTATGTATGGGTTGCCTTAGTACCCGTCCCAGCACCTGCAGAAGTATCCTAACACGTCGTATTTCTTGTCGAGTTCCACGCACAGGCTGTTGCCGCTGGCGCAGGCGTAGCCCTCGGGCGCCGGTTGGCCGGCTTGCGGACACGAACCTTTTGTGACGCGGAACTCTACCACGAGGGGGACACCCCTCGCGGCGTTCCTCCGCAAGAAAACATCGCCGTCGAGGTCCGGCGACGAGAAGTTGTACCAGGCCTTGTCGACAAGCATGGCGTACGAGCAGGACAAGCTGAAGTCGTCGAACGGCTGCTTGCTGATGGTCACGAGGCTGCCGGTGCGGGCCGGCGGTACGCTGGCCTGGCAGCAGCCCTGCCCCGAGCACGACCCATTGACAGGCACTTCGGACGGTACGGCCAGTGGGTTGAGAAATGACTGGCAACTGGGCCCGGTGGTCTGCTCGGCCTCGACGACGGTCCCAATGCCCATCAGCACGTTGCTCGTCGCCGACAGGAGGAACGGCGACCTGAGCGGGAAATCTATCTCCTGCCTTCTTACCAAGTGGTGCCCATTGTCCAACCTGCAATCGAAGCTGAACGCGGCGTGCACCCGCGCTTTCCCCTCCGAGACTGACACGCTGCTGAGCTCGACCGGCAACAAGGATCTGTTGATCGACCTGTACGGCATGTTCTTTTCGTTGGTCGAGTAGGACAAGTGTTCGATCGTGATATGCGGTTCGTCATCACCGCCGAGTTCTGAAAGGTTAGCAGCAAGGAAGGCACGAGGCGGATCGAAGGTGTCGTTGCAGGTGACGTGGAAGCCTGGGAGGAAGCAGCCATTCTTCATGCCGAAGGGGTAGGGGATGCTGAGGTTGCCGCACTTATCGGGGCAGCCTGGAAGTGTGAGCGCCCCCGCCGTGCTAGGCTGTTGATGATCGGCGGTGGCTACCACGGCCGCAAGGGTTGCTGCCAGGAGCAGCAATGGAAGCAGAAGCGTTTGTGAGGAGCGGGTGCTCATGGCGGTGCTGTCGATGATGCTCTATGGCTCTAGCTAGTGAACAAACTCTGTGAATGCAATCGTGCAAAAGCTTGCGTTTTATCGGTTGGCACTATCTTAATTTCGTATACACGGGGACAATCATTCCCTGGAGAACACTTGGACAGGATACAGATTGATTAGGTACGAATTCGCATGGGATTGGTTGATCTGATCACCACCGCCACTTTGTGCTGGATCGTTTTATAGTAGAAACATGCTCCTACTAGAACAAGATTGAAAAGATGGAACCAAGTGCACTCAACTTACTCCTAGCCAGTGAAAAACTTATCGGCCGATTTTCGCCGGTTACCGCCGGTAACCGGTGTTACCGGCGGGGGCCGGTAAGATTCAAATGAGCCCCGAAATTTTCGGTTTGAATGAATTTTGTCCAAAAAATTTTGAATTTGCTTGAATTTTGTTCGAATTTGATTTTTTTTGTCCGAAATTGGCCGAAATTTTTTCCGAAAAAACCGGTTACCGCCGGTAACCGGCCCTATCGCTGCCCTCCGAAATTTTTTTTCAACCGGTAGCGAAAACACTGCTCCTAGCTAGTAATTCAACTGGTACTAGTATCCTCTATCCTCCACCAACCCTCACTGAATGAATGGTGGTACCAAATAGGGTGTGTGTGTGTGTGTTCATAAAGTTCATGTAAGCATCGTAGTATTCAACAAAGCAACAAAATAATCCCTTGCTCATGCAATCGGCTGACAGATATCATGACTTCATAATTTCAGTTCTTAAAACAAACCACCGCATGTATGGTCTTGTACTACTACTGTGTGAACTGTGAAAAACGATGAAATATCTGCACCGTGCCGCCATGAAAATTAGTACTGCTAGTACAGTGGTATATAATTATACAGAAATCTAAGGCGATCTCTATCTGTCTATTTAAGAGTATCTACAACAGTCCACCTCAGCTGTTACTAAGGGGTTGCCACATCAGCATTTAGGTAATGCGGAGGAGAGAAGGTTAAGTTGTTTCTAGATGAAGAAACTAGCAAATTGTTAATACCAAAACACAAGAAACAACCAAATACTCTATTAGAGACTTTACCTAAAAACGCGTTTTGTGGGTCCTACTGTCTTAAAGCAAAATATACACCAGATCATTTGTGCAGCCCAACTTCGTTATTGATATGATAAATGAGCTAAAACATGTAGGCCACAAAGTTGTACTTCATTATTGATCATCAAGAATGATGCATACTTGTAGCAATTAAAGTTTTAGACACAAACTCAAGAAACAATCCATTGGAAGACTTGTTTTTTTTTATTAGATTGAGTACTCTCTCTCCTCTTAGTAACAAGCTATGAAACAAACTATTGTAGACGCTCTAAGAGCACAAATAAGAGTTTTTAACGGGGACAACCAAGAGATAGCCGAAGCTTCCAACGCATCCTGATCTCAAAAAAGAAAGAGAAGAAAACTCTGCAAAGAAGAATAATTCCAAAGTGTCCAAACGACGATTTGGCCTAACAAGAAAGTCCAAGTAGCATCAGGACATGCACGTTTTAGGGGGGACAATGTCTGATAGCCCCCACATGCATGAAGCATGATCGATTGTAACACCATGATTTTCAGAACTTTTTGAAGATTTCGAAATAAAAAGAACCATTTTGTTTTGATGAGAATTCAAAGCTTAACTTGAAATTTCAGGATGGATTTCAAATTGACTAACTCAAACTTCAACTAAAATTCCTTAATGGTTTGCTGAGTTTGTTGGAAGCTTTGGTGATCTTCCCTTCTCTGTGCTTGTTTTGTAATTCTTTGGTCCAAACCTCCTTAGGTCTAGACCCCCCCAAGTGCTTGGATCTTCCCTGGTCCAAACCTCCCTTTTTGATTTTTCTTTGGCTTAGACCTTCTCAGGTCTAAACCTCCCTCATGTCCTTTATAACCCATTCTCTGTTTTGTTGGAACCTCTCTAGGTTCTCTTGGACTTCTCCTCGCTTTGATCTCTGAAATGTTTTCCTTCTGGAAAATCCATACCGCAGCAATCCGGTATTACCGCCACACGGTACTACCGCTGCACAACTCGCGGCCATACCGCCCTAGGGAAAATCGAGAGTCCATAAACATGTGTTCTGGAATTTCCTTACCACCTTGTAGCAATAGGAACTACCTGATAACGGTAGTACCGCCCCCACCTTGCGGTGTTACCGTTTCTCAGGACCTCTCGAAACCTATGATTGGACATCCCTCGTGTCAATCCAAGCCTTCCGCTCGATTCGGATCTCTCCTTGGTTAGATCTAAAGGTCCAGACCTCATTTTTGTTGGATCTAACGGTCCCGACCTCATCCCTATTAAAGCTAAGGGTCCAGATCTCCCTATCGATTGGACCTACCGCTTGCACTGGTGGCTACACCGCCCGAGTTTAACCTTTCTAGCTTAAGGACCGTTTGATTTGTGTTGAACGGCCCGATCTTGAGGGCACATTCGGATGGTCCGAACATCCTATTCCTTCAGGGCCATTCGATCTCCATCGGACAGCCCCAATCCGTTGGTGCGCTGCGCTGGTCCGAACGTCCCAGTCGCCTCGCCTCGTTCGATCAAGATCTGATGGCTCCAGTTCTTCCCGCGTATTCTTGCCTTCGCGGACCTCCCCTTTCTATTTGATCGTGACCGTTGGGATCTCCCTTGAGAGGTCCTAGCCATCAGATCTCCCCTTACCATTGATCCTGACCGTTAGGCCTCCCTTTCGGAGATCTAACTGTCAGGACCTCCCCATGCCTTTGACCTTGACCTTCCGACCTCCTCATTGAGGTGTGTTTTGGATCTCCTGTCCACATGACCTCCTTATTGCTATGACTGTTGGACCTCTTCACTTCTTTAGACCTCCTTGTTCCTCAGACCTTCCTCGTCGCATCATGTGTGATCACCCAGTCTTCTGCCCCAGACTATATCCTTTGGACCTCACCGTCCCTTAGACCTTACAGCCCTTTTTGGACCTCCTTGATTTTTGGGTCTCCTCCAGTAATACCACTTCCTTGACACCGGTACTACCGCACCCCTCTCCGTCCTTTGGACCTCCTCGGCTCTGGACCTCTTTATCCTCTAGACCACCGGTCGTTCTGCGGCAAGACCTCCAGTCGTACCGCAAGGACCTCCTTGGTGGGTCGTGGCCTTCCTTGAAGGTCAGGATCTTTCCTTGGCCTCTGCGGGACCTCCTCAAGGTCTCCGCAGGATCTCCCCTTCAGGCCTTGACTGGTCCCACTTGACGGTCACACCCACTTTCTTTAGTCTTTTAACCACGTCCTTGGCACTCGGAAGTCATCAAGCATTTAATGCCTATTGTGTCGCATTAAATGCTACCACTTTTTGCCCATACCGAGCCATCTTTTGTCTAATCTTTCACCTGCTCCTATCATTTGTGTCACCAGCCCTTGAACTCGTGTACCTTGGAAACTCCGGTGGCTCTGGCTATATATAGCTTGGGCCGCCCTTCCTCTTTACTCTTTTGCTCATTTCTACCTTCTGATTCCATCGTCAAGCTCTTGGACCTTCTCCAAAGCTCTCTGGACTTCCTCCCTCCAAGCTCCAGATCTAATCCAGCAAGCTCCTTAGACCTCCTCCAAGCCGACCAAACCTCTCTGTTGGTTTATTTTAGTGTTCTATTGGAGTTTCTTTGGTTCTTATTTGAGTTTTGTGTTGAGTTTCTTTGGTTTCCTCGTGTAGATTGTGAAGACACAGAGGAGCAAGAGCTCTCAGAGGTAGAAGAAGACACCTGAGTCTCTGAGCAAGGCAAGTTACACTCTTAATCATATTGCACCCATTATTTCAACCTATGTATATTCCCTTTCAAATGATAATGCATGCTTACTTTGCTAAGTATTTCAACACCTGTTTTTACAATCTTAGTTATGCCTAAATCTCTTGGTATGGCCACTGTCACCTTTGAACCGAACATGTTGTCACCCTAGGCAAAACTTGGTTTTACGCGATGATGTGAACCAGGACCTTTGAAGAAAAAAATTAAAGCTTAGCCATGCTTAGAAAAAGAATCTTGATTTGGGAAATTTTGGCCGGAAATATCACTTGTCTAAATGATCTGGGCCATGACATTGGTGTGTCATGGGGTTTTTACAAATGACCATGATATTGGTATGTCATGGAGGCTGTTCTGGACCATGGCATTGGTGTGCCATGGAGGTTTTATAAATGTCTTGGTTAAACAAAGTATAATGGAAAATGGTTTGGACTCGAGCGGAGTTGGTTGTTCGGTTGGTGCAAGTTTCTGCACGGGATCGTGCCTTTATGGTAAATCGATGCCCTTGGGTTTGTGGTTAGCCGCCCGGGTCAATTAAGGACCGGTCTGCGAGTGTATTTTGCTATGCCCTTATCGTGCAACCACATGTCCTGTGTGGGCGAGACCTGACCAAATAATTTGCAAAGTTCCATCGCGATTGATCCGACTGAGGTGTGGATGGTCTTTTATGGCCTGTCTTTTTATGACTATGTAATTCCCACATGGCTCGGGGGGGGGGGCTCGATCTCTACGGCTCTCTATCCATAGGGTGGGGTGAAACCTTAGAGTAGGGTGGATTGCGGTGGAATAATGCATTGTAAAGGCCTTGTCATGAGTTTTAGACCTCTTACCTTCGGCAGTGAGAGGTGGTATTGACGAATGCTAGACAAACTAGAAAAATCATGTCATGTGGGTAAAGTGTACAACCTCTACAGAGTGTAAAACTATTCGAATAGCTGTGTCTGCGGTTATGGACATGCTAGCAAAGCTGCTCAAAGTTAGATCTTGGTCTGGTTTGTGAAAAGGAATTGTGAAAATGATTTTTGGATATCCATTCAAATGGGTTTGGCAAGGAGCCTTGTGTTAGGAGGGTATCCTTCACCATCATATTGTTAAATGTTATCCAATTGAAAAATGAAACTTTGAAAATGAATTTTAATTATTGTTATATGCTTTGGAACTTATTACATGTACTTGAAAGACGAACTTGGCTTTGTGCAAATCAACCATATAAGCTCCTCCCTTTGATATCCCTGTATGCATGTCATATTGCTATTTGACGGGTGTAACTTGCGAGTACGGTTGTTGTGCTCACTCTTGCTTGGCTAACTATTTAGCAGGAGAGGACCTTGAGGATGATGAAGTCCGAGATGATTAGGCCGCGTTCTCCAGCCAATTGCCTGTGGTGAATTGGGTGGATTTGTCGTTTGCTTTTGCTGTGTAAATTGCTCTGGTAGGGTTTGTAAGCAACCTTGTAAATCAACACTTTTGCTGTTAATAAAGCCTTTTGTGGATGTGCATGTTATCACTTGTATTTGCTGTGAGAATTAGCCATTGATCCTTGGGACTGGTTCGGATCGCAGTGGACTTAAGGTCTCTACAAACCCCACAATCTCCTGGTGTTGGTTCTGCAAAGGTTTCTCAGGATGTACTAGGCGGTACTACCGGGCCTTCGTGCGGTAGTACCGGATGAGAATGTGGTGTTTGCGGAGGACTTAAGCTCCAGACTTGCCTCGGGTCAGGACCTCTTATTCCTTCGAGCGGTCCTACTGGACCCTCGAGCGGAACTACCGGACCCCGGTCCTACCGAGCACCCGGACGGTATTACCGGCCCTCCTAGGAGGTCCTGAAAGACTTCCAGAGATCCAGGAGAACCTCACAGGTGACTCTTGGGTAGTTCGTGGTCTGGGCGGTCCTACCGGGATGCTCTACGGGACATTCTGGGAGTTCTTAGTGGACTTTCCAGGAAGTCCTGAAGGACCTCTTGGGTAGCATCTGGCCGGGTCACCACATCGATCTACCGAGGCACGGGTCAAAGAACGGACAGAAGTTTGCCATGCAACCATAAAAGCTACAGTAAGTATATATATTAAGAAACTCATGTGATAGCACATCGGATTTGATTTACTAGCACTATTAATCGTTCTTTTTCCATGTTTCAAGCTAGGTAATAAACTAGCTAGGAGCAGCCAATTGCTACATGGACCAGCCAAGTTCACATTTGTCTTTTGGTTGTGGGTCATAGTAGATGCATGCCTTTAACTCTGCAATTTACCAGCGTCAAATGGTCAAACCAACCGGCAGAACGAGGAGTACTAGGTGTGCTAATTCGTACGTAAGCGGTGAAATGATTTCTTAGGAACTTATCAGCACTCAAATCGTCACCAGTTCGATCCTTCCGAATTCAACTCAATGTAGCTGGATACAGTGGTGGAGCCAGAAAATAGATATAAGGGAGCTGTCAAATACGAATTTGTTTATGCTATACACTAAACAAGAAATTCAATACACATACTTAAAAGATGTCATATATGTGTCTAGAGTTCTAAATACGTGCATCTTGGAAGGGACCATATACATGCTTATATTTATTTTAGCCTAAAAGATCGCGGCGAGTAAGAACACTTGTGAGCGGAAGGGGGGAGCCGTGGCCCCACCGGTCTCCCCTTCCCTCCGCCACTAGCTAGATAGTGGTAGTACAGTGCAAACTCACGTATCAATAACTATGTGTGAACCCGAGAAAATTAAACTGACCTAAACGTCGTTAAACTATAATTAGCAGCAAATTAAAATTTTCTAAAGCAAAATAAATCATAATCGCAATTGACTTTGAACGCATCGTCACGCAAATTCACAGAAGAGGATGCTATCAAAATTAAACAACAGAGTTTGCAATGAAAAAGTTTGCCACAAGAATAATTCTTCATCATTATAAAACTCATAGTTGATTACAATAAAAAATCATTACAAGCATACATACAACAGTATACCATCTCTGTAATAATTTACATGGTAAATTCATGTCAAGTGAAGTTACAGACATTAAAAGCAAACATGGATTATATTACAAGAATCAATCTCCAAAAATTACAGCATGAATTATTAAAACGATAATAAAATACTATTATGTAATAAAACATTGTTACACTCTCAATTTAATTGCAAGCAAAAGTCAAGTTTTACAGCCCAGGATTAATTACAAGAATTCATACATGTAGAAATAAAATAATAATACAATCTCCGAGGTAATTACAAAAGTTAATTACAACAGATTATAATATATAAATTACAACTCTGAGTAAAAGTACAAAAGAAGGAAATAAAGTCTTGCATTCATCTCACTAAAGCCCTTCTTGCCATTTCATCCAATTATATTCCACCTTCCCAATTTGCATAACCAAGAACTTAGAACATATTTAGCAAAACCGAAAGCAGTAAGTATGAGTTAGAATAAAAAGAGGTTGCCGTCAGATTTCCCAGAAGCTCAGTAGGATTCCCATACCAACCTAGGTCAGTCGGCCCCTCGATAATCAAGATACCTAGACCAACCGGAGTCGGTCAGCCTCTTGATTAACAAGATACCCTGACCAACTAGAGTTAATCGGCTCCTTTCGCTTCCATAGGTTTCATCACCCGGCGTTTATTAGAATCCGACACCTACGTATACTGAATTACTCAACCGCAGAAAATCACTCGCATAGTGATTTATTAACAAATGGACCAAAAGGCCCTCAACAAAAATATCCTCATGTGAGAGCCTTAGAGATAAGGCAAGGGCATAGTGATCATTAACCAGCCACAAGGGAAGCTAGCCGAAGCACCTCCCCCATTAGCCATTTCCCCCCACATAAGCCATTCCTTATTCACAGCCTCGTAAGGCAAGCACAAAGCCAGGAGCAACAACCAACAGAGAGCAAACCAAAGGCCAAGCAAATCACCCCCTGAACCAATAGTTTCAGCCCTTTAGTTTCAGCCCCTTTAGTTCACAGTGGAGGTAAAGGATAGGATCATGGTAAAGAAAAGAGCAGGGTCATGGTAAAATGGGGAAGGCACAGGCAGGGGATAAGGCAGCCGAAGCTCAACCCCAGCATACCATTCCCCCCACACAAAAATCACATTCACTTCACAAGCCTCACAGAACCAACACATCAAACCACACTTCACAACCGAAAGGAAGGAGGAGCAAGGCCAAGAGCTCCCCCAACACTTCCCTCTCTCGGCCATCACCAGATCACAAGCAGGAGGAGAGGCAAGCTCAACATCCTCGGCATCATTGCTTGCAAGCCACCCACCGCAAAGGTTGAAGGGAGCACCAGCACGAGACCAGCACTGCTACCCTCTTCCCCCATCCCAAAACCTAACAAGAGGTAACCTTAGTTACACCTCAGAATGCACTACACATACACATCATTCACACCTAGAACATCTCACAGTAGCATCAACAAGTAGCTCTCAGTTCATCACATCATAGCGCAAGGGGAGAGATCAGGGAGTAGGGAGAAAGGGGGGTTGTACCTCAGTGCAAACTGGCCGAACCACCACCATCATCATGCATGTGCATCAACCATACATTAAAGCAACACAAATAAAATAAATCAATTCAAATCTTGAAGAACAAAAGTAACAGAAGTGGGTTGGGGAAGAAAGGGAACCGAAACGGGCACGGCTGAGCCGTAGGTGGGTTCGGGCGAGCGCGAACCAGGGAGGCGAAGGGCCGAGCCGAGGCTTCGGCGGCCGACGGCCGGATGGCCAAGCCGGCCAGGCGGTGTGTAGAGGCGGCCTAAGCCGAGGGGACACCGGAGGAAGAGCCGAGGCGGCGCTGGCCACCCGGCCGCGCCAGGGAGGCCAGGGGAGCGCCGGAGGAGGAGGCGGCGGCGAGCCGGGAGGGGAGCAGCCGAGCCGGGGCCGAGCCGTGGGCGAACGCGGGCGCAGACCACTGGGTCAGGGGCGTAGGACTGGAGGCGGCGGAGGGCGTAGGCGGCAGCACTGTGGTGAGACGCGTGGGGAGGAGCAGGGACCGACTAGCTCGGGCGCAGGGAGCCAGGGGAGTAGGGGCGGCGGCGCCATGAGGCAGGAGGAGAGGTAGAAGGAGTTGGGGAGAAGAAGCGAGAATGGGACTGTGGGGGAGTGTCGGCCGACTGGGAGGAATAGGAGGGGAGGATTAGGAATGGGTAGAATTAGGGTTAGGGAGTAGAATTAGTGTTAGAAGGTTAAGTAGGGTATTGGGAAGCAAATTTAGAAAAAATATGTAATTTCTAGTGAATCTTAATAGTGATAAAGGTATCATCGTAAGCTAGTAATAAAATTTGTAAGTGTTGGCACCATGTTAGTAATCGACTAAACGAATCTGGTTGGAACGCACAGGATTAAGCGGTCATAAAATACAAACACCGCTCTTAAGAAGACTGACTTGTTGTGTAGGTGACAATGTCCTCTTTCACCACAAACAAACACCGCTGAATGCATCACGAATCAGTGCAACGGTGTCTATGCTACTTACTAGACTAGTGGCCATCAACACTTCATACTCTACCAAATACCAACACAAGGGGCAAGGATCAGTATTATTCAGAAAAAAAACAGGGGAAACAGAGTAGCTGAAAGGCGTTCAATAGGAAATGATCACTACTCGCACCGTCACCGGAGCTAGGCATCAACAAACCCCACCTTCCATCCATTTAGTTATTTCCATCTTCCTTCCTGAGCGCTTTCTTATCTGAGCATCAACATCACAATAAATATTACCGACACACAACGAATCCATTCACATGTCAGCGGTTCTTGTACTCTGTTGTTCATCTGCAAAGGCCTTTTTGGCTTCTGTCCAAGCTCAGTGACTGTAACATCTTAAAACAATAACAGTGCATTATTATGCCTTACTAATTTTAAAACCAAATTGCTCTTTAACTGTCTTTGCAACAAGAGTTTGTTCTGTCAAATTTTTTCCATTACTACATCCATTCTTTTTTTACTTATCGTTTTTGGCATTGACATGGTCTATAATTCGCACCTTTGACTATTACTTTTTCTAATTATATACTAGTAAAAATGATTAAAAATGTATTGATACGAAATTATTTTTGATAACAAATCTAGTAATACCATTTCCACATTAAAAATCCAAATAATTATATATATATATATATATTAGTGGTCAAAGTTTTAAAAGATTGAATGCACGCATTCTAAAACGACATCTAAAAAAGAACAGAACGGAGGAGTACAATTACCTCTTAAAACAATAACAATGATGCTCTTCAGCTCTTGGTAAAGTTTCAGATAGATCAAACAAGTGCCATCATAGGATATAAAATGTTAAAGTTGAGTAACTCATACAGAACCAGGTGCGGCTATTTATTTCATTGCCTAACAACAGCTTATGCCCATACAGAACATCATTTGAGACACAATCGCTGTCAGTATGTGACTATAGCGGGAAAAAACACAAAATGAACATTGAACATGGATCTGTGAACCCTAGAGGAAAACAACACATCAGCTACACCCCTAATCATCAATACATCAAGGCAGCAAATGTATCACAGTTTGCTCATGGTTTAGACTAGAACTTACTGAAATTTCTCATCATTTGTGATGCATTATATTTCATACTACAAGATGGCAAATTGATAGGCTTGATTAGACAGCAAGTGTACAGACCAGTAGCATGCACAAGGCACTAATGCTGCAATAAGCATATCAGTTCAATTTTCCCCCATCACCACTTTTGTTAATATAAAGCAACAATGTTGTTAAAATTTCCAAATGAGAATTTCAAGGTTTGAAATTTATAGGATCGACAGGTTCTCATAAAGCATTCTCTTTAGATATGTTCCACACATTCTCATAGGCACTGATAGAAATTAGTGACCCATCAACACTAGAGTAACTACAATACAAAACATGCATCTCGGGAATGTAAATTTCATTTGCTACAATAGCATGGCATATGGATTGGCTATCACAAAACAAAATTGTGGAGTCTACCATACCAGAATAGCTAAAAGACCCCAACCTCGCTTGTATAATAAAGCCTAAAATATGACACCTCACCACACCAATCCTCATAAATCCTCACACATTTCCAATCAGTATGGATTCTCCTAAACCTAATTCCAGGACTGCTTCCGTTGCTTCTTCTTCGTATGCTCTACTAGCTCTTTATTGTTATCATTATTATCATCACTTCTCCCCCCTCTTCTTTTTCCTCTTCTTGTCACTTCCCAAATCACCGTCAGTAACGATTTTTTCCTTTTTCTCCTCTCCCTCTTCTGCGTGCTTCGTTTTCTTCTCCTCGCTAGCAACTCCTTGTTCTACCGCACCAACAAGAACAATTTTTTGCTCCACCTCCTTGGCACCACTCGCTTCCTCTTCCTAATTCAGGTGCTTCTTCTTGTTGTTGCTGGCCCCCTTCTTTTCCTTGTCGATTTCTTCTTCTGACTGGAAAGGTTGCAAACCACCATCAAGAGCCTTCCTGTCCTCCTTGTATTTCACATTCTCTGTTTCATCTTCCTCTTTCACATGCGTGTCCTTCTTCTTCTTCCTCTTCCTCTTGTTGCTGATAGGACTGTGCAAACCTCTGTGAAGAGCAGCAGAGTCCTCCCGCTCCCACTCACCCTGATTCGCGTCCCTCGGTTCCTGGTCCTCTTTGGTGCCTTTCTTCTTCTTGCTCTTCTTCTCCCCGGCAATTCCTTGCGAGCCACGACTAGCAAGAACCGTCGCGTTTTTCTCCTTGTCCGCATTCCCCTCCCCGTCTTGGTCTATGGCGCGCTGATGCTTCTTGTGCTTCTTCTCACTCTTGCTGCCCCAGAATCCTCACCTTCACAGGTGCCGTCTATATCGCCGCCCTGCTGCTGATACCTCCAGAGCTCGCGGCGAAAGAGGTGGTGGTCGGTGGTGGCGTCGGTGGCGGTGCGGAGGTAGGTGGTGGCGTCGGCGGAGGGGAGGTGGGATGCAGCGGAGGTGGCGAAGAGGGAGAGGATGCGGGCAACCTTAGCGAAGGAGCAGGGCTTGGAGGAGAGGACGGCGTCGGTGATGGCCCTCATCGCCACCGCGTCGTCCAAGGGTGCGGGGGGTGGGTTTGGGTTAGGGATTGGGAGAGCCAGCGACGAGAGTTGGTTAGGGTTTTAGGCAGGCAGGGGAGAAGGGCAAGCCAAGCGTTGAGCCTACCGGGGGAGATGTCGTGGGCTGTCCCGGGCCGGCCCATACATTTTTCTAGCCCAAACGCAACCAGCAGCAGGGTAACACAGCACGGCACTTGCCCACTGCATATTTCAGCTCCCATGAAGGATTTGATGCTTCATTAATCCATGCATCTAGTCGCTCACAGTGATTCATATTTGCATCATGTTAAATATAAGGGTGATACTAGCACCTGGACGTTCGATTTGGGGCTTGGATCGGACGCCCGGGCGTGACGGGGTGGGTTGCTGGTTTCATGGATCTTCAAACGTACACCTTCCATGTTGCGTTGACCACGCAAAATCCATCGTCCACAGGCTACCACGTATTCAGCTTGTGCACACGTATGGAGCTAGCATGCATGCACCTGGCCTGCTTCTCCAAGTTGGTGGGTGGTGCATGTCAATGTTTCACGCGCCAAGGCTACACCTAAGTGCCACCGTTGCATGGCAGAAGCAAAAAGCGTTTGTACACATGCATGCATGCATCAAATTACAAAGTACCTTGAAAAAACACGTTGAAAAAAATTACAACATCGTCGTAAACAATATGCAAACATTTTGTGAGCGTGCTAGTATCACCCATATACTTAACATGATGCAAATATGAATAACTGTGAGCGACTAGATGCATGGATTAATGAAGCATCAAATCCTTCATGGTAGCTGAAATATGCAGTGGGCAAGTGTTGTGTTGTGTTACCCTACTACTGGTTGCGTTTGGGCTAGAAAAATGTATGGGCCAGCTCGGGACGGCCCACGATATCTCGCTCAGCAGGCCCAACCCTTGGCCTGCCCTTCTCCCTTGCCTGCCTAAAACCCTAACCAACTCTCCTCACTGGCTCTCCCAATCCCAAACCCAAACCCACCTCAAGACCCTTGATTGGCCAGCGGCGTGATGAGGGCCATCATCGGGCCTGCCCTCTCCTCCAAGCCCTACTCCTTCGCTAAGGCCGCGCATCCTCTCCTCTTGCACCTCACAGATCCCACCTCCTCCTCCGATGCCACCACCTACCTCCGCACCACCGCCAACACCACCACGACCACCACCTCTTTCGCCATGAGCTCCAGAGGTATCGCAGCAGAACAACGATATCGATGGCACTCTGGCGAGAAGACCCAGCAAGAAGAGCAAGAAGAAGCACGAGAAGCATCAGCGCCATAGACTAAGACGGGAGGAATGCGACGAGGAGAAAACGTGACGGTTCTTGCTAGTGGTGGCTCGCAAGGAATTGCCGGGGAGAAGAAGTGCAAGAAGAAGAAAGGCGCCAAAGAGGACCAGGAACCGAGGGACGCGAATTGTAACATCCCGTTTTTTTTCTGAGCCTTTTTGAAGATTTTCAAAATTAAAAAGAACCATTCGATTTTGTTGAAGTTCCAAAGCTTAACTTGAGATTTCAGAATGTAAAGTGCTTTAAATAACTAATTCGAACTTCAACTAATCCAAAAGTTGGTTTCTTTTCAGTTTGCCAGAGTTCTTTGGTGTTTGAATCCCTCTCTGTTCAAATCTCCCCTTTCGTTTGGACCTCTGTCTCTGTCTAGACCTCCCCCTTTTCATTCCGCGGAGCTGACGCCCTCCCCTCTTGAGGACCATCTGATCGTGATTGGATGGCCCAATTGAGATGGAGGTTCGGGCGGTCCGAACGTTCCTAGGCGTTGTGGATCGTCCGATCGAGTTTGGACAGCCCGATTGAGATGGGAGGTTCAGAAAATCTGAACGTTCCCAGATGTTGTGGATCGTCCAATCGAGTTTGGGCGGCCCGATTGAGATGAGCGTTCGGGCGGTCCGAACGTTCACATCATTTTGGACCACCAGATCAAAATCGGACGGCCCCACTTCGCCACGCCTTTCCTTGTCCTCAGGACCTCCTCCTTGTCCTCAGGAACTTGTGGCCTTTTTGCAAAGACCACCCTTTTGGTCAAGACCACCCCTTGTGGTCATGACCTCTGGTCTTTTTGCAAAGACCACTCTTTTGGTCAAGACCTCTAGTCTTTTTGCAAAGACCATCCCTTTTAGCCACGATCCCCTTGACGTCCTCATGACCTCTTCCTCGGGGGTTTTGACTAGGCCCCACCTGTCAGTCCTACTCACCTCCTTCTTCCTTCCGTCGTATCATGGCTGCCGCAGAAGTCTTCGAGCATTTAATGTCGGCTGTGTCGCATTAAATGCTGTCACTTCTACAGTACCCGTTCCCTCTTTTGTCTCCTCCCCTACCTGCCACCATCTCCTCCGTCACCTACCCTTGGACACGTGTGCCTCTGAGTCTCTTAGTGACTCTGGCTATATAAGCCTTAGCAGCTCTCTATCATTACTTTTTTCCGAACTCCACTCTCTTGCTCTCTCGACCAGTCCCTTGGACCTCCTTCGACCAGCTCCTTGGACCTCCTCTCAACCTGTCAAGTCTTTTTGTTGGTTCTAGTTTGGTGTTTCTTTGGAGTTCTTTTGGATTTTACTTGGTCTTTATTTGATTTGCTCCGTTCTCATGTGTAGATTTCGAAGACTCTGAGGACCCCAAGCACTGTGAAGAAGAAGACCCTCAAGCTTTTGAGTAAGGCAAGTTACATCCTTGATCATATTGAAGCCCAGTATTTCAAGTTACTTAATTTCTGTTCTAAACTATTACTGCATACTTATTTATACTCAGTTATTTCAATGTCTGTCCTAAATTCCTAGCAATACCAAAATCCTTTGTATGGCCACTGTTGACCTTGAATCAAACTAGTTGTCACCATAGTTAAAACCTGGTTGATACAATAGTGTGAACCATGATCATTTGAAAAACATAATGCTTAGTCATGTTTAGACCAAAGGTATTTGTTTTGGGAAATTTTACCGCCAAAACTAATTGTTGTCTAAATGTTTTAACTATGACATTGGGTTGTCGTGGAGGTTTGCAAATGCTTTTGGAAAAGGAAAGGAAAAGGAAAACGGGTTTGGACTTGGGCGAAATGGTTGTTTGGTGGGGTGCATGTTTATGCACGGGATCAACCGGGTAGGGTTGAGGCCCAGGGCTCTGTTGTGGAAGTCGCCTAAGTCAATTAAGGACCGGTCTTCGAGTGTATTTTGCTATGCCTCACCGTGCAACCACATGTCCTGAGTGGGCAGGACCTGGTAGAGTAATTTGCAATGTTCCACCGTGGTTGTTCTATCCAGATGTGCGGGTGCCATTTATAACCTACTTTTATACATTCCCACCTGGCGCAAGAGGGGGCCAATGAACCTTGCGGGTTTCTATCCAAGGGGGGGGGGGCGAAACCTTAGCGAGGGGGAACTGCGGTAGAATGGCACATTGTAAAGGCCTTGTCACGTGCTCTAGACCACTTACCTACGGCAGTGAGTGGTGGTATCGACGGATGCCAAACCAACTAGAGAAGTCGTGTCATGTGGGTAAAGCTGTACACCTCTGTAGAGTGTAAAACTATTTGAATAGCCGTGTCCATGGTCATGGATATACTAGCAAAGCTGCTTCAAGTTAGATCTTTGGTTTTGTTTTCAAAAGGATTTGGTAAATGGCATTTGGATCTCTATCCAAATGGGTTTCGGTAGGGAGCCTTGTGATAGAAGGGTATCCATCACCACTTGTTAATAAATGTTATCCAACTATAAAACTGAGATTTAGAAAATGAATTTTAAGTTATTGATAACTACCTTGGAACTTATTATGTGTATTTGGAAAGAAACATGGCTTTATGCAAATCAACTCTATAAGCCTTCCTTTGTGATATCCTTGCATGCATGATAATCTGTTATTTACGGGTGTGACTTGCGAGCACGGTGGTTGTGCTCACTCTTGCTAGATTTAATCATTGAGCAGGAGAGGACTTTGAAGAGGATGAGGCCCAAAATGACTAGGCTGCGCCCTCCAGCTGATTGCCTGTGGTGTATCGGGTGGACTTGCCATTTTATTTTCGCTATGTATTTTGTTGTTGTCGGCTTGTAAGCCATCTTTGTATTCAACTTTGGTGCGTATTAATAAAGTTGTGTTGATGGATGTTACCACTATTGTTTGCTGTGTGAGCTAGCCATTGATCCTTGGGACTAGTTCAGTTGCACAGAGGATTTGGGGTCTTCCCAAGTCTCACGACCTCCTCGGGTCCGGTCTCCAGACCTCCGGGTGATCCTGCTAGACCTCCTAGGTGGTCCTGGAGGACTTCCTGGGTGATCCTGGAGGACCTCCCAGGGGATACCGGGTCGGGTCGTGACATGAATCAGGGCGAGCGGGAGCGGGAGGACTCTGCTGCTCTTCACAAGAGGAAGAGGAAGAGGAAGAGGAAGAGGAAGAGGAAGAAGGACACGCATGTGAAAGAGGAAGATGAAACGGAGAATGTGAAATACAAGGAGGACAGAAGGCTCTTGATGGTGGTTTGCAACCTTCCAATCGAGAAGAAGAAATCGACAAGGAAAAGAAGGGCGAAAGAACAAGAAGACGAAGCACCCGAATCGGGAAGAGGAAGCGAGTGGTGCCAAGGAGGTGGAGCAAAAATTGTTCGTCTTTGGTCTTGGCAGAACAAGGAATTGTCAAGAGAGAAGAAAAGCGAAGCCTTGCAGAAGAGGAAGAGGAGAAGAAGGAAAAAATCGTTCTTGATGGTGATTTGGGAAGTGACAAGAAGAGGAAAAATAAGAGGGGAGAAGTGACGATAATAATGATAACGATAAAGAGCTAGTAGAGCATACTGAAGAAGAAGCAACAGCAAGCGATCCCGAATTAGGTTTAGGAGAATCCATACTGATTGGAAATGTGTGAGGATTTATGAAGATTGGTGTGGTGAGGTTGATCTTCCTGTTGTATGTTAGGCTTTATTGTACAAGCGAGGTTGGGGTCTTTTATCCATTCTGGTCTAGTAGACTCCACAATTTTGTTTTGTGACAGCCAATCCATATGCCATGCTATTGTAGCAATGAAATTTACATCCCTCCCCTTGAGATGCCTGTTTCGTATTGTAGTTACTCTAGTGTTGATGGGTCACTAATTTCTATCAGTGCCTATGAGAATGTGTGGAACATATCTAAAGAGAATGCTTTACGAGAACCTGTCGATCCTATAAATTTCAAACCTTCAAATTCTCATTTGGAAATTTTAACAATACTGTTGCTTTATATTAACCAAAGTGGTGATGGGGGAAAATTGAACTGATATGCTTATTGCAGCATTAGTGCCTTGTGCATGCTACACGTCTGCATACTTTGCCGCCTAATCAAGCCTATCAATCGCCATCTTGTAGTATGAAATATAATGCATCACAAATGATGAGAAATTTCAATAAGTTCTAGTCCAAACCATGAGCAAACTGTGATACACTTGTTTGCCTTGATGTATTGATGATTAGGTGCAAATGATGTGTTGTTTTCCTCTAGGGTTCACAGATCCGTGTTCGTTTCATTTTGTGTTTTTTTCCGCTATAGTCACATAACGACAGCTTATTGTGTCTCAAATGATGTTCAGATGGACATAAGTCGTTGTTAGGCAATGAAATAAATAGCCGCACTCGGTTCTCAGATGAGTTACTCAACTTTAACATTTTATATCCTATGATGGCACTTGTTTGATCTATCTCAAACTTTACCAAGAGTCAAGAGCATCATTGTTATTGTTTTAAGAGGTAATTGTACTCTTCCATTCTTTTTTAGATGTCGTTTTAGAATCGTGCATTCAATCTTTTAAAACTTTGACCACTAATATATGTATATATATATATATATATATATATATATATATATATATATATATATATATATATATAATTATTTGGATTTTTAATGTGGAAATGGTATTACTACATTTGTTATCAAAACTACTTTCGATCAATACATTTTTAATCATTTTTACTAGTATATAATTAGAAAAGTAATAGTCAAAGATGCGTATTATAGATCATGTCAATGTCCAAAACGATAAGTAAAAAAGAATGAATGTAGTAATGGAAAAAATTTGACAAAACAAACTCTCGTTGCAAAGACAGTTAAAGAGCAATTTGGTTTTCAAATTAGTAAGGCATAATAATGCACTGTTATTGTTTTAAGATGTTACAGTCATTGAGGTTGGACAGAAGCCAAAAATGCCTTTGCAGATGAACAACAGAGTACAAGAACCGCTGACATGTGAATGGATTCGTTGTGTGTCGGTAATATTTATTGTGATGTTGATGCTCAGATAAGAAAGCGCTCAGGAAGGAAGATGGAAATAACTAAATGGATGGAAGGTGGGGTTTGTTGATGCCTAGCTCCGGTGACAGTACGAGTAGTGGTCATTTCCTATTGCACGCCTTTCAGCTACTCTGTTTCCGCTATTTTTTTCTGAATAATACTGATCTTTCCCCCTTGTGTTGGTATTTGGTAGAGTATGAAGTGTTGATGGCCACTTCTCTAGTAAGTAGCACAGACACCGTTGCACTGATTCTTGATGCATTCAGCGGTGGTTGTTTATGGTGGAAGAGGACGTTGTCGCCTACACAACAAGTCAGTCTTCTTAAGAGCGTTTGACGATTCAAGAGCTGTACACGAGGCATTGAGGCCACAGGCTCATCTCAACGTGGGAGAAGCGGATGTCCTCAGGTCAGGTGGATCAAAGGTGCATCCATGCATTTTTAGTCGCATATACAATTCTTGCTTGCTGCCTTTCTCATCATATATGCGTGCACGTACTTGAACTGCCTTTCTCTGATTCGGTCTCTTACACAGAAATGGACAAATTGGCCATAAATTAAAAAAAAACGAAATGGATGAAAAGAAATAATGTACTAATAAGACTAGTGATGAGTTTCCAAAGCAGAAAATGACATGCGATCTCCATCGATCCACCTGAATTGGACCGGAAACCTGAACGGGTTCGTAGTCGACAGGCACTAATCGCATCCAGGTGCAGTGAACCCACACATGCAGCTAGCAATTAGCTCGTACAAATGATTGGTGGGTGAGACTAGAATTCATTCGATTATTGCTCCACCAGCCATGCACATGTAGCTAGCGGTGAAAACGGATAGTGGTGAAAACGGATTAAATAGTTTTCAACCGATCCGGACGAAAACGGATTTGGATCGTCTCGGATCGGAATTTTCTTGGATAATTTTTGGATCGGAAACAAATTCGGATTTTTTTATTAGAAACGGAAACGAATACGGTAAGCATGCTATCCGACGAATACGGATTATCTAGGCAAGACCAAGTCCGGATATCCGGAATTTCAAAACAGCCCAGCCCACTGCTCAGCCTGGCCCACCACAGTCCATTGCTATTACTCTATTAGGGCCTTAGTCTTAGGGTTCCTTCTTCAGTTCTTCCACTGGCACCACGCCGCCACTCGGCTACTCCAGTCCAGTCTCCGCAGGTGCTGCACCGAGCCGTCACGGCTTTAAGCCGCCCTCGCCTCACCGCCGGCCACCTCACCGGCCTCCGCCGGCCATCTCGCCCATCCCCCATCGGCTCCCTCTCATGGCCCCAGCGCCTCCGCCGGATCCCCCTTGTGGCCAGCTTGCCTCGCCGCCAGCCACCTCACCAGCCTCCGCTGGTCATCTCGCCTGCCTCCGCGCCCCACGGGCTCCCCTGTGCCTTCGCCCGCTCCCCCTACCCTGAGGCTCTGACGGCCCCATTGCCTCCACCGGACCCCCCGCCCCTCCTCGTCGGCCGCCCGCCTGTTCCCCACCAAAGGTAAGCATGCACATATTTTTCCTCCTTTATTGTAAATTGTTAGGATTACCAATTGCAATTTGTAATTCCTGTCAGTGACAAAGCATGAATTAAATGTTCTGTTCGAGAGTGGTTTGTCCTTGTTGGTGACAACTGACAAAGCATGGATCAAATGATCAATCCATTCCAGTTGTTACTCCTATGAGAAATTGAGAATTAGTTTTTTTCCCTGTAAGTGGAGCACAAAAGAGGCGTTATTCCTATGAGAATTAGTCGTTACTCCTGTGACTGTGAGAATTTGTAGAATATGCATGCAAACTTCATGCAACCGACTATATCTTGCCCCTGCAAATTTCAGGCATCATCCCATTCTATCTCCTGATATATGATAAGCTAAAGTGCTAATGAAATGTGGGTAGGTCTTAAAATCGACTATCTTGATGCCCCAGCTGCCTTCGCATCCTTCTGTCTTCACCTTGCTCTTCCTTTGCAAATTCCTCGATCAGCATGCGTTGTCTCTATGTCAAGTTCCTGCAAGAAATGATATGTAAGATTTACCTGTAACAGCACAGGCAAGGTAGTAAATTTTGAAGATGACTTACACAGGGATGTTGACATTGAAATGGATATAATGATATCCATAGAACGATGAGTTTCTTGTCTTGATTCCTGTAGGATACGATAATGCTTAGGACAGGATCACGTTATACCACTTTAAAGTCTGTGATACTGATAAGTGGTTGTAATTCAGTGACGTGGCATGGCAATGAAATTTCAGTTCTAGAAGCCTCCATGTTCAGCTAACAAGTTCCATGCATTTAATATGATACTTTAACTGTCATATCATCTTTACTAGATCTTTTGCATAACAATAAAAGAAGAAGGAAGAGATGACATCTGATGCTTCTCATGTATTTTCTAGGGCCGAAGTTGGAGGCTTGTAAAGACATGGTGGATGCTGCTGACCTGCTGCTTGTTAAGACATGATATATTGGATTCTTGGTATTATTGAACTATGTATCATGTATGTCATGAATGAATTAGGTGTGATGAGCTAAGTGTGAACTAAATTTTATGTATGTGATGAACTAAGTTTTATGTATGTTGACTTGTGAATTATGACTTACGAGCTAAATGTGGTACACAAAGTGTTATGTTTGTGATGAACTAATTAATGCATCTTGCTAGTGCCAATGTTATGTGCGGTTGCTGAAAATGTAAATAATTCATGAATGTTTGCTTCAAACAAACTAATTATATGTTTTTGTTAATTTATGGCATGTAATTTAAGGGGTTTTTATGTTCCAAAAAATATCCATGATCGTATTCGTTTTGATTCGTATTCGCTCCATGCTTCGTATTCGATATTATTCGCATCCGTATTCGTATCCGTTTCCGAAAAAATAATAATAATAATATAGCAGAGTCATTATCTGTCCGTATTCGATCCGTTTTCATCCCTACCTGCAACTAGCTAGTCAGTAGAGGAGGTTGGTGGTGCCTAGCCAGTAGCCATGGAGATTGCGTAATGTGGCGCCTATAATAAAGCTAGCACGCATCTGGACGAGGACAAACTCACGTCACTAGCTTAGCTACTCAAGGTGGTTGGAGATCCAGCGATTGCTTACCTTACTATGATGCATCACCGTTCACCGTTCTACCCAAAATTAACATATATGGAAGATAAAAAAAACAAACAAAAAAATAAGGGCAAATATGTTTTGCATTGATTTTTTTTACTTAACTAGCCCCGCGACTAGATACTTTAATACATATATATTACATTTAAAAATAGAGTTGTATTTCTTAGCCAAAATCTAACATGTGATTGACAAAAACTTACTGGTAACAAAAACCTGGCATGGAGCTAGTACATCCTATTGTCAAAAGCACAGCAGCAACAAGAAGAAGAAGAGGTAGGCACATATCCAATTTATAGGACACTGTCAAGCATCAATCTCTACTCTCTACATGCAAAATAAGCATTACTGATGCTTGTAGACAACAACAATTTGTTTGGCAACTAACCAGCACAAACATCAGCACTAGACTCTTCATTTGGCATTTCAGAACAACAGCAACAATTTAATCAATCTGAGACACTTTGTCTTGGTTTGTGTGGATATCATGGAGATATGCTCACGATCTTAGGATGATGATACAATTGGCAATGGCATTGAAGGTTTGTCGAATCATGCGTTTTCAGCGGAGTTCAAGTGTTGTCAGGCTTCAGGCGGTCTGACTGGCCTTTGTGCAGCGGTCTGACCGGCCTGTGTGGAGATCAGACCGGCAATGCTTCGGGTGAACTGGCTGGCGGTTAGACCGGCTTTTGGGTGGCGGTCTGACTAGCCATAATAGATTTTGGATTTTGGAGCTGGGCCAAAAATAGAGGGTGTAGACAAGAGAGGAGATTCTACTACACTTTGTCTCATATTTTTTGGAGTTTCGAATCAAAAATTCTATTTGTTTGAAAATTCCAGTAGGTTTCGGATTTCCAAGGAAGAAATTTGGCTAAGTCCTAGCTGGGCGATCAGACCGGCCAAAGTGGCGGTTTGACCGGTTTTGGTTTGTTCATCGGCCAACTCAGTGGTGATATTTGTTTGGTTAGGTCAAGTTCATGGGTTTTAGTGCATATGTGTTGCATGATGCATGTTTTGACAAACGTGGGTCAGGTTGCGAAGAACTTGTTCCCGAAAACGATTTCTTGGTCTATTATTGTGCGGTTGCTTGGAGGTCAACGACAGTCAATGGCGAGAATGATCGGGACTAGGCTTGGAGAGCTGAGGTCCAGAACGATCGAGGATGTCGGGTGAGGTCAATGGATTCAAGCATGGCGCAAATTGGACAAGGATGGTCGGACGGGCAGTTCGGTGCGACGGGTTGGATCAAGCGGCACGGGGTCGATGCAAATGCCATGGTGGCTTCGGCGGGAGCCGGATGGGAGAGACTTGCCGACATGATGAGAGCCGTTGATCAACCTACACGTGGCGAAGCATGAGGAGAGCTTCACGAAGATGGGATTCGGTCTTTGCAAAAAGATCGAGAATGGGTATTTTGTTAATTTCACCTAAATACCGCCTTGGTGACCTTTTGCCAACCCGCGGTGCAAGATGGCGTAAGGAGAAGCAGATTAGGTCAAAAGGAGATGAAGACGGCGCTTTAAAATACGTGCGTGAGTTAAACCCGTTTGTGTGTGGGCTTAACGGGTACCCAATAGGAATACTCTTCTAGAAGGTTAGCCTCCACTATAAATAGAGGAGGGAGGTGGCTGCACCCCCTCAACCCTTTTGTTCATTCTAAACCATAGTTTTGGTTTTAGGGACTTAAAGAGGAAAGTGGAGATTTAGGGTTCTAGAGAGTTTTGAATTGATTGTGTGCCCATGTGGTGAGCTTTGTTCTCCTGGATAGAGTGGCTGTAAACCCTCAACAATCTCATATCAATCTATGCAAGATTTCTCAAAGATGAGTCTATTTGTGTTCTTGCTATCTATTTTGTGATTTTGGGGCTTTCTTTGATCCTTTGGTTTACTGTTGGTTTCTGCTCCTAATCTACCTTGCTGTGACATGTAGGAATACATCTAGGATCATCTTGATCATCAATCACCCATGAGCAAGTGTTTGGATCAAGTTTTCGTTTTTGCCCAGTTTTGGAGCCACCTTCACTCAAACGGAAAGTTTGGTCAAGTTTGGAATTGGGGATCAAAAGTTAGACCAAATTGTGTTTTGGGCGTCGGGTTGTTTTCACTGTTCTGGGCTCCAGCCGGTCAGACCAGCCGAGGTAGCGGTCAGACCGCTCAGCCCACCGGTCAGACCGCCCTTGTGTTTTCGGTCTGACCGCTCAGCTACTTGTGTGATGAGCTTTTGATTGTTTTGCTTTGGGGTGTTGATCGGATTCAATACAAGTCTTCCGCTGAGCTTGCACCTTGATCTTCATAGCTTTAGTAGCTATTGGAGTGAAAACGTGTTGAATCTGATCGAGGTGAAAAATTATACGTTCTCCTATTCACCCCCCCCTCTAGGCGCCTTTCTGGTCCTACAGTTTGGCATTTTAGAACTGGACTCTTCATTTGGCATTTCATTCAGATTTCAGATTTCTAAACTCTTGTCTTGGTTTGGCATTTTAGAACTGGACTCTTCATTTGGCATGCAACAGCAGCGGCAACAACCATCATTTCATCAATCTGAGACACAAGTGCACCAAAACATTTACACAATTTGATGCTTAAATTCACAAACCACATTTACACAATTCACTTATCAGAACAAATCTTACAAGCTTCAGACATTCTTACAGACAAAACTAGAATGCATATACCATTGATTCATCACAACTGATGCGGGCGAACTGGTAATCTGAAAAATGCACAAAACAAATCTAACAATTCATCAACTAGTAATATGAAAATGCAAAAAAAAAGAACCTTACAGTTCCTCAATTTGACAATTCCTCAAACACTTAGTACCAAATTCCTCAAATGTTGTATTACAATTTTTTTTAAAGCAACACATTCCTCAATCTGGTGTTGATGGGGTCGATTGAGGGGTGGAGGGAGGCCTTCTCTCTGAAAGGGGCGCGACGGAGGTCAGCCAGAAGAGGAGCTCCAGCCTGGAAGAGTTGGGCGGCGGCGGTGGAGGTGGGGGAGGCACTCGACGGTGGCCTCGGCACGAGGGAGGGCGCTGGACAGCGGTGGCTGGTCCCCTGGATGCGACGGCAGCCGGGAGGGCGCTGGACGGGGCGCCAGGGGCTAGGGAGGCGATGGGTTGGAAGGTGACGTGAAATGAAGGGGTAGGGGGTTTAGTGAAAACGACTATGAAGGGGCGGGGTGTTTAGTGAAAAACGCTTAAGTGGATTAGAGGTGGGATTAGCACCCAAATCTTGGCTGTTAAATCTAGATCCAGCGCTCTTGGTTGACATTAGCACTAGATGGGAATTGTATTGGCAATGGCAGATGGGCACACTATCATGACGTTCTTACTATCTGAGGCATCCAATTCGGGAAGAACGACGCAGATGAACTCCTACAGTGTCTTTGCTATAGTAATACAGTGTCGCTACGGATACGGACTGTTTGCAATGTTTGCTACAGTGCAGAATGGAACTCACACGGTTTTTTTTTATCCAACGGTAGTCTACGGTGATATGATAATAACATCGTACCATTGTTACATTAGCATCGAACCATTGTTGCTAATGTAGAGGATTTATTTTCCATACAAATGGCACAGCTTGCTTGTACTGCTCCAGTACTTGTAGTACTGGTCTACTAGCTAGTCAGTAGTCAGCAATCACAAAGGGGTGTTCATGCTTGTCTGATATGCTCGCTGTACTGTTAATGGCAGGCCTCAAGTGAAATGGAATGGTGCGGCTGCCTGCTGGCTCAGAGCTGAGGTGGGTACCTCGATACCCAGGTGTTGTACGAGCACTTGTTTCGATTGGACTTTTGCTTTTTCCCCGTTCTCTCAACTGAAGCCACCGAAACGTGATACTATTTTTTTTTAATGATTCCTGCTGTTTCTCTTAAAATTTCTGTAAAATTGTTGTGTTTCGATCGAACTGGAACCTAAAAGAAGCACACGCTGATGGAGTCATGCTATGTAACATCCCAAACAATGGTGTGTGTTTCAAATGTAATAAAATGAGGATAAATTAAAACTTTTGATGCCTCATAATGTCATTTGAAATTTCTAGAAATTTTCCCCTAGCAATTCCTATTTTTAAAGAACAATGTTTCTATTGATGGAAATTGTTGTCCTTAAAAACTCCATGATCAAATATTGTGATCATCCTCTGAAAATATTTTTTCTATCATCTTGATCATCCTAGAAACCTCTCTGCAAAATCTCATAATTTTTAGATTTTATTTGCTATTTCAAAAGAACAAGTCAAACCAGTTTGAACTCTGGTCAAACCTCTAGGGCAGCAGCTTGTGAATTTTCTAGAGAGCAACGCCCTGCACAAAAATTTCTGTAAAAATTACACAAGGTTGTTCTCTGTTCCAGCAAGCTTCCATAAAAAAATTCAGAATTTTTGGAGCTTCGGAGCTACCTCCAAAAATTCCCTATCTTCTCAGCTTTTAAATCAAAATCTGAAATCACTGTTTGTCGGGCCCGAACCTGACTCAGGTCCGGCCGAGCCGACTCGGTCTAACCAAGTCACTAACCGCGACTCGCATGCAGCCGTCCGATCGTGCATCAACGCTCACGATCGCGTACCGCTTCACCAAGTTATAAAACCTCTCGCGTGTTGTCGACCGTTGGATCTCGATCCAATGACCCGTCTCGATTTCCTTCCGCGTGATCGCGCGCTCGCGCTGGGTCTCTGCGTCGCGGGCTCGGCTTGTCAGCTCCATCCTCTTCCTCACGCTGGCGCCACAGAGTCCGCGCCCGCGCACGCGCCATGCCGGCCAAATCCGCAACATTTAAGAAGGCGTCAATCCACCGCCCACGTCGACCTATCCGGGTGCTTCCCCGCATAACGCCGCCTCTTCCTCCGTCCCTTGCCCCGCTCAAAACCCCTCTTCCCCCTCCATTTCGCTCACTTCTCCTCTCGGTGGCTGAGGAGAGGGGAGCTCGGGTGCGCATTCCTCGCAGGTAAAGCTCCCACCGATTTGTCCCCCAGCACCTACGTCCTTCACCGTCTCCATTTTGCTCATGTGAAGCTTTATCTTACCTTTTAGCCCCTGGTCCAGCGTCGTGTCTTCTCGGCGTCAGAGCCTTGCACCGAGGTCATTGCTGTGCCATCTTCCCCTCCGGTGAGTATTATCCTCGCTCAACCGCGTCACAATGCATGCTTTGGCTTGCTAAGTATTTCCCCTCAATCGATTTGGCCATCCATTCGCAGGAGCTCGGGAATTTCAAGTTTTCCCCATTTTCGGCCGCAAAGCTCACCTTCTTCCCCATCTCCTGCTCGGTAAGCCATCCTTAAATTCCTCGCTTGTGCACCATCTAGAGGCACCTCGGATGCATCCTCCATCACCCATTCCTGCTCTCTGTCCTCAGGTGGAGCTCTCCTCGGTGAGGTGCCGCTGCCACCTCGGGATCTCGTCGCCGGCTCGACTCCGGCAACTCCTCCACCTCCGGGTCGTCGTGGTGAGTCCCTGGAGCCCCCCTATAGCTTATGCACGCGCTAGCTAGGTCTTTTAGCCATCGGGTTGTGTTTTGCACCATAGCCGTAGCTTTGCCTCCGCTCATCGCCGCCGCCTGCCCGCGTCGGACCACCTCCCTCACCACCGGTCCGTCGTGTCGCGCCCGGATGGTGGGCTTTTCATTTTGAGCACCCACTCGGGCGCCATGGCGCGTAAGCGCTGGCGAGCCGCCGAAGCTTCATGCGATCGCGTCTTGGCGGCGTGGCGCGTTCCGACCGCACTGTAGCGGTGATGATTAGCTTTAATGACAATGATTAGCGTTAATGATGGATCTTTGTCGGAAAATGCATGATTAGCTGAGTCTTTGTGTGACTTACATGTGGGCCCGAGGCCATTAGTGCATAGTGATCCTGCTGTGAACCCGTGGACCCAGTTCATGGCTTTCGGTCCATGCACTATGCATGTGGACCGTACCATTGACAGGCGGGTCCCACCTGTCGGGTTTAATCGGAAATTATCTGGAAAATAGAAAATGGCACTATTCAAGGGACCCCACTGGTCAGTGAGTAGGGCTAGGCTAGCCTGGGTATAAAAAGTATTGTATGTTATTATAATTTCTGAAATGCTTTATTTGTGAACTGAAAATTGGTTAAACTTCAAAATTGCATAAGTAATTCATTTTAGCTCCACAATTGATGATTCAAATTTTTTTAGTTTCATTTTTAAATGTAATTTATTATAAAAATGGTTTGAACCATTTTACTGTTCCAGAAATCTCATTTGGCAAAATTACTTTATGTTTAGTATTTTTGTTGCACTAAAAATTGCTCTAACTTTAAAAATGCATAAGTATTTCTCTGTAACTCCAAAAAGAGTAAACTCAATTTTGTTAGAATTATCTATTAGAGTAGTTTATTATAAAATAGGTTGTGAGCATGGTGCTGTTACTGAAAATCTTATTTTGCTTGTAACTTGAGTACTACTTTCATAACTTTGAAAAATCATAGAAAATTCATCTCAGCTCCAAATGAGGTGAATCAAATTCCATTGTTCATCTCATGTGGTGCTCTTCCTACCATAAAAATTTCAAGTGCACCACTATTCTGGAAATTTTCACCAAAATAATTAAATAGGTGAGCAGTAACCGGTGACAATTAAAATTGGATTTTCCAGAAAACTGATCTTCTAACTATTATATCTTTGGCATAGAACATCCAAATGAATTGATTCTTGTTGCTAAATTCATATAAAATCATGCTCTACCTTCGGTGAATTTTGCATAATTTTTGGATGACTTTGAATTTTTGAGCCTTTTTGGTGTTATTCGTTCTTATTGTGCTTTTGACTTTTTTCGCTAGGTTCTAACGATATTATTGATTGCGCGAGTGACCCTCTGCAGCAAGATAATCAACCACAGCAAGGCAAGCAGTTTGATCATAAATGTCCTATTACTTTCAAGTCTAATACTTTGTTTACAAATTGTATGTATGCATGATTTTGTGTCAAAGTAATTTCCCGATTAGAGGTAGCTATTCCTATTGCATGGTTGCCCTTAAATTGTTATCCCTGCCACAAAACATAAGTTGTTAATATCGCTGGTGAATTAGAGCCCGGTGATTTAATTATGCTCTTTTATTGTCTTTGCGGTGTCATGCTTAGAAGTGCTTAGCTACCGGTAGAATTGGGCGGTTATCGACATAGTCGGTAACCTTGATCACATAAAATTATTATTATCTTTATGCTCAGCACTTTGTGCTTGGTTACTTTGTAAAGTCAAAAACAAAATGAACCTGAAAATGAAATGTTTTAAACTTGGGCATATGGTTGATGGTGTGATTATCGGGTGTGTGGTGGTATGTCTAAGTCAACAAGGACCGAACATCTTGTGTCACACTATCCAGGCATTTTTGCATGCAACCACATGAGAGGGATATGGGACCTCTCTTGACTTAGTACTTTGGCGTGTGTTAGCTCCGGGTCGCATGGTGGATGTGTGCGTTGTGTTGAAAAAGAATCTTGTGTGTGTTTGGGTGAGTAGTGGTGGAGGTTATCCACTGCAAGGAGCATCATCCTTTATAAGGAGATGAGCATCTTTGATGACTCCACATCAACATATGGGGCTTCCTCCCATATGGGCGACTCGTAGTTAATGCACAATATTAGAAACGTCTCGTAGGACTTAGCCGTGCCGGCATACCAAAGGAAGTGTGCTTAATCATGTGGCGAAAAGGCGGTCTGGCATGTGGGTAAAGTTGTACACCCTTGCAGGGTTCAATCTATTCGAATAGCCTTGTCCTAGGTTATGGACACGCTTGGTTAGGTTTTGCAAGAGTTAGACTACAACATTTAATTAAAACTTGATGTGGGTGGTATGAATGGGGAATTCATGCTATTGTTGTGGTGGATATTGGGTTAGCCACTTCCAGGATGTCTTGTTATTATTATTACTTGTATCTCGCTGTTTTTATCAAATAAAATCAGATTGTAAAATTGCTTTCAATCCATTACATTATTGGAAATGAAAACTTGCTTTATGCTGAAAATAAGTCTAGAGCCTGCTCCACTTAAATAAGCTTGCATGTAGCTATTATTTAGGCTTGTTACCCTACACGTAAGTCTTGCGAGTACATCTTTGTACTCATTTGCTATGCTTTAATTAAATTGTTGCAGAGGAGGGAGTTGAACCAAAAGGGTTATACTTCTGCGAGATGTGTGGTGGTTTCGAGGACTAGGTTGGTGGCTCAGTTAGTTGCCTTGTGGGTTTAAAGGCACACTGCTTAGCTTTTGTTTATCGTCATCTTATGGCACCCTGCTTCCGCTGTTACTTATGGCTCTTTAGTTGTATTTGGCCGGTCGGCCCTTTTGTAATAACTCTTTACTGTATGTCTTTTAAATTGCTTAGTTGTGCTTTGGATTCTATTGTGTTGAATGGAATTGATGCATAATTTTTGTATGAGGTATGTGTACTACATTCTGGGAAGTACATATACGCTGAGAGTCGTGATATTTGATTTGTAATGCTTGAATCATCTTAATGGTTAAGTATTACAAGTTAAATACCCCGGGTTCTCACATGCTGCACCCCCCATGAACAAAATTGATAAGATCACCGAAATAGACAACCTAGGCGCCGTGTGGAGGGTAGGAATTTTGTTGGGATTATTATTGTAACAACGACATGGTACAAACAAATCCTTTGTTCCCGTTTCGAACGCAAGATATTCACAGAGTTTTACAGAAATTTGACATGATTCAGTTCAATATATCTTTACATGAAAAGGAAAAATCCCCATGTTTCGAACGAGGATCTTGGATTTAAAGAAGTTTGCAAGTAGGGTGGAAACGAACCGAGCAGAACTAGGCTCGTTTTGGTTCAGATGAATAGTAGGCTCGGCTCATTTCGAGCAACAAGAGAGGCTTGGCTCTGCTCGTGATAAAGCTCGAGTGGGCTCGTGAGCCAACATCCAAGCGATGGGGATGAAGGCAGAGCAAAGGACAGATTAAACCAAGATCACTAGAAATCAATATCACCAGAAACCAAGCGACGTGGATGATGGCATGGATAATCATAATCTCACTAAGATACATGCACCCTTTGTCAATCTCCCAGAACAATTTGCAATTGCCACCAGTGACAACATTAACATCAGAGACAGAGCGAAGGATAGATTAAACCAAGCATTTCTCATACTACTTCAACCGATCCATGAGAGCAAAAAAGAGAAAAAAATATATCATCATCCAACATGATACCATAAGGAAACCAAAATTAAACTCACATCAAAACAAGCCTTCTGGTTGTAGACGTAGGTGAGGCCGCACTTGCTGCGGTAGTGGCGGTCGAAGTGGTTGGCCATGAAGGTCCCGGTGTTGCACTCGGCGTTGGGGCACTCCTTCCTGAGCCTGGTGAGTGGTGAGTCTGGAGTGCCCTAGCAACCGGCGGCGGGAAGGCGAACATGCAGGAAACGAGGCCCACGGCGGCGTTGATGGCCCCAGCGAGCCACGCTCGTGCGGCGAACATGCTGGCAACGAGCTTTGCGACAGCGGTGACCTCGAGGAGCGGGTCCGCACCTGGTGGCACGACCTTGAACACGTCGGCGAAGAAGGGGATCGAGAGGAAGGGGATTGAGATTTGAGAGGATTGGGGATCGACTGAAAAGACTCGAGAGGACGAGAGAGATTCAATACGTGAGCTAGCGCTGGACTAGGCTAGAGCCAAGAGAGATTCACCTCTGGACTCTAGAGTCGTGGGCTCCTGGTGCTAGACTGGGCGTCTGGGCCTTTGTGGCTGGTGGGCCGCATGAGCCACCGAGCGGCTCGAGCTCGGCTCGTTTTTTGTGCAAGCTAGACATCGGGCTCAACTCGGCTCGAAAAATGACGAACTAGAACTAAGTCGACTCGAGCTTGTAACGAGCTGAGCCGGCTCGCGAGCCACGATCTGTTTTTTCCAGCCCTATTTGCGAGAGAGCTGGGGATGGGTGCTCATGTCTTGGGCTCCTAAACTTTGCTCTCAGTACTAGGGACTATTCAGTGGGTCTATCGACGAAGTAACAGCTAACAACGACCCTTGATTGTGATGCCACAGTGGCTGTATGTGGTCTGACATCCCAGACAGCCCCGCTTCATTTGTTGGCTTGGCTGTCTCCGGTGCTTTGCTGAGTCGAATTTTATTTTATTCGTAGAGACCAACACACATACTACTCCACCTAGGGTGGATAACGAGTCGGCTCAGCTCGGCTTGGTCAAGCTCGTTAAGGAACTGAGCTCGGCTCGGTTCGACTCGTTATGAACTCGCGAGCTGGTTCGTTTGACTCGGGACCGCAGGAGGGCGCCAGGTGGAGATCGGACGCTATGTGGATAAGAGAGGGTTGCGGTTTGCTGGGCTGAGCTGGTAGGCTTAGGTTGGGTATGCTATAGTTGGGCTACTAGACTTGTTGGGTTGGGTTGGGTTCTAATATAAACGAGCTAAACGGGTTTAACGAGTTGCTCGCAAGCTGGATCGAACCCGGCTCGTTAAGATAATGAGCAGAAATACCAGCTCGGCTCGGCTTGTTTATGACCCAGTTCGAGTCGAGTCATTAACGAGCCAGTTCGCAAGTTTCGGGGTTTTTTCCACCCCTAACTCCACCCGACCATAGTACTATGACAATCGTTGGTTTGCATTTGTATTTGCGCAAATATTCAAAATCCTACCACATCGAAAACCGTTCAGGACTTTAATGTAACACCCTGATTTTCAGAGCCTTTTTGAAAAAATTTCAAAATAAAAAGAACCATTTTGTTTTGATGAGAATTCAAAGCTTAACTTGAGATTTTCAGAATTTGGGTGTTTAAAATGATTAAACCGAACTTCAACTAACCCTTTAGTTTGGTTCTTTTGGTGTTACTTGAGCTCTCTAGAGCTATTCCTTCCTTTCTCTGTTAGTTCTGCCCTCCTCTTAAGCTCAGGCCTTTTCTTTCCCGACCTCCCTCTTGTTTAACCTTGTCAGATCTTCCCCGTATTGTGTTCAGATTCCTTCATTTCAGACCATGTCTTTGTTGACTCGAATCTCCTTGGTTTAGACTCCCTTAGGTCTAGACCTCCTCTCTAGTTCCTCTTCGGTGTTTGACCTCTCCTTCGGGTCACCAGTACCCCGGAGAAGTCTTAAGCTCAGGTTTGTGTTTCAAATGCCTTTGATCTCTGAAATCTAAAGTTTGGATTGAGCTCCCCTTCTGGACCTCTCTCTGGATTGGGCATTCCATTATGCCCAGATCCTCTTGTGCCTGGAACCCTCTTGCGAGTCCCGACCTCTTGTGTGTGTCTAGACTAACCGTGTATCTGGACCACCTTTTGTTGGTTTGAATCTCTTCAAGGTTTAGACCTTCTTGCTGCCTGAGCATTTCTTTTATGACCAGGCTCCCTCCTTTGCTGGAAAGCTCCTTTTGGACCAGACCTCTCTCTCGCATTCATTTGGACCTCCCTGTGTCCACTTGAACTTCCCTCTTGTTCACATAGACCTTCTATGTTCACCTAAACTTTTCGTGTGTTCCTAAGGACCTCTTTGGTCCTTCACTCTGGCAGTTAGGACCTCCCCGGGTTCATCCTGACCACCAAGACCTCCCTTTGGATTTATCTTGACCATTGAGACCTCCCCTATGTTAGTCTTGACCGTCCGTCGAGACCTCCCTGATCTTCTCTTGACCATCGAGATCGCCTCTGAGTTTATCCTGGTCGTCAAGACCTCCTTTGGACCACTTTCCGTGGATCTCCTCCGTTGGACCCCTCTCCCTTAGAAACCTCTCCGTCCAGATCTCCCTTCGTCTGGGATCTAATGGCCCAGACCTCTCCTTCGTTTGGATCCAAAGGTCCGGACCTCCTTTGTGTTGTCCTCCCCTGGTCCAGACCTCCTTGGGTCTAGACCTCCCAAATGCTTGGACCTCCCTGGGTCCAATTCTCCCTCTCAGGTCTTCTCTGGCTTACAACCTCCCCGAGCCTTCGCCACCCTCATGTGCATCTAAGCTCCTTTGGAATCCTGTTGAAGCCTTTCGTGTTACTTGGACTTTCCTTCGTTGCTGGTATCCTTGAGAACTTCTCTGGAGGTTCCCTCCGGCACCAACCTGGTAGTACCGCCCACACTTTACGGTGCTACCGCTTCTTAGGACCTCCTCTTTGTTCACTAGGACCTCCCCTCACCTTTCTTGGACCTCCCTGTGTCCTACCGGACCTCCCTATGTCCTCTAGGACCTCCCCTTACCTTTATTGGACCTCCCTGTGTCCTACCGGACTTCCTTAGGTCCTCTAGGACCTCCTCCTTGTCCATTTGCATCTCTATTGATCGTGAGTCGTTCGATGTGCATTGGACGGTTTGATCCTGGTGAGACGTTTGGATGGTCCGAACGTCCCACCCTCCCTGAGCCTTAGATCATTCTGGGCGGTCCGATCGAAATCCAGTGGTCCCGACCTCCTCCTTGTAAATCTGGACGTTAAGACCTCCCCCTTGGAGATCTTAACCGTCCAGACCTCCTCCTTGAAGATCTGGACCGTTAAGACCTCCCTCTTGGAGATCTTAACCGTCCAGACCTCCTTCTTGTAAATCTGGACCGTTAAGACCTCCCCCTTGGAGATCTTAACCGCCTAGATCTCCCTCCTTGAACATCTGGACCGTCAAGACCTCCCACTTAGAGATCTTAACCGTCCAGACCTCCTCCCTTGAAGATCTAGCCGTCAAGACCTCCTCTTTTGGAGATCTTGGCCGTCCAGACCTCCCCCTTTTGGCAGATCCGATCGTTAGGACCTCCCCTTGGAAATCCTAACCGTTCAGACCTCCCCTGGATTTGATCCTACGGCTCTAGACCTCCCTTGCGGGTGAGGATCTCCCCTTACCTTTGCAAACCTCCCCGTTTGTAATTGATCTTGACCGTTGGACCTCCCTTCTGGAGATCCAACCGTCTAGACCTCCCCTGCGGGTGAGGACTTCCTCCTAGCTCTTACAGACCTCCTCTGGTACACTTAATCTTGGCCGTTTGGACCTCCTCTTTGGAGATCCAACCGTCAGGACCTCCCCTATGGGTGAGGATCTCCCCTAGTTCATGGCAAGACCTCCTCAATGTCTTCGCAGGACCTCCTCTGCGGGTCTTGGCTGCCCTCGTTAGGCAGTCACACCCAGTTTCTTTACCTTTGACTGTGTCCTTGGGCAAGGAAGTCTTCACCGCATTTAATGCATGTTGTATCACATTAAATGCTCTCACATTTGCATACTCATGTCATACCATTGTCACATTCCTTGCCTACTCTCATTGTCCTCGTTACCAACTCCTGAGGACCCATATCCTGGGTCAGGTGCATTGGCTCCAGCTATATATAATTGGTGTAGTCCTCCTTTCTCACTTTCTTCTCCAATTCTCCTCTCTGTCTCAATCGAGCCTACCTTAGACCTCCCTCCAAGTTCTTGGACCTCCTCTCTCGAGTCTCCGGACCTCTCCAGCGAGCTCCTTGGACCTCTTCTTGACCTCTCAACCTCTCTGTTGGTTTTGTATATAAGTTTATTTGGAGTTCCTTGGGATCTTGTTTGAGCTTTATTTGAATATTTGGTTTTCACCGTGTAGATTGCCAAGGCGGTGTGGGACCGTAGTTCGTGAGGAGAGGAAGAAGCTCAAGACTTTGAGCAAGGCAAGTTACACTCTTGATCATGTTGCACCCAATACTTCAAATTACTTATGTTGATTTCAAGAATGTATGCATGCTTACTTTACTAAGTTATTTCAATGCCTATCTTTCAATTCATAGTTATACCTACTGCTTGGTATGACCATCGTCCATATTGAATCAACCTCATTGTCACCCTAGATAAAACTTGGTTCTTGCAATAGTGAGGACCCATGGCTTTTGAAAAATGGAATGCTTAGTCTTGCTTAGACCAAAATCTTGATTTGGGAGTTTTGACTAAAAATATCACTTATTCAAATGATTTCGGCCATGGCATTGGTGTGTCATGGAGATTTCGGCCATGGCATTAGTGTGTCATGGAGGGTTTTTACAAATGGCCATGGCATTGGTGTGCTATGGAAGTTTAAAAAGCAAAGTAATTGAAAAATGGATTTGGACTTGGGCGAAGCTGGTTGTTTGGTTGGTGCATGTCTATGCACGGGGGGTCGTGTGATCCGATGCCCTAGGGTTGAGGTTTGTCGCTCAAGTCAGTTAAGGATCGGTCTTTGAAACACCACTTGCTAAGCCTATAACGGGCTATGCCAAAATTGTGCAACCACATGTCTCCAGTGTGGGGCGTGGGATCTGGCTAATTAATTTGCAGAGCTCTATCGTGGTTCATTCTGTTGATGCGGTGGGTTGTCATATTACGATGTTGTAGTCCCACCGGCATAAGAGGGGCACCCCATTAACCCATGATTTCTATCAAAGGGGATCTGAAAACCTTAATGTGGGTGGATCATGGTGGAGCGATGCATTATAAAGGCCTTGTCATGTGCTCTAGACCTCTCACCAAAGGAAGTGTGAGGTGGTATCGACGGATGCTAAGCAAATTAGAGAATTCATGTCATGTGTGTAAAGTGTACAACCTCTGCAGAATGTAAATCTATTCGAATAGCCGTGTCCGCGGTCATGGACATGCTAGCAATGTCACTCAAAGTTAGCTCTTGGTTTTGGTTTTCAAAAGAATTATGAAATTGGTTTTGGTGATTTAACCAAATTGGGTTTGGGTGGGAAGCCATGTGACAGGAGGGTATCCTTCACCATCTTCATGATGAATGTTATCCAACTGAAAATGGATTTGTAAAAATGAATTTTAACTATTGTAACCTGTCTTGAAACTTAATACTAGTATTTGAAATAAAATTGGCTTTATGCAAATCAACTATAATATGCTTTCCCTTAATATATCCCTATGCATGTCATTCTGTTAATTGACGGGTGTAACTTGCGAGCACGGTTGTTGTGCTCACTCTTGCTTGATTCATGAATTGAGCAGGTGAAGATTCCTATGATGATGAAGATGACCAAATCAATTAGGCCGCGCCCTCCAGCCAATCACCTGTGGTGTAATGGGTGGACATTGTCTTTGGTTTTTCCGCTGCGTTTGTGTGCTCTCGGTTGCTGGAGCTTGTAAGCAACCCCTTGTAATCAAACCTCCTTTTGTTGTTAATAAAGTTCTGTAGATGTTTTTCTTGTCACTTGCTTGTCAGGAGAAGCGGTCGATGATCCTTGGGGACCGGTTTGTATCGCAAATGGATTTTAGGCTCGTCCTCAAGCCCCACGACCTCCTTGGGTTGGCTCTCTCGGACCCCCTCGAGTAGCGCGTGGAGTTTGGGAGGTCTCGAGGTCCAACGACCTCCTCGGGTGGAACCCCAAACCTCGGGTGGTCTATCGGACCTCCGGGAGGTCTGAGGTCCTCACGGATGTTCTCTCGGGGCGTCTGAGAAGTCCTTCTGGACCTCCCAGGGAGGTCTGAGGACCTCTCGGGACGTCCTGGGGGTCCCTTTTCGGACCTCCTAGGAAGTCCTGAGGGACCTCCTGGGTGTGTCCAAGGTCGGATCGCTTCATTTAAGGTTCGTAATAAATAGAATCTATCAATATTACCTCCAATTTTGATCACAAAACAAATGTACATCGTAGTTTACCAAGTTATCGATCCAGAATTAAGGAAACGATTTAACAAATCCAACGAATTATGATGTCGGAGTACCGTTAGTGCTAATTACGGTGTAAACTATACTAGTATCTTTGTAACAAGATTTCCAATTTTAAGATTTAAAAATATGGAAGGTTTTTTTTGGATTTGTACCATATGGCCTCCGTCTTCCTCCCTAGCTAACTGCCTCCGCTTCGCTTCCACTTCCACTCCGCTTGTCCGCGCCCTCGGTCTTCCTCTCCTCCTCGCCCGCATCACAAACCGCTCCTTCCTTCCATCGCGCACTCTCTCTCAAACCCAAGGAGACAGTGAGGAGGATCGAAGGAATCGATCAGTCCAGGCTTCGGAGTTGTCCATCTTGATCCCGTGAGGAAGAGGAGGAAGAAGGCGGCGGCAGTGGTGGAGGAGACGACGGGCGACATCGCGGAGGGGATATCGTTCCAGGCGTTCAAGGACGACTGCCGCCTCCTCCACGACGTCCTCCTCCGCGAGCTCGGCCCCGCTTCATCAAGCTCCTGGAGCGCAACCGAACCCTCGCGCAGGTACGCACCACATAG
This sequence comes from Phyllostachys edulis, assembly GCA_036346405.1. NCBI lineage: Eukaryota > Viridiplantae > Streptophyta > Magnoliopsida > Poales > Poaceae > Phyllostachys > Phyllostachys edulis. The sequence goes on from CM070564.1 coordinate 10,184,840, forward strand.
CGGCATCGACTCCGGTCCGAATTTTGCTTGCCTCATCGACCAAATGCAGCGCTGCGCTGCATCCATTAATTCGATCCGATCATGTCCTGCGCAATATGCAGTAAGCACTTGCCGTGCTGTGTTTACCCTACTGCTGGTTGCGTTTGGGCTTCCGGGCCGGCCCACGATATCTCTCCCCCGGCAGGCCCAACCCTTAGCCTGCCCTTCTCCCCTGCCTCCCTAAAACCCTAACCAACTCTCCTCGCTGGCTCTCCCAATCCCAAACCCAAACCCACCCCCCGCACCCTTGGACGGCGCGGCGACGATGAGGGCCATCACCGGTGCCGTCCTCTCCTCCAAGCCCTGCTCCTTCGCTAAGGCCGCCCGCATCCTCTCCCTCTTCGCCACCTCCGCTGCATCCCACCTCCCCTCCTCCGACGCCACCGCCTACCTCCGCACCACCGCCGACGCCACCACCGACCACCACCTCTTTCGCCGCGAGCTCCGGAGGTATCAGCAGCAGGGCAGCGATATCGATGGCACCTGCGAAGGCGAGGAGACCCAGGGCAGCAAGAGCGAGAAGAAGCACGAGAAGCATCAGCGCGCCATAGACCAAGACGGGGAGGGGAATGCGGACGAGGAGAAAAACGTGACGGTTCTTGCTAGTGGTGTCTCGCAAGGAATTGCCGGAGAGAAGAAGAGCAAGAAGAAGAAAGGCGCCAAAGAGGACCAGGAACCGAGGGACGCGAATCAGGGTGAGCGGGAGCGGGAGGACTCTGCTGCTCTTCACAGAGGTTTGCACAGTCCTCTCAGCGACAAGAGGAAGAGGAAGAAGAAGAAGGACACGCGTGTGAAAGAGGAAGATGAAACGGAGAATGTGAAATACAAGGAGGACAGGAAGGCTCTTGATAGTGGTTTGCAACCTTTCCAGTCAGAAGAAGAAATCGACAAGGAAAAGAAGGGGGGCAGCAACAAGAAGAAGAGGCACCTGAATCAGGAAGAGGAAGCGAGTGGTGCCAAGGAGGTGGAGCAAAAAATTGTTCGTGCTGGTGCGGCAGAACAAGGAATTGCTGGCGAGGAGAAGAAAACGAAGCACGCAGAAGAGGGAGAGGAGAAGAAGGAAAAAATCGTTACTGATGGTGATTTGGGAAGTGACAAGAAGAGGAAAAATAAGAGGGGGAGAAGTGACGATAATAATGATAACGATAAAGAGCTAGTAGAGCATACGAAGAAGAAGCAACGGAAGCAGACCTGGAATTAGGTTTAGGAGAATCCTTACTGATTGGAAATGTGTGAGGATTTATGAAGATTGGTGTGGTGAGGTTGATCTTGCTGTTGTATTTTAGGCTTTATTGTACAAGTGAGGTTGGGGTCTTTTAGCTATTCTGGTATGGCAGACTCCACAATTTTGTTTTGTGACAGCCAATCCATATGCCATGCTATTGTAGCAAATGAAATTTACATTCCCCCCCTTGAGATGCATGTTTTGTATTGTAGTTACTCTAGTGTTGATGGGTCACTAATTTCTATCAGTGCCTATGAGAATGTGTGGAACATATCTAAAGAGAATGCTTTACGAGAACCTGTCGATCCTATAAATTTCAAACCTTCAAATTCTCATTTGGAAATTTTAACAACACTGTTGCTTTATATTAACAAAAGTAGTGATGGGGGAAAATTGAACTGATATGCTTATTGCAGCAATAGTGCCTTGTGCATGCTATTTGTCTGTATGTACACTTGCTGTCTAATCAAGCCTATCAATTTGCCATCTTGTAGTATGAAATATAATGCATCACAAATGATGAGAAATTTCAGTAAGTTCTAGTCCAAACCATGAGCAAACTCTGATACATTTGCTGCCTTGATGTATTGATGATTAGGGGTGCAGCTGATGTGTTGTTTTCCTCTAGGGTTCACTGATCCGTGTTCAGTGTTCATTTTGTGTTTTTCCCCGCTATAGTCACATACTGACAGTTATTGTGTCTCAAATGATGTTCTGTATGGACATAAGCTGTTGTTAGGCAATGAAATAAATAGCCGCACCTGGTTCTGTATGAGTTACTCAACTTTAACATTTTATATCCTATGATGGCATTTGTTTGATCTATTTGAAACTTTACCAAGAGCTGAAGAGCATCACTGTTATTGTTTTAAGAGGTAATTGTACTCCTCCGTTCTTTTTTAGATGTCGTTTTAGAATGCGTGCAGTCAATCTTTTAAAACTTTGACCACTAATATATATATATATATATATATATATATATATATATATATATATATATATATAGGATTTTTAATGTGGAAATGGTATTACTAGATTTGTTATCAAAACTACTTTCGTATCAATACATTTTTAATCATTTTTACTAGTATATAATTAGAAAAAGTAATAGTCAAAGATGCGTATTATAGACCCTGTCAATGTCCAAAACGATAAGTAAAAAAGAATGAATGTAGTAATGGAAAAAATTTTACAGAACAAACTCTCGTTGCAAAGACAGTTAAAGAGCAATTTGGTTTTAAAATTAGTAAGGTATAATAATGCACTGTTATTGTTTTAAGATGTTACAGTCACTGAGGTTGGACAGAAGCCAAAAATGCGTTTGCAGATGAACAACAGAGTACAAGAACCGCTGACATGTGAATGGATTCATTGTGTGTTGGTAATATTTATTGTGATGTTGATGCTCAGATAAGAAAGCACTCAGGAAGGAAGATGGAAATAACTAAATGGATGGAAGGGTGGGGGTTGTTGATGCCTAGCTCCGGTGACGGTACGAGTAGTGATCATTTCCTATTGCATGCCTTTCAGCTACTCTGTTTCCCCTGTTTTTTTTTTCCTGAATAATACTGATCTTTCCCCCTTGTGTTGGTATTTGGTAGAGTATGAAGTGTTGATGGTCACTTGTCTAGTAAGTAGCATAGACACCGTTGCACTGATTCTTGATGCATTCAGCGGTGTTTGTTTGTGGTGGAAGAGGACATTGTCTCCTACACAACAAGTCAGTCTTCTTAAGAGCGTTTGACGATTCGTTTAGTCGATTACTGCCCTTGTGTGTCTTCAAATGATTTGATAAATTAATTTGATTTTTTGTTTCAGGTACAAAACGCCATTGAATATCTCAAAGTCAATGGAGCATTTGATCAGAATGAAGAGTTGACAGTTTTAGGTACCAGACCCACTCTTTAAATTGATCTGTGAAGTATCACCGCTTTACTGCAGCTTTTGTAGTTTGTCTGCTAACTGTACTCTTCGGCATTCTCAGGAAAGCACTTGTCTATGCTTCCAGTAGAGCCTAAATTAGGCAAGATGCTTATTTTTGGTGCTATTTTTAATTGCCTGGATCCCATATTAACCATCGTGTCTGGACTTAGTGTGAGAGATCCATTCTTGACTCCATTTGACAAGAAGGATGTAAGTAATGTCTAACTCCAATGTTTGACTGCCTCTTCCATCTCTAATGTATTCAAATCTGTATCTTTTGTTGCATACTTTAGTATTGAAGTTCTAACAGTGCTTTCTTTTATTCCTAATTATTTCATTACTTGTTTATTTTAATTTTTGGTACTGTAAATGATGCTTCCTTTCTTCATGCAGCTTGCGGGGTCCGCTAAGTTGCAGTTTTCATGCCTTGCTATTGTGACCACCTTGCGCTTGTTCGTGCATATGAAGGATGGAGAGAGGCTGAAAGAGATCGCACTGGCTACGACTACTGCTGGAAAAATTTTCTTTCCGTGCAAACCTTGAAAGCCATAGATTCCCTTCGGAGGCAGTTTCTCTTTCTTCTGAAGGACACTGGTTTGGTTGATGAGAACATGACTTTGTGCAATAAATGGAGTCTTGATGAAAATCTAGTTCGGGCAGTCATTTGTGCGGGACTATATCCAGGTGTTTCCTCTGTTGTGGTGAGTTTCTTTTATTTAAATATACTGTTTCATCTCATGATTTTATCATTTACTGCTTCATCTCTTGCAATTATCACACCTGTATTTTTTTTTGTCGTACTATACTTTTGTTTTGCTTGGGATAAGAATCATGCTATCTAATGTTATTCTGGTTCCAGCTATTTCTTGGTCATGATCAAAATAAGAGTTAGCAGGCGAGTCCTGAAAATACCAGTTTTATGAATTCTCCAATTAGTGTTTTCTTATGTGCTTCTTGGTAATTTCAGAACAAGGAGAAATCAATTTCTCTCAAGACAATGGAGGATGGACAGGTGATGCTTTACTCGGTAAGTTACTACATTCTACGCATCATGACTGGTGATCTTGTTGCTTGTTGAATTCTGCCAGTGGCTGTACATGACAATGCTTCATCTAGTTGCTCTTTGTTGTTTTCAGAGTTCAGTCAATGGAAAAGAAGCCAAGATTCCATTCCCCGGGCTAGTGTTCAATGAGAAGGTGAAGGTGAATTCTGTTTTTCTCCGGGATTCAACAGCTATATCTGATTCTATATTGCTTCTCTTTGGAGGAAACATACAACAAGGGCTTGGTAAGTTCCTTTGCATTTCTTATTCAGTTATTTGTCTTTCACTAGTAGGGTGCCTGTGCGTTGCAAGGGAACTCCAAACTTACATAAATCTCTACTACTTAAAAGAAGAAGTTTACCGTCGTCCGTCCTCCCACCATCATTCGTGTCCGTCCGATCGACGATCAACCGACGGCCCAGATCTGCCGCGCTGCCAGCAACTGCCTGCACCCACAACATCCCACTCCGCCCTCCATCCTTTTCTCTTTCTCCCTCACGATCCCCACCCGCACCGCCCGCCTCCCACTGTCGCCTCTGTTCCCCACGAACCTCTGGGCTGCTCCCCGTCCTCCACCGAGCCGCTCTCACCCCTCACACGCCTCCATCGCCCTTCTCGCTAGCCTTGTGCTGCCATTGACCCTCTTGGCTACACGCGCTGCCGCCGCCGCCGTCGGCGCTACACGCGTCGTCCCCTTCTCTCCGTGTGGCCGCGCCGCGGATTCCCCTGCTCGCCCATCCGACATCACCGCACTGCCAATTTGTCACGTATCGGCTCGCATCTGCTCACGCAACCATGCCGACCCCGACTCGACTCGCCCCATCCGGTCCTGTCCCACCCCTGGTGCCTCTCTTTATAGCGGCGAAGTGATGGATTTGCTCTGCCAATGACAGGCGGCGGTCGCGAGGGCTACTGTGTGGTCGGATTCCGGTCGTGGTGGTGGTGTGGCCATGGACGAGGCACTCCTGTCGAGCCGTCGGCGCCGCTCTGGCCGCCTCATATAACGGCTCACCTACTCGTCGCTCCAACCCAAGCCCTTAAGCGCGCGCTCTCCTCGCCATCAAGGTCGGTCAAGATTACTCACCGCTACCCCCTCTCATATTTGATGTTCTGGATAACTTCATTTGGTCATCAAATATCACGAGGTCGAGATTTTGAGGCATCTGAAGTTAAGAAGGTAGGAGTGTGCGTTTAATTGGTATATATCATGTATATCTCTGATGCTGTTTCCATGTAGTACGGACATATTTACGAATATGTAGCTTCTACCACTATGTTTTCTCTCTTTGTCACTTATTTCTTGCATTTGCTCTGCTATCGTGATATCACCAAAAGTGTAGATCAATGCTAATCCCACTGTTTGTCTTAAGTTTAAAGGTACTACAAACCTAAAGTCTGCGATTACCATTCCGATATGCTTGATGCCCTTGTCTATGAAGAAGTTTAAGCCCTACATGGATATATGCATCTGTATGAGCACCATGTTGCATGGAAGCACTCCTTCCATGTGTAGCAAGCTCTTATGTTGGTTACCAAATTGGCCACAACCCACAAAGGCAAAGACTCAAAACAAAACTTCTTTGTTAGCTTCTACATGTTCCACATGAGCAACATGTGTGGTTGTTTAGGCGAGAATTTGCCTTTGGACCCCACATTATCACCAAAAAGTAATTTCTCATGGTGGAAGACACAAGTAGTGTTGCATGCACCAATGCAATATCTACTTCTATTGAATTTGAGACTACTCACGTTGCACACTTGTGAGGCTCACATGTTTTACCTTGTGCAGATGATTCTTTAGACAACTTTAATCTATTTAGCTTTTTTATTAACTTCGGCAAGCTTATTAAAATGTGTGGTCGTGGCATCTCGAGATGTTGTGGTAGCACTTGCCATTCATTTATATTGATCAGTCAAGAATTCACTAATCATCACATTGAGGTATCTGCTTTCGTAATGTGTGGATTGGAAGCGGAGGAGCTTTCCTTTGGAGAGATCGGGTTGGATCTTGAAAGCTAAAACTTGTTAACCTCATCTCTTTTTACTTGAGTATAGGCAAATATATTACAAATTATGTGTATGGCAATCGATGGCAAAATAGCATTTTGTTGGGCTTGTTTTACTGGAATGTAGTTTTTAAGGTAAGTCATAATGATTAAGAAATTTCGTGTCTATTTTTTTTTCATACGGGTTTTCATTACGGGTTTTATTTTCCCTGAAAAAATCTCGGTCTTGAACAATTAGTGAACATTAGTACGCAAATGGGTGATTCTTGGGCACTCCGAGCGTAGACGTCATCGGTGAAGATGATCAGGTAATTAATATATACACAAATTCTACCGGATTGGTGTTTCCCTTACAGTCTTACTTGTCCATGCCCTGTTGAGATGCATGATTGTTATTGTTGTGTAGTAACATACTTTAGGGTTTTGGGATTTTGATATAACAAGTTTGTCCAATGCAGTTTATTGGGAAGAAGGCTGCATATGCCTTGAGTCAAAATTTTAAGGTTATTACGTATAGGAGAGTTTGTTGGAAGAGAGGGAAGCAGGAAAACTTTTGATGTGTGTTTTAAGCGGATGAAGGCTTTCACGGTACAATTTCTTCATCGAGTAAATGATGGGCCCGCTTCATAAGAAATGAACGACATTGATGTATCTGCAATATGTGGTTTTCAGATAGTATTACAAAGCGGGCGGATGTTGTAATTGCATACCTGTTTGGACTATTGGTCTTGGAAAAGTTGCTACACGACCAAGCTCGGGAAGTTCATCTTCTTTGTTCATGATTGGTTGAAAACCAACGTATCACCCGTGGTTGCTTCTACCATTCGGATCATTTATGGAGGTTAGTTCCTTATCTCGCATCGGGATCAATCGTTTCTCCATTTGTGCCACAAACCGATGATTAGAAGATGAATTTAGAAACCGTAATTTAGTACAAGAGGTAGTAATTCATAAAGCTTCTTAACAAAGACATGTTTCAAGATACACCATTACGAGTTACGATTATCTCTTATAAAACAATTGGAAGCATATTTTTCTTGAAATTCTGCAGTATGTTGGAATGAGAAGTGTGAAGTTAGTTCCCAAGTACCGATATCTGTATCTGCTAAGGCCCTTATCTTTGGCATTAGATCAAACATTTCTTTATGGAATGTTTGAAGCATTTTATTTTAATCGTAACATGTCTTACTGATTCTATATTATGATCATCTTCATGTGCTTCTGTGATGTAACCGGCTTCGGTAGTCGAAGGATAACGAGGATAGAAGAGAGAAATTAGATGGACAGGGAGTAGCAATCTGAAGACAGGAGATTTATTTCTTGCTTGAGTTCAATGGGGTTACATTGCATTCTTATATAGTGGATCTTTGGACTTTAGCGGATGCAAACTCTATACGTTCCTTTCCTATCTGAATCATCTTCCTAATTCCTAAGAGTCCCAAGGGAATTAACTAGTAACCTACCATATCCAAAAGGGATATCCTAACTTATCTCTAATAGCTAACATTGAAACTAATACGTTCTCGGAAGGAGAACCAAACTCTAATCTATTCTCTTAAGGAGAAGCTAGCTTATCTATTCTTCCTTTCTTTGCAAGTAGTCCCACATTGTTCCGTAATTGCTACGATGTCCTAATCCAAGTCTAGTCGATTCTTGTTCCCATAATCGCTCTGATTGCGAATCCAAGTCTTGCACTTTCTTTGAAACCGAGTTGATTTCCTCTCCTGTTGCTAGGGCCTTTTGTCCACAACATTACACCCTTCCTGGACAAGCAGCTTGTCCTCAAGCTGCAAGGTGGTGGCCACGGCTGCAATCCTTCGTAGCCCCACGTCGATGATATGTCTTGACGCTGACGATGCGTCATGTTAGAGCACAACATGTCCTTGCGGACCATTGCTTCCTCATATAGGTGTGACAGCGCCGCGGCAAACTGTTTTAGCATCACAGCAACCTCTAGTGGAACATGCAACTTGATCCTTGACATGTCTATGATGTGCTCCTCTTGCACTAGTCCATAGATTGTCTCCACAATGTGTACAACAAATGCTTGCTTTCTACCGGTTTGTCTGCTTTATAGCGATAGCTAGGCTGCAGAGATAGATCCTTTTTCACATGCAAGCACTTGGCGAAATCTTCGAGGTGGTTCTTCTTTGCACAAAAGGCTTTTGTGACCTTTTGGCGGTGTGATAACTTCCATAGGGCGGAAAGGATGCAAGGTACCATCACCACCCAATGCTCCTGCCTTATCTTCCAAAGTCTTCACACGTGCCTCCAAAGTTCCCGACAGCTCCTCGAGAGCCTTGACTCGCCCCTCCAGAGATGTGAAACTTTCTTTGATCTGCTTGCTCAACTCGAGCCTCAACTCGGCGATTGCTGCCATCACCTCTGACGGCTCACCGATCTTCTTCTCCGCGGCGGAAGACATGATGGTCGGCTCTGATACCAAATGATGTAACCGGCTTCGGTAGTCGAAGGATAACGAGGATAGAAGAGAGAAATTAGATGGACAGGGAGTAGCAATCTGAAGATAGGAGATTTATTTCTTGCTTGAGTTCAATGGGGTTACATTGCATCCTTATATAGTGGATGCTGGACTTTAGCAGATGCAAACTCTAGCACGTTCCTTTCCTAATACGAATCATCTTCCTAATTCCTAAGAGTCCTGAAGGGAATTAACTAGTAACCTACCATATCCAAAAGGGATATCCTAACTTATCTCTAATAGCTAACATTGGAAACTAATACGTTCTCGGAAGGAGAACCAAACTCTAATCTATTCTCTTAAGGAGAAGCTAGCTTATCTGTTCTTCCTTTGTTGCAAGTAGTCCTTCTTGTTCGTAATTGCTACGATGTCCTAATCCAAGTCTAGTCCTTCTTTGTTCATGTAATCGCTCTGATGCGAATCCAAGTCTTGCACGCTTCTTTGAAACCGAGTTGATTTCCTCTCCTGTTGCTAGGGCCTTTTGTCCACAACATTCATTGCGGAGTTCTATAAATGCAAAATTGTGCGAGCTAGCAAAGCAAGAAGATATTGATGGCTTCCTTGGTGGTGCCTCCTTGAAGGTATGAGAAGTCGGTGTCGATCCATTCTTTTATTCAAATGAAACAATGAAACCGAAAATTACTTCCTCTTGTGTTACTGTTTTAGTCATTTGCTACCAAAGAACTATTAAACATGCCTACCGCAATATTATCATGCTTTCGTTCTATATTGATCGCTGATCACGGATCACCATATGTGGGCGTATTGGATATAAAACACCTAAAAAGCAGTCATATTCCTAAATCATAAATACCCTATTATATTACCTTATTACCTCTAATCTGCGAGCCGATATTTTTTTTAATGTTTTCAGGATCCGGACTTTGCCACCATTGTCAACTCGGTGACTTCCAAGAAGGTTGTAGCTTGATGGACCCTCTTGATAGAAATAAGTTATCAGAGGGGCAGCGCGGCTACCGTATCATATGTAAATCCTGAGGTAGGTGCTGCTCCGTGTGATCGTGTTCAGTCAACGTCTGGTTTTGTTGATTTGTAACACGAAAGAGAATAATGCGAGATGCAACCATCTTTTTCTCGTGGACCTTCTGCACGGAACGGGACCTTATTTGTACGTGAGTGAGTGAGCGGTAACACACGTGAATTAATATATGCTGGTGTGGTGTCTGTGGAAATGTTTTGTCGTATAACCCATTCAAGTCTGCCGTGATTTTGGAACCAATATTCAACGCTGAAGATTCTGCCGCGCAATCAAAATGGTACCGTAGATGAGTTGCTGAAGTGCCTCAAGGAGCTTTAGGCATGGTTGGCGTGTGAATTAGCAAAAGTAGTTTTATCTTCGAATCAATTATAAAAATAGCACCGCTGACAAGCGATGATTAGCTACTGGTTAATTTGGTTAAAAACGATTTTTAACACTATTTAAAACACTATGTACAACATTATATAACACTTTTAAAAAATTCGTCTAAGATCATTTTTTTTCATTGAATTTTTTTCTTCTTGTTTTTTACCTCACACTAGCGGCTTTAAATGTATTATCATATGTACAAAAAAATTGTAATTTTTTCACATGAAATCACGACGTAGCATAGCACAACCATCGCTATTGCCACCCTTCGCTGTCCTCAGTGGCTCTATGAGTTGATGGACAGTGGTGCCCTTGTTGCTAGGGTTAGGCTGCCGTCTACTTGCTCAGTTCGCAGTCATGCTTTCGCACATTTGCACACGAGTCGAAAGCTATGATTACGATATTTTATAATCTGCTTGTCAAGCATTTCCCTCACTTGGTTCATAGACAAGTTTATCTTAGCAGTTAGCATACTTGAATTCACCATGTATCTGTATATTTACCATCTTTTATGTGTCATGACTTACTGCAGGCTGTTGTTGAGTTGATAAAGGAACATTTTGGCCAGAAAGCCCTAGCTTCCTGCCCTCCACCAGTACAATTTTGCTTCTGAATTTAGTTTTTCTTTCAAGATATAAAGGTCAGTAGTACTCCTGATGTACCAGGGATCAATGCTTTTATGATATCTGAACTATGTCTTTCTTACTGGTTCAAGAAAGCCCTTTGTCAATTTTTGACTTGTGCTAAACTCTAGAAATTAAGTTTCTAACTTCCATGTGGATCACAACTTAACTAGGCTTTATAGCCATATAGGCATGTATCTCTACTACTTAAATATTGTGAGGCAACTTTTTGTTGTTCCCTCCATACATTTTCTGTTGAGGAGTTCCAATGCATGCCAATTAACTGTAATTTAGGTTTCTTAGGCTTTAGAGTGGCTTGAATGATCTTCAATAGTTGGATGATGTTTTTACTAGAATCTGTGATTATTTTTGTCCACAGAAGCATGCTAATTGTCCTAAAAATTACAAGGGAGTTTCTATTGTAACATAGATTACACACATCTATCCTACTGTAACATAGATTACGCACATCTATCTAATATGTTCCTAATTGAAGAGCTTTGGCAGTGAGGTTGCAATTGGAATTGGAGTGCTCTCAGATGAACATGCTGGAGAACTACCTGATTCATGTGATTAGAATGCAAGTGCTCTGTATGGAGTTTGAGAGAAATGGTGAGTGCTTTACCTGCAGTTTTATTCTAGAATTGCAGGTGAATTCATTGATTTTCCCATTGGAATAAGATTGGAGGGCAGCTGATCAGTATGGATTTTCGGGTGCTTTGGCTGTGTTTAGTCATGAAGATATTTCTAATTCCTTTGATCTGCAGTTCTTGATAAGTACCGAAGCTTTGAACACCAAATCTTTGGTCTTATTTCCCTGTAGAATTCATTCTTATTTGTTTGAGGGTTGAATGCTATTGTTTTGATTTGTGCATCTGACAGCCTAAAAGGTCTACTTCTTTAGACTATTTGCTTTACCAACAATATGCATTGCCTACCTTTACACTCGAGGTCGCACCTGAACAGGTAGTGTTTTCCTCTCCTTTTCATGATGTGAATGTATGCATGACTATAAATTTTAGTTTGTATGTATGTTGTTGTCTCCCTGCAGTTTATGGTGCGTGTGGTAAGAAAAAACTCAGAATGGAATAAGAATTGAATTTATTACTGGTTTTTGTTTTGTCATGTTGTTAGAGTTGTTCCTTTTGGTAGTGCAAGTACAATACATTTTTACTGATTGAATGCCATCTGCCTCTTATTTGTGTAGAACGAGGATGGCATATTTTGCTTTAAATGGTTTATCGAATTATCATTTTAGTTCTAGGTCAACAATGACAGCACTGCTGTTCTCATTTTTTGGTTTATCATTATTGTACTACAACTTCATGTACTCAACTTTGGTTTGGCTAGCGTGAGTTTGAACTGAAAAAATGAACAATTTCATTGCTCCATGGTCATTGAAATATGCTAGCGTAGCTGGATAGTCTACCATCTTCACCTCCTTGCAAAAGCGATTGTACCCTATTTATGCAAATTCATTATGCTGTCAAGTTTTTAAGCTGTTGGATGCATCTATGTGCGTGCTAGACTACACCACTTGGTCATGAAATACTTGATATTTACTACAAGGTGTGCATGTTAAGCACATTGTTCAGAAATTATCGTGTAGAACTTTTATAGCATGGCCACCATGATAATCTTTGTAAATTAAGGTTGTGGCTCAGATTTAATGGATGAGTATGCATTAAACTTTTGTAGAAGATCTTCTCAAGTAATGTCTTATATAGGAATTTTCTCAGATCTTCATGGTTACATGTTTGTTAGTTAGCTATTGGTGATGTAAGAAGAAGTTTGCCTAGACTAACTTCTTTTTAGAGCTAGGATAGACGTTCTCTTTCTCAGTGAATGCATGCATTTCCAAAAGCTGCTTCTTTGCCATAAGTATATTTGGGATAAATTGGTTGATATGTTATCTAAGCTTGCCGATTTTCTTTGGTATTGATATGCTGCTATTTGCAAACTAAGTCAACATTCTCTATGTAGCATACATGATGGTATATTCTCTTGCTTGCTCTGTAGGAAATCGTACAGAAGACCCCAATAAGAGTGATTCATTGTAGAAGCCCATTGGAGCGAAAACGGGTTATACATTGGTGAGATGCTTCCAGTTTTATATAATCCATTGTTTTATATTTCAAAATCTGAGAAAAACCAATTCATCTGTCAATCAGGATGGAGATCGAGAAAGTTGCAGGTATCTCAAACTATTACTTGTTGCATCTATGCACTCAGGTAAGCATTATAACTATGTCCGCGAGAAAGAGGTAGACTGCAGTGTCATGGTGGTTCGGATTGGGGCGTGTCGACATCAGAGTTGAAGTTGGGAGCAGCGACAGCGGTATCAACGACAAGGTCACCGGCCGGAGTTGATGTTGGCATGGTTCTGTGGTCGTTGATTGGGCGTCCACTGCCTTACCGACAGCTTTCAGGATGCTTGTGATGATTACATTAGTTTTTCTTTGGTTACTGCACGCTTTTCAGTCCATGCCGTTGGTGAGTGAAAAAAAACAGTCAATTCTTTGTGTTCATGTCTCTGTGATAAGTACTAATGGGCTGATGATCTGAAATTAAGTTGCTAGGCAAGGCGCAAGAATCGCAAAAACTACTATGAATTGAGCCATAATAAGCTCAAATTGTTCATTTTCCAGTTTAGTTACTCGGGTTCGTCCAATCTTCTGAGGCTTCTTTCCTTTTCAGTGTCTGTAATTTGACCAACTGAGAATAACTGAAATAACATTTGCACCATTGCTTCTTACGAAAGTTTACCAGTTACTGTGTTTTTTTTGAAAATAAAATTTCTAAGAAGTTTATGCTTAAAGTTTATCAAGGCTTTATAAAGGCATATTCAAATTATTTCCAGGATTTCCATTCCTATCCATGAGAAGGATCCCGAAGAATGTGGTTGGAATCTTGAATAATTGTAGTTATGGACAAAATGACATAACCAGTTACTTATATCGACAGAGGATGGACAATGCCAAATGCCAATAAAGTTGGTCCCAAGTATTCCAGAAAACTCTGAATTTGGGAAAGAACAATTACACAAAGTTCCTCTAGTTAGAACCATAAGGCATTTTGCCCTCCAATTTGCTGAAAGACCATCAGTCCAACAACCACCTGTGTATCAAAGTTGTATGATTAGTTATGATTTTTTTTTGAAAAATAATGTTTTATATCTTCTGCTCCACCTTATAAATTTTGATATATATGGTAGCCTTTTCAGATATGTCAGCATTTGGCCCGCTCAACTTTTGGAATGATGTATAGCATTAGTTCTCTCTCTCAGTCACCTTGAGTGAACTTTAGTATGAATATTAACTTATTCACAACAAAATTGGGAACACCATAGATAAGCTTGGATTGTTATGAACTGGTTCTTCCCTTCAAAGTTTTCAAATTATGGTTAATCTCATGTGTACATTATCCTTCTATCTGCACATACTTCTCTTTGACAATTCAAGGTATGTGCTTCAGTTTTTTGTTTCCAGTTAAGTTATATCGCCCTATGTTGTACCAGACTTTATTAGTTCGGCTCTGTATAGATACAACTATCAGTCAGGCGACATAAATAGACAAATACAGAGATGAAATAAACACCATTCATAAATCATATTAGCAATACCTTCTAGTAAGGATCACCGAATGCGGCTACAGTTAACCTCGCTGCCACCGAGCTGATCCTATCACATTCGAGTGAAACCGCCTTTCCTAGACCGACGGTCCCAATTTTGTCATGAGCGACAAGGCGTGGGAACAGTGATGCAGGTCTAGCATAGCGATGAAGCCGACGGTGCGATGCTAGCCGAGCATGATGGTAGAGGCGCAATGCGAGACACGAACAATGTGGTCTATGATTTTTTTTTATCCGTAGCAACGCACGGGCATTGAACTAGTAATATTTATTTTTAACACGTGAAGTGTGCTTGGTAAAAACGACTACTTACAAAGGTGACTCCATTATCCACCTGTAAAAGAACAAATTCAGTTGCTGAACTAAAAAGGAAAAACTCAATGTGTTAGAGAAATAGAGAAATATGAGCAAAAGGTGGTGGGGTGTCACATCAGCATGTGTTGCCATGTGGAGTGCCACATCTGACGTGATGGTTTCACGAGGGTGGAATTTGCCAAGGGATACAATGCCAGATGGACGGTGAAGAAAAGTTTATATATGCGACTGCCTCATCAAGATACTAGCGAGAGAGCAAGAAAATCCTCAACAATTTTTTTTGCATTGCCAACATGTTATTTGCGGAGGAAAAGCAAACATTCACACTAAATGCTTACAATTATATCAAAATTAGATGTCCATTCATTATCATATATGAAGAAACCTGTTAGCATACCTGGGATTCTAGATAACAAGTGAAAAATCTAGGTAGGAGCAGAGTTTCCAATTTTCCACATAGGACTTTTGAAGGGATTGTTGATAAAGTTGGTACCCATCTATGCAGTTCTGTTTACGAACGTCATACTAAAAAATAACCAGTAACATTGACAGAATAAAATGTCAACCTGGAGCTAGTAAATTTTCTTCTTTTTAATAAATACAATTGGAGATATGTTTGTTATAGATAGTACATGAATGCTCATCTAAAATTTCCTTCCAACAGATTATCTCATTCTATATGCCACAATGATCCAAGACATCTTATCTAACAAAATAAATACTATCGACAACAAACTACAAAATCTATAGAACATTGTTGCCCAAGACAAATGTATGAAATTGCTGCAGAGAGCAACTTCGCCACAGAAAAAGAGATAATACCCAAGACCCATTACATGCCATGACTTATCGAGTGGCTTTGTATTGCCATAGAAGGCCATCATCCACCGGTAGAATGGTCATTGGATCCCAAAGGTCGCCGTCCTCATTCTCGCAACGAAAATATTGGGTTATACCATACACATCACTACATCGATGCCTTGGTGCACAAAAATGCATACCATGTTACCACTAAATGATGCGTAAATGGGCACTAACAACATCATTTGCATAATGGAATACGAGATGGTACACAGAAAGAACAACACAGAGCATATCTTTAGCCGTAAGGACATGCAAACATAAATTGTAAATAAAGGCTTTAATTATCTTAATATTGATGTGGTAACCAACTAGCCATAAAAGCATGAAGACTAACAGGTCAGCAAAAAAAAAGTCATTGGTGTGCGTGACACCAAGTCTCATTAGGAGCTTTTCCTAGTGAAGTTGCCATTTTATGTTTCATGTATCATTAGTTAAGAAGGGGAAACCATGTCGTTAATAGCCTATGACTACCATATACTAAAAAATGATGAGACATGGTTCAATCAGATGTCCTAAAGAAGAGAGAGAGAGAGAGAGAGAGAGAGAGAGAGAGAAACACCAGAATTTTTCACAAAGAAGGAAAAAACATCCGTCCCTCAATCCGGTGGAACCTAATTACAACCAAACCTCCACAAACATTGGATGTATCCAGAATCTACTTAAACTCAAGAAGATAAGAAAGTGTTAAGTTAAATTTGAGCACAACCGCTGGATGTTATATGGAACCTATTCAAACTCAAAAGGATAAGAAAACATTTAAAACCACAAAACAACTCTCATTAAGATATACTTTTAGTCGAATTTGAGCTGTGATAGATTATCAATCTATGTAGTATGTAAGACTACACTGCATGGTCAATGATAAATGCCATACACATGGGGTTGATATCCGATATTCGCACCACGTACCATCGGTGGAAAGAGCTAAATAGAATGGTTAACCAACCATCTTTATTCCTTCCTTCCAGAATAGTTAACCAAGATGTTGAATCTTTTGAGCAAAAATCTTCTATACTAAATGCCTACTCAAGCAATTTACAAATTTAAGGCAAAAAAGCAAGGTGGCTAAATCACATGATGAGTTGATGACCAGCTTCTCAAAAAATCACATGATGACAATAATGACATTGGAAAAGAAAACTAAGCAGAACTTGCATAAAGCTAGTGAAATTAACAAATTGTAGAAGTAAGGCACTCATGACCACAAGGCACAAGGACACTTTGGACACCAAGCATAACAATTAATCGATGCGACCAAGACCAATCCCAATGTATCACAATACTACTTGTAAGTTGTAAACAAAGAACACCGCAACTCACCATTTCCATGTACTAATGGAGCGACTCAGGTGCAACCATCCTGTCCCCATGCACGAGATCAAACACATTGACCCCATACGCCCATGCACAAACCGCCGATAATGTCACGAAATTAAAATGGTCCAAAATCTCTGCTCAAGGATAGCATTCAAAACATTGATTCACCAGTTTTTAGTTACCGCACTGTAAGAAAGCGATCTATATAACGAGTAAATCAATATGAACTAATAATCTGCTCAATTTCTTGCCACACAAATTAACAAACAAACTCGTCATATATGGTTCCATATTCCTAGCGAGTTGGCTAATGATAGAACATATTTAGGTTCTCGCTATGGACTGCAGGATTTTAATCCAAACGAAATAAGAAAATCTATTTGGTTACATTCTTCATTGTTTCACAAAGGGAAGTAGCTGTCATTGATGCTTTGAGCCATGCTCAATTAGCGATTGAAAACAAAAAGCGTGAAATTGACACCAACCTATCTCTACTAATCTATAGAATACTATTTCGTAATGTCACTATCCGATCAAATCTAGGTGTCCTTGGTAATACACTCTCACACTCGGCTAGTCCTTAACACCTCACTCTCACAGCCTAGGTAAAGAAGAAGCTCAAGATGTAAATCCAAATGCCTAAATTCGAGTGCATCTACAACAATCTTAGGCAAACATACTACAAACTGCTCAAAGCACAACATAGAAATGCAAAACCTCCGCGATGATGTCAGACGGAACCAAAGACCGCAGCCATGGCCACACGGCCGGCCTAGCAGATCCTCCGTAGTGGCAGCCGTTGTCCACGAGCCACACCGCCTTCCCATCCCGACATGTCACCAAAGACCAGACAACCAACACAAGTCTTGCTTGGCTCTTGGCATATGGCTCCCGGCCACTGCGCCAGCCTAGCCTAGCCTCCGCCATGAGCTGCCATCGTCCACGAACCGCGCCGCCTTCCTATCTCGGCATGTCTCCGATCAAGAGCCCACGCCGCTAGACCCGCCCACCTCACCACTCCTCGGCCACTTTGTGGCCCAATCTCCATAGAGGCCCCCACCGCCTGCACTCTCTGAGGAGGAAGAGGAGGACCCAGGAGGGGCTAGAATGAGGCGCAAGAGGGCGACGCGAGGGTGCGTGCAAGGGGAGGGGGCGATGGCGGCAGCGGCCGGGGAAGGAGGGGACGCGAGAGGAGGAGGGCGCTGCAGGGCGAGGCGAGATGCGGAGGGCGCGCGGAGCCGGTGGGGAGACCGGCGGAGGGAGAGGGAGAGGAACCGGAGGTGGGGAGGGAGAGGGGCGCGGCCTCTATCCGCCCACCTCACTGTCGACCGTCGCCGACGCCGCTCCCCTCCGCCCTAGCCACGCTCTTAAGGGCAGCAATCTCTCTCTCTCAATCTCTAAGTCTCTTGCGTTCGGTGGAGAGGGGCAAAGGGGAGGGGAATAATGGAAGGAGATCGTGGGGCATAACAGGAGATCGTTGGCAGGAAGAGCAGATGTGAGAAGAGTGAGAGACAACGGCGCGCGGGAGGGATGATGCGTGGGGTGGGAGGATGGGGTAAACTCTAAATTATGGACAATGATACGGATCTGACGTTCGATGGGATCGGACGTTTCGTATCGGATTAGGCCAGAGTTCATTATGGGCCGTTCCCGAGCCTCATCTCATACGCAACCAACACCAATCCGGAAACTCAGCCACATAAAAAATCCAACAAGTACATCCATGAGCAGCACTATGTCTGCATGCAGAGTGCATACGTGCACTCACGTCTACTGCATGCATGGTGCACGTACGTATGTATTTTGTTCAACTTGAGCAAGGAGTTGGTGACAAGCGCGGCGTCTTCGATAACATCTCTGGTGGACACGGCAACTTCATGGGTGATGACGACACCGACGTAGGTTCGTAGTGTATATGGGCGCGGCATGACAGGCAGCCCGCACCCAGCTCGTGGACGGCTTCTACAGTTCGACACGGGGGGTTTTTGATTGGGAATTGGGCGTCCGATTCCAAGACTCAAATTGGACGTACGGTTCCTAGTTGCACCCAAAAAGGACCATGGCGGAAGTAGAGATCCTAGGGCTCTCGCCCGGGTTCAAGTTCCAGCCCAGCGACGCCGAGCTCGTCGAGTTCTTCATGCTGCCCTGCTTGCGTGGCGAGCCGCTCCCCTTCGACGGCGTCGTCGTCGAGGATGACCCGAGGAGCGCGCCCTCGTGGAAGCTCTTCGCGCGCAACGGCCAGAGCATTCCCAGATGCTTTGTTTTGATTTGTGATGTTGCAACTATTGTCCGGGGATGTTGCAGCTATTGTCCGAGGATGTTGCAACCATTGTCTATGAATGTTGCAACCGTTGTCCGGGGATGTTGCAACTATTGTCCTAGGATGTTGCAACCGTTGTCTAGTGATGTTGCAACCATTGTCCTAGGATGTTGCAACCGTTGTTTGGTGATGTTGCAACCATTGTCCTACGATGTTGCAACCGTTGTCCAGAGATGTTGCAACCATTATCTGGAGATGTTGCAACCGTTGTCCGGGGATGTTGTAACCATTGTCGAAGTATGTTGCATGCCTAGTGGTTTTGCGATTTTCTTTATATTGACGTTCGATTAGAACCAAACGGCTCGGACGCCTTGTCCTCCTTGATTAAACTAAGATTTGGTTGGTTGCCCCGGCTAGGCAGCTGATAGCTAGCTAGCTAACTTGTGCATGCACCAATTAATACTTGCATGCTACTACATTCTACACGGTGGATGACCAGCCAATGAAATAATAAAACTACACGGGCGTATGGGTGGGAGCTCCCACCCGTACGTCCGACTCCTAGTTAATCCCAACGAATAGAGACTGGGAAACGCTGTGGGCCATGCGTCCGGACAAGAGAAAACAATCGGACGCTAGGAAATGTGGGGCCGTATGGATTGGAACGGGGCGCGACGCGACCGCGACAAGATTTTTGCTCACTCGTGTCGTGCTGCTCTGCCTTTATTAAGATCTTGAGCCAAGCTGAGGAGGCTCTGACAGCTTGTTAGCTACTGATGCACTGTCAAGTCATCGCAAAGACCGTGCAACCGTTGTCCGGTGATATTGCAACCGTTGTCTGGAGATGTTGCAACCATTGTTATAGGATGTTGTAACCGTTATCCGAGAATGTTTCAAGTGTTTCATCTGTAGAAAAAAATGTTGCATCTGTAGAAAAAAAATGTTGCATATTGTTTACAGCGATGTTGCATTTTTTTCCAACGCGTTTTTTCTTCCAGATGCTTTGTTTTTTTATTTGTGATGTTGCAACCGTTGTCCGAGCATGTTGCAACCGTTGTCCTAGGATGTTGCAACCATTGTCGTAGGATGTTGCAACCGTTGTCCGGGGATATTGCAACCGTTGTCCGAGAATGTTGCAACCGTTGTCCGGGGATGTTGCAACCGTTGTCCGAGGATGTTGCAACCATTGTCCGGTGATGTTGCAACCGTTGTTTGGTGATGTTACAACCGTTGTCCGGAGATGTTACAACCGTTATATAGAGATGTTGTATTTGTAGAAAAAAATGTTGCATACTGTTCACAGTGATGTTGCAAGTTTTTTCAACTCGTTTTTTTGCAAATGCTTTTGTCTTGATTCTGATATTTTTGATATGTGCATCTTGTTTGCTTGATATGTTGCTGAGATTTTTGATATAGAGGATTATTGATGTTTTGTCTGTGCTACGAGAGATTTTTGGGAGGATGTTGCTCACGAAAGAGATGGACGTCTTAAGGATATCACCTAAATCCGACGGAAAGCTACTGATCAGA
Organism: Phyllostachys edulis; assembly: GCA_036346405.1. Lineage (NCBI taxonomy): Eukaryota > Viridiplantae > Streptophyta > Magnoliopsida > Poales > Poaceae > Phyllostachys > Phyllostachys edulis. The sequence continues at coordinate 10,205,466 of CM070564.1, forward strand.
TTGTTGTATTGCCCTCGTCGAATAAAGAATTTTTTTCTTATGGTCAAACCTCATTTGCTGTACATATGGACTAAATTTTTATTGCTGCGACGTGCGTCCGATTTGTTTGTACTTAGATCAACTGGTCTTTCGATAAAAAAAAGCAACGAGCGAATATATAGGATAGCTAATGCATGTTTGGATTGTTGCTGATTGCCTTCTCTATCTAATACTAATGTGATTCGGACCGTACGGGTGCTCTCACCCACCCATACGTCCGCTCCCTAGTAGCTCCCCTAAATTATACGCTAGTAGTTAAGATATTAGCAGATAAAGTTTTTACTGCATGCTGCAGGACGGACACTTGAAAATGCTCGGTGGATATCTGGAGTTCTTCATGAGTCGTGATCTCGCGTCGGCTTACTTGAATCTCAAGAGTGAACTTGAGAATTTAATCAATTGCAAGGTATTAGTGATTTCTAATGTGCCATTCACTCATTCGTATATTGAATCTCAAGAGTGAACTTGAGAATTTAATCCATTGCAAGGTATTAGTAATTTCTAATGTGTCATTCACTCATTCTATACGAATACTCCCACATTCTTTATTTTATCGTTTTTTAGTTACTACTTTACTAGTCGGCATTTGAATATCTAAATAGGCGGTGCAGTACTGACTCAATTCAACATCTTGTATGGAATTTATTCATACAATCGATACACGTTGTATATGCAATAGATAGATGCACACTATGTGCCCCTACCTTTTCCTAGCTTTATCTTTGTTGGGTAATAACAATGGTAGCACTTTTCCCATCTATAGACTCTTGACAAACTTCTACGTAATGATGTTGTATAAACAAAAGTTGCTTAAGCGAAGAGAAAACAGCTACAATACCCAGATAAATCAATGAAAGATGCTCCAAGACCACCACGTTTTCGATCCGCGGTGTGTGTGTGGTGAACCGCAAAGATCATTCATCCACACCTGCACACCCGCCCGGGCGTTACTACGTCACGGGCACCACCTCGTAAGCGTTTCTTTCGCGCGCATCGATTTTCCTCTCCCAACGTTGAATTCCTTAATTTTTTAACTTCGTCCCTACGTAATGGTAGCCCGAGATGCGTTGCCACTTCTTCTAGTGGATCGATGGCCCGGAGATATACGATAGGGCATTCATCCAGCAGAAGTACATGCTGAACTACTCGGTGCGGGCCGAGAACTTCGTGCGGTGAAAACCTTACGTACCGGACCCTGTTGAGGAGGCACCGAAGGAGCCCAGTACTTGCGACAAGGGCAAGGGAAAGGCTCATGCAGCTGAGCCCAGCCGCCACAGTGTATCTGATCGCCCGGGCGTAATCCGTGTCGACGACGTGAGTTATGAAGAATTTACATCATTCTTACGATTTTCACTATACGGTGCACTTACATTATGGAATTGCAGGACATGGACGACTTCGACATACCAGCCCGACGTGGACAGTCCCGCGACAAGGGCAAGGGAAAGGCTCACGCGGATGAGCCCGGCCGCCACAGCGTATCTGGTCGCCCATGCGTAATCCGTATCGACGACGTGAGTTATGAAGAATTTACATTCTTTTTACGATTTTCACTATGCGGTGCACTTACATCATGGAATCGTAGGACATGGACGACTTCGACATACTAGCCCAACGTGGACAGTCCCGTGACAAGGGCAAGGGAAAGGCTCACGCGGCTGAGCCCGGCCGCCACAGTGTATCTGGTCGCTCGGGCGTAATCCGTATCGATGACGTGAGTTATGAAGGATTTACATCCTTCTTATGATATTCACTATACGGTGCACTTACATCATGGAATCGCAGGATATGGACGACTTCGACACACCAGCCCGACGTGGAGAGTATGACGACAAGGGGAAGGGGAAGGCTCCTTCGACCGAGACCGGCCGACGTCGTTAAATAGGACACTCTTTGTCAAATTATCAGTTTGTCGTGCATGATCTCAGACATACGACGAGTCATTCCGTAGTAGTCCTCGTCCTACCCGCCATATTTTTTACTATCCCTAAAGGCATGTATACTTACATGGTCCGGATGCTTGTGTCGCGATGTACCGTAGTAGTAGCGAGGATGACTAAAGCAATTAGCGAACCATCATGCCATGTGACTACGTAACGTGTTTCGTCGCGGACTCTAATGTAGTTCTGGTTCCATGTCTCTGCTAAGCCATCAAAGCAAACCTATATTGTAAGTATGCCTCTTCTAGTGGAATCCCAGAAAGAACCATTCGCACCGACATCGAATCCTCTATATTTTATGGCATCTTCATAATCACAACGAGCGTTCTCAGCACCTTGCGAGTTTTCTAAGGTTATACCTTGTCTGATATGCTTATCAATCATCTTTTCTCTGAACGAATAAAATGATACAAAAATTACAGAAGCAACAACACTATGACGGGAGGCTTATCAATCATCCTTTCTCTGAACGAATATCACTTACCTTTCTACTTACAACTCATTACAGATCGACTGGACAACCCTGACCCTCGCCAGGTTTTCAGATCGACGTGATAACACTCTACGTCTTTCTTTGCAGAGTAATGTCTTTTCGTTCTGAAAAGCTGGCGAGGTGATCAGAGTTGTCACTGCGCAAAGCTGTCCCGTCTTGTCTTGTCACTACGCAAGGTTGTCTCCTTTGGCCTTGTCACTGCAATGCTGCACCGTGTGATCTTGTCACTGCGCAAAAGCTGCCCCGTTTGGTCTTGTTACTGCGCAAGGCTGTCTCTTTTGGTGTTGTCACTGCGCAAAGCTGCCCCGTATGGTCTTATCTCTGCGCAAAGCAGACAGTCCCGTCAGGTCTTATCATTTACAACCTAACACATTACCCCGTCAGGTCTTGGCCTCCCCCTGCGGGCTATAAAATGTGCGCCCCACGCTCCGGAAGGACCACTCGATCCTTCAAACCGTAGGAAGAAGAACATTCTCCGTCATACAATAATATACCATGGCAGACGTCCAGGGACCAGTCCAACGGGGGTCGCCGAAGCAAGACCTTCTCCTGGAAAGGAGGGAGGACTTCAGCCCTAACTACCGGTTGGTGCCGAACAAGCGTGCCCAACCTAAGTGGCCGAAATGCGGACACATGGAGGACGCTATCGTGCAGGTCATAGACGGCTCTTTCGATGGTGGACGGTGTTTCTTCCGATGCTCATACTCTGGGGTAAATAGTTCTGTTCATGTTACTGCTAATACATCCTCCATACTAACTGTCCCTTGTAGCAGATGACAAAATGCAACTTTACCCGCTGGATCGATCCTCCCTATGAACAACATGTTAGGAGGCACGTGGATATATTGTGGAACCGAATCTTTGATTTGGAGGCGCAAATTGACGATCTCAAGGAGCAAAATGATGACCTCCGCCAATAGATGCAACGCGAGAGGGGCAACGAGGAGGTCGTCAACATAGGAAGTTCTTATGATCCCACATGCTGCTGCGCCAACCCTAACTGCATTTGTACGTGCCACTACAACGATGGCCAGCCACGTCCGAGGCGCCCAGCTGGAGAACACTCTATGTGGGTAGTACGAGGCACCTTTCTGTACTAGTTCCCGGAAGGTCTAATTTATTTCCATTCAAAAAAGGCGCATATGTATCGTAGAAGTACTTCGGTTGGTTGCATCATGCATGATGTTGTTTCTTATGTATGTAACCAAACCCTATGCGCCATGTTGTTCCAAGCTTTGTTATGAAGTCTATTTTAATTCGCAACTTTAAATCTCATCGTCTTTTCGCTTTCAATTCTTCACGTAGTAAGGCATCTAACAACATGACAAAAACGAGTTTTGGAAGTTCACGGTTTGGTCTACGACCACAAATCTATGATTCCAGTAGGATGTCTACGCACCACCTATCATTCCACTAGGATGTCTACGCATCTTTCATCAGCGGTACTGTCTAGCATATGTGCATAATTGTGCCTCATGTTGTACCACACAATCCACATATTACTCATTTTTTCCAGGATGCATTATGTATCACTTCTAGGATACGCCCTGAAAATATTGTAAAGTGTCTAAGGTTTTCAAAGCACAAAAAGATTACAGGTCCATATATCTATTTACTCTCAGTTAAAAAAGATGGTGTTATATTTGGTTACGTAGAGATGTCTCTATTTTCAAGTTGTGAATTGTTAAATGTTATGTATCACTGTATCTTCAATTGTTTTTGATCTTTCAAAACGAAGTACTTGTTGGCTACAAATCTATAAATCCAAATGGAATCCAAACAAACTGGAATAGCCCCTGTCACACCGTGATAAATGGCGTGACAATTGGGATCTGTCACGCCAAACAAAAAGGCGTAACAATCGGGCTCTGTCACGCCAAACAAAAAGGCGTGACAGGTGCCACGCAAGCCCTCCACACTGGCGCGGCGCGCGACTGAGGGCTTGCGTGGCATCTTTGGCCACGCCGCCATTGGTGGCATGACAGTTTGATTTGGTCACGCCACGGGAGGTGGCGTGACCAAAAGGGTCAGATTTGGAAATAAAGTTGGCGAGGTTAACTTTAAAATATAATTAAAAAGGATTAAATAATAAAAATCCACTATGTGCCCCTACCTTTTCCTAGTCAGATGTCTTTGTTGGGTAACAAATGTAGCACTTTCGCCCAGCTCCATAGGTAACCAATACAAACTCTCATCATGGTTTCCAAATTTGCATATTGGGTGGTCAAATTTGGTCCAATTCACTCAGAAATCAATCATTTCTGACTTGATCAGATGACACTTAATTATCTAGTTATCTTACTAAACATCCTTTACCTCATGGAGGGGAATCTGAACTTTTGTTGAGCCCCCTTTAGTGCTTGTTTGGCTAGGGAGGATTCGGATTCCAATTCCAAAAGTTCCCAAAAAAAATTCCCCTCATCCAAACACTCCCTCACTTGTACTTAGCTTCTTAGTGGCGTACATTGATCTGTCGTACCAGGTAATTAGGCTACTATATTCCATGTATTAAAGTTGATACCTTCAAGGGTGTATATTTGTATTTATGTATGAAATACTCGTGTTTGCATTTGTGTAAGGACCCGGGATTAAAACCCCAAATCCTCTATGCATAACCGAACTAGTCCCATGATCAGTGGCTAGCACATACATTAAACAAATATGGTAACAACTATGAACACAAAACTTTATTAATAAACAACAGAGTTGATTACAAGAAAGGCTTACGAGCCGACAAAACAGAACACAGCGGAAGACAAAAGCAAGCAGGGTAGACCACACAATCCGCCACAGGCAATCGACGGGAGGGCGCAGCCTAGTCGTCCAAGATCACGATCTCCTCAAAGCCTTCTTCTCCTGCTCAATAATAATATCAAGCAAGAGTGAGCACAACAACCGTTCTCGCAAGTCACACCCGTCAAATAACAGATTGTAATGCATGCAAGGATTTAACAAAGGGAGGCTTATAGAGTTGATTTGTATAAAGCCATGTTTCTTTCCAAATACTTGTACTAAGTCCAAAGCAGTTATACACTAACTAAAATTCATTTTCTAAACCTCAGTTTTATAGTCAGATAACATTCATAAACAAGTGGTGAAGGATACCTTCCTATCACAAGGCTACTTGCCCAAACCCATTTGGATAGAGATCCAAAACCATTTCACAAAGTCCTTTGAAATCAAAACCAGAAATCTAACTTGGAGTGGCTTTGCTAGCATGTCCATGATCGTGGACATGGCTATTCGAATAGTTTTACACTCTGCAGAGGTTGTACAGATTTACCCACAAGACATGACTTCTCTAGTTTGTTTGGCATCCGCCGATACCACCGCTCACTACCTTAGGTAAGCGGTCCAGAGCACATGCAAGGTCTTTACAATGCTCCATCCCACCGCAGTCCTCCCTCGCTAAGGTTTTGCCCCCTTTAGATAGAAACCCGCCGGGTTCATAGCCCTCTCTTGCACCAGGTGGGAATGCATGTACGTAGGTCATAAAAGACCACCCACACAACCGGATGGAATGACCACAGTGAGACGTTGCAAATTAGTTGGCCAGGTCCCGCCCATACTCAGGACATGTGGTAGCACGATGTGGCATAGCAAAGGAACGCTCGAAGACCAGTCCTTAACTGACTTGGACGACTTTCAACAGAACCCTAGGCCTCGACCATAGAAATGAATCGATCCCGTGCATGAACATGCATCCATCCAAACAACCATTTCGCCCAAGTCCAAACCAATTTTCCCTTTTGCTTTGCTTTTCAAAAACATTTGCAAACTTCCACGACAACCGAATGTCATGGTTAAAACATTTAGACAATAATGGTCTTTGGCGGTAAACTCCCCAAGAGATTTTTGGGTCTAAGCTTGACTAAGCATAGAGTTTTGCAACAAGCTAGCTTATACTAATGTACCAACTAGCTCTTTACTATGGTAACAAGGAGGTGGTGGAATCAATAATCAAGTCTGGATGTACAAAGGAATGAGGAATAACTATAAAGCTAAAAAAAGGGATTTAAATTACTTGAATTCAAATACGCATGCAGTAATAGCTTAAAACAAAATTTAAGTAACTTGAAATACTGGGCTTCAATATGATCAAGGGTATGACTTGCCTTGCTCGAAGGCTTGAGGATCTTCTTCTTTGAAGCAATCGGGTTCACCGCAGTCGTCGAAATCTACACATGAGAACGAAGCCAAATCAAATAAAGTCCAATTAAAATCCAAATGAACTCCAAAAAGAACAAGAAAGAGAAAGAACAAGCTGGAGCCAACGGAAAAGCACTAAATTTAGATGAAGATAGGAATTTGAACCGCTCGAGTCGGAGCTCGAACGACGGAGGTCGAGCCCTCAGAAGTTTTGCGATCGCAAGGTCGAAAGGAGGTCCAAGTTGGATACGACTACTCAACGTGGTCGCAAGGACAAAGAGAGAGAAATGGGGAAGAAGGAAGAGGAAGACGAGAGGCTCCAGGGCTTCTATTACAGCAGCCGAGGAGGAGGAGAGAGGCGGCTCAACGGGTGGGGCGCACGAGCGGAACTCTGGCCAGCGCAGAGCGACGGGATGGGAGCAGGTGAGGCGAGGCGACGGGGCAGAGCAGAGGCATGGCGCGGAGAAATGGTGACAGGCACATTTAATGCGTGCGACAGGGGCAGGTGAGTCAGCGTGAAACGCGCGCACGGCGTTGACACGGGCGGAGGTGGAAGATGACCAGGGCGGGGCTGGTCAAAACTGGGTCGGAGGGACTGGTCAGAAACAAAAGGGTGGTCCAAACCGAAAGGGGTGGTCGTGACCCAGAGGGAGGTCGTGACCAACAAGGTGGTCGTGACCAAAGGGGAGGTCCTGAGGAGGTCCTGAAGGGGGATCCTGAAGGAGATCCTAAGGAGATCCTGAAGGAGGAGGTCCTGAGGAGATCCTGAAGGGGGAGGTCCTAAGGAGGAGGTCCTGAGGAGATCCTGAAGGAGGAGTTCTTGAGGAGGAGGTCTTGAAGGAGGAGGTCCTGAGGAGATCCTGAAGGAGGAGGTCCTGAGGAGGAGATCCTGAAGAAGAAGGTCCTGAGGAGGTCCTGTGGAGGAGGTCCTGAAGGAGGAAGTCGTGACCAAAAGGGGTGATCTTTGCAAAAAGGGAGGTCGTGACCAACAAGGGTGGTCTTTGCAAAAAGGGAGGTCGTGACCAAGAGGGCGGTCTTTGCAAAAAGGGAGGTTGTGACCAACAAGGATGGTCTTTGAAAAAAGGGACGTCGTGACCAATAAGGGTGGTCTTGACCAAGAGGGTGGTCTTTGCAAAAAGGGAGGTCGTGACCAATAAGGGTGGTCTTTGACCAAGAGGGAGGTCGACGGAGGTCTGGACTGAGAGGGAGGTCCAAACGGAGTGGGAGGTCTAAACTAAGAGGGAGGTCCAAACGAGAGGGAGGTCTAAAGAAGGAAGAGCTGGGTCGAGAGGAAAACGGGACAGACAGAGAAAGGGAATTTTAAACACCCAAGAACTCCAGCAAACTAAAAAATTTTGAATTAGTTGAAGTTGGATTTAGTCATTTAAATTGCTTTTAATTTATGAAAACTCAAGTTAAGCTTTAGAACTTCAACAAAATCAAATGGTTATTTTTATTTTGAATTTTTTTTCAAAAAGCTCAGAAAAAGGGGATGTTACAATTTGCCAGCGTAGCTTTATCTTTTTAGCCCCCTCAGTTGTGCTAATGCAACTATTTTTTGCCCAAAAATCCTCTCTTTTCTAACACTTCAAAACCCAAGGATGGACATCCAAACCAGAGAGGAGCTACTATCACCATACGCTTGTCGGCCACGGAAGACCCATGCGTTGGTCTCATCATGGACCGTGGGCCAAGCCGACTGGCTCACTACATGGGCGGTGGGCCAAGGAAAGCAAGGGACATCTTGTCGTCGAGTACAAAGGGACAAGGAAGCAATGCGAGAAACATGGATGAAGAACAACCCACAGTGCCTCTTCCTCCTCTGTTCGCTCCTCCCCATACTCTAGCTCTTCTTCTCAGATTAAGATCTTCTACTTCCCGGTCTTGATTTCTCTTCCCAGTCTTGATTCTAATTCTCCCTATTTGTATCCCCAAGTATCTGAATATTGTGTTGATATGGGCAATATAGCACAACACCTTGGTGTGAATATGTGTTCATGGTGAAGGATCGTAACAATTGGTATCAGAGCCATCGATTCGTGGGATTTCGAGCAAGAAGATGGTGTGGGCGACTCATGGTGGTAGTAGCTGTGGTCGGTATCCGGATCAGTACGGTGGCGATGTCCATGGAGGAGGCGCCCGCCACCTGTTCGACGAAATGCCGAGCAACCGGGAGGCCACTCTGGGAGGTGTTCTTCGCGTCATGGTGAGCCATGTGTTGTATCCAATGAATGAAGAGGTGTTGCACCAGGTCTTCGATGCTTATGGGGCAGAGCAGGTGGTGGTGCTCGAGAGGGCAAACCATGTCGAGGCACTCGTTCGGTTTCGATTGGGCCGCGACGCAGAGCGAGCTCGAGATGTCACCCATGGGTGCTGCATCTACGATGGCTGCTGCTGGTTGGACATCCAGTGCATGCAACTGACCCCCAGTGACAGCGTCGTGGCGACACCTGCCACATGTTCGATGCTAGGACCGAGCCACGATACTGACGTGCCGATGGCTGTGACTACCCCAGCGGCGGCGGCACTCACAACCGTGACCACCTCGGCGACCGTGACAACGACTTCCCTTGCCATCGGAGCTCAGGAAGCCTTGGGTGATGAATTCAAGGAATTGGCTCCCAAGGCAACATTGGAGGAGCCGAAGAAGACGGTCCAGGAGTTGTGCAAGTAGATACTCGCCACGCTGAACCGCATGATCGAGGGTGGCCGCGACGCCAACCTCGACACCACCTCCAATGCCATGGAGCCTGCTGGCCACTCCGTTGTCTCCTCGCCGACGCGGACCGCCACCGTCAAGCTGAGTGACATCATCGTCTCTAGCCCCACGCCACCGGTCGCCACTAATTCGGTGCATGGCCGCCCGGAGGACTCCAATAATCACAAGGTGTTCGAGCAAATATTGGACAAGAGTACGGTGGTACTCTAGCCACCATCAATGAAGATGACCGAGTGGCAACCATGTACATCACCTGTGCAAGTGGAGGGCGTGGGAGAAAAATTGCCCATTACTACTGTTGTTATGGAAGTAATACCATGGACATTGGCAAGGTGGGAGCAATATCTTGGGCACGTGCTGAGCTTTGATGTACTAGAAGGGTTCAAAGTTACTACTGGTGTCCCTAATGCCAAGAGGATGCTGCATGAGAAGGCTAAACCTATTGCCTTTTACAGGACTAGAAAGTCGCCTCATTCTAGCTTTCAATGCACACTGTGTCTTTTTGTTCAGTGCAGCAACCATGAAGTGTTTGAGCAGCTGGTGTTTGAGTTCTTGGTACCTAACAAGATCAAACCACACCACGGAGGCGATTACATAAGCTTGAATTATTTGGCGGTGGTCTTTGGATGACATCTGCTCGCTAAAAATCCTTAGTGTGCACGAATTACAGAGGCCATGGGATCCCGGTGGCCAGGACATTGCCATCGCGAGTGTGCGTGGGATCAAAACAAAGGAGAACGCAGGACATGCTCCTCCTAACAGTACTGGAGTTCAAGTCATCAGCAGTGAATGCAGCGATTCTGGCCTAATTAATTGCACCAATGATTCTTTGGAAACTGCAAATGAAATTCCTGTGGAAACAAAGGTGTTGTGCAACGACCATTTTTCAAGAGAACCCAATATGCCTAATTTATCTGCTGACTCCAAAGTTGGAAAAGAAGTTGAATGTTATTTGGAGAATAGATCTTCTGGATTGGCTGAGCCTGAAGTTAGTCTGAAGTTTGAGAGTCCAGATGAATGCTCAGTAAATGTTGAGAGCAATAATACAGATATGGTTGACAGCAAATCTGACAAAACATCTAGCTATTACGAGTTAATTGGTGATTTGAATGCTTTATCTCTTCGGAAATGCTCTCCATGTATTTCAGACCAAGAATCCCAATCTACATGTTCCAGAAAGGTGGAAGGCTTCATGGAAGATGGTATGGATGTTCTGCATATCATGTCTGAAGTATCGCCAAGACCAGAAGTAGTAGGATTAGATAATGTTGAATCGGAAATAGTAATCAATTCGAGCACCAAATTTGCGTCGGTTGGTAATGAATTGAAGATCATTCACACTAAAAATACTACCAGAGAGCGCACCTCACAGAACCTGCCTGTTGAAGATGCTTCGGATGTTCAGCTCCGTGTTGAGAATTCTTGCCAGAGAACTTCAGTATGTCCTGTAGTTGGTTATCAGAATGATGTTGCTGTTACTAATGTGGATGGCATGCTCAACTCCATTGCTGAAGACATTTTAATAAAGGGCCGTGAGTTGGACTCCTCGTGTTACGGGAGGTCACCACCAGATGTTGTTGAGCAGATTGTTGATATCACGGAAGAAAATCATTCCATAGAGAAGCCTACTGGATTCTCTAACGTGGAAGTCTGCAACGAAGAGATTAACCCTGAGGTTCCTCCTACAAAAGATCAAGTTTCTACAAGTCAGGAGTATGTCGCTTTACTAATGGATCAAACGTCTTGTACCAAGAATCCATTCAATCTAAATGATACCAGGAGCGATGACTTATTTGAGCTTGATACTGATAGTTACCATTTGATGGCATCAAAAGTTATTGAATCCAAGCAGCAAGTTGCCTCTAAATCTCTGACGGTGGATCAACTGACAATTTCCAACCAAATTAGCATTGCTAAAGGGCAACACTGTCTTATCTCAGCTGATCACATACTATCCGTATCAAGTACTAGTGAAAATGGGCCTGCAGTTGGTGTAGAAGACATGTTTGTCAGTTGTAGTATTGACCTTACGAAGAACATTTTCTTTCCTGACCCCTTAGTGAACTATAGCATGCAGCAAGACATAGCACAAACAAATGATATCATATTTGTGCCATCTCAACTATTTCCAGTGGAGTTTAGCACAATGCCTACTTCTCAGGAGATCAATGCACTCAGCATAAATGTTGAAGAAAAGATGCAGACTGAAGACGCTAGTACAAAGGAGATGACTGCAGTACACAGCATAGATAATGTTGAAGGAAAGAAGACACCTGACCTTATTCCAAGCTAGTGCAGTACACTGGAGTCAAGAGCAAGCTTAGCAGAGGCCGGTGCACTTTTGGCATCGTGGAATGGAAATTGCCGTGGGATCCTGACGGCCTTCGATGCATGGAATCAGCTTGGGGATAAGCTGAATTTCAATAGGGGAGGAATGTCATGGACCGTGAGCCAAACCGACCTAGGCTCGCTACATGGGCTGTGGGCCAAGGAAAGCAAGGAACATACTGTCGTCGAGTACAAAGGGGACAAGGGAAGCAACGCAGAAACATGGATGAAGAACAACCTACAGGCTGCCTCTTCCTCCTCCCGTTCTGCTCCTCCCCCATACTCTAGCTCTTCTTCCCAGATTAAGATCTTCTACTTCCCAGTCTTGATTTCTCTTCCCAGTCTTAATTCTAATTCTCCCTATTTGTATCCCCAAGTATTTGAATATTGTGTTGATACGGGCAATATAGCACAGCACCTTGCTGTGAATATGTGTTCATGGTGAAGGATCGTAACATGGTCGGTTTGTGTACGGTCGACAGGAACCAAGATCAAAGAAAGCAAAGACGATGCTATCATCCGCCTCCATGAGCCGTGGAGGCGGAAATGGAGGGGAGAACCCCAAGAACCAGCTCCAGACTCTTCTGACTAGGGCCGGGCATGACAACCCGTCCTACAAGACGAAGCAAACCAAGAACAACCTCTTCAGGTCAACAGTTGAGTTCAACGGGATGCAGTTCGTAGGGCAGCCGTGCGCCAACAAGAAGCTTGCAGAGAAGGACGCTGCGGGAGAGGCGTTGAACTGGCTTACAGGAGGAGGAGGAGCGCCCTCCGATTCGAGAGACCCACGAGACGCGGATCACACGTCCATGCTGCTGAAACCACCACGCAGGAAGAGGCATCACCATAGATGATAGAAGGACTTGACTAGAAATCGACTGTTTGCTTTCTCTGTAGACTGTAGCAATCAGGCATAGCTAGCAACAAGAAATAATCGTAGATTAGCTTAAAACACATCGATTCTTTCAAAGGATACCCAAAACTTTTACAGGGCGGTGGAGCCTGGTCAGCGAGAGAGACCAACATGTATGTATGGGTGTTTGTTTGAGAGTATGGTGTGGACCATGCTCGGGGATGTAAATCCTCTGACATTAAGAAGTAATGTCACGGTAAACAGTGCCATGATATTGTTTTGTAGCTGTCAGATCGAAAAACAACAATGGGTGAGATCAAGGTCTGGCACTGTAGCAAAAAACAATACAGTATATTACTGTTTACGAACATACATTGTAGAAGTACTGTAGCAATCGATTTGCTTTTCGATCTGGTGGCTCAGATCTTAGGAATGTTACGGTACTATTCACCCGTGATATTCCCATTACAATGTCAATGTCACAATACCATGGGCGGACGCTGCCCGGATGGAGTGGAGGGCCGGACGAGCTTTGCGAGTGCGTCCACACCTGGACGTGGTTGTTAGTTGCGTCCTTCCTAGATCCCTAATTGTCAGGTAATCTTGCTTACTTTTTTTTTAAAAAAATTCGTAATTATTATTTACTATAAATAAAAAATTCGGCCGATTATTCATAGAGCTGGAGCTTCTTTTAGAAAGATCATCTGATTTATTATATTAATAACACATGGATAAAAGTATACAAGTACTCAACTCTTACGTTCAAGATTCTAGACGAAACTGTGGTTTCATTCGCGTGGTCGCGGAAGGTAGGAGGGGGCTACTGCTATTGGGAATTTGGGATGGTAACTGTCGCCTTCATGCTGCTGAATTTGTTCATGTTCAGTACTGCTTGATGTGTGAGGTTGGTCCCTCCATGCAGATGCAGGCAGGGCTATGCATGGATTCATGTTGTTTGCTGCATTGCTCAGTGTCAGCTGCCAAATCAACGAATCGTTACTTTTCTTTTACAGAAAAATCAACGGAAACAAAAATGCCTCCCGGGCTCCAGCCCACTACGGTGAAGGGCTGAAGCCTCCACGGTCCAATCTATTTTCTGACATGGCCCACAGACGCGGCCCAAGTGAGGTGCCAACCGACCGCCGACGCCGTGGCCGGCATTGGTCGATAGACCGGGGCAAACGCCAATCCGAGCTCTCCCTCGCCGGCGGCCGACCGGCAACAAATTAAAACGGCTTTTTTTTTTCTGAACTAGATTGAAACCAAATAATAGTAATGTTTCCCCATTTAATAATAATATGAAAAAAGTACGGCCCGATTTGTTTGTACGATCCATATTAACAGAAGTAGCTATCTATACTGCATCTTGTTAATTTGTCGACTTCACGCATCATCATTATTGACTAGTGAGCTCTAGCATTTGCTTTTGTTTAATCTTCTGGGAGGCTACACATTGGCGTTTCAGTCCACGTCAGCTCAGACTGTCGGTAGAGACGCCGCTCCACTCCTCATTCACGTTTCTCGGGATCAATGGCAAAAAGTAAGCACAAGCCTTTTTTTTGCAAAGAAGATACCTTAATCTCTTTTCTTTCCCCTTTTCGCAAAACTGTGATCCAAACCTTTTCTTGTCCTCGTGGTGAATCATGAAGGATCGATCAATCGATCGTGTTAAGTTGTTAACCACCGATGATTAATTTTGGTACTTGAAACGCGAGGTGTTTTTTGTTGCTGTTGTCCTGATGCAAATTGCAGAGCAAAATGTATCTTGTGTCGTCTCTGTGGTCCGATTCGACATGAACTGTTCCAGCATGGCTTCGTCACCTTTGTGAAAGAAAGCTCCTCGCGCTATGATACCGATCGCATACCGACTAATCTCGAGTGCTCGCTCGATCCTACGACTCGTCTTCATATCACCATCTTCCATACGACCTAATTAATCATATGATATATCGGCCTCTGCCTGCAAGCTTCTCCTACAATACAGCTTCTTTTGCTTCGCAATTTTGCATGTAGCAGCCAGTACCAGCACCTCTTGCGTTTGTTCTGAACTCGCACATCAGGATCAGATGGCATTAGCCTTTATTATCTGAATTGCACATATGATACTATATATATCATCATGCATGCCTGAATCCAAGCTATAAATTACAACTGCAAGTCGAACTCAGGCGTGTTGTGCTCTCGAGATACCGCCATGCCAACCACCGCTAATTCGGCCAGGCATTTACATTGATGCTGTTCCACTGTCATTTTCAGCTAGCTGCTAGCCTGCGCTGTGAGGAATCCGGCAATGTAGCAGTAGCAGTGGCTCTCACTTTATCCTCCCAGTCCCAGACAAGGCATCTGCATCAACAGTGAACTAGAGAAAAGCTCCACACTGATCACCGTGGGTTTCCTTCTCCTGTTGCTGATCAAGCTCGTCATTCAAAGGACAGTGAAATCCTCTACTGCATGTCCCGTTCGTAAAAATGGAATTTTGTTCTTTTTATAAGAGTAAAAGTTGGCTGATTGAAACTTTCAGAATGAATTTGGTACGCGTTGTGTTGTTAATTGACCTTTTTTTCTCCTCCGTTCCTGAATACATACCATTTTAGCTTTAAAAATTTGTTACTAAATACGTGTCATTCTACACTTTCGAGATAGCTTTTGACAATCTTTTCCTTTGCATACCCCCTCTAATTCCTATCTTAAGTCATTTACTACCATAGACTACTAGAGCAACACACAACAACCAAGAGCAATAATTGACCAGATAAAAGAGGACAAGATGGTTTTTTGTATATATGTCTTCGTTGTAGTGCAAAAATACTAGAATGACATCTATCGAGGAAAGTAGGGAGTACTAGCTCTCCAAGCATGCATCAAATAATTAAAGAACAAGATTGCTACATCTTGGAAATTCAAACTGGAAGCAGCACCGAGAATTAAAATGCAGAGTGCCCGCGCATAACATTCCGATTTTCTGAGTTTTTTTGAAAAATTCTAAAATAAAAAGAACCATTTGATTTTGTTGAAGTTCTAAAGCTTAATTTGAGATTTTGGAAGTTAAAAGAGATTTAAATGACTAATTCAAACTTCAACTAATCCAAAAGTTGGTTTGTTTCGAGTTTGATGGAGTTGTTTGAGTTTTGGTGTTGTCTTTCCCCTCCTCTGTTCGCTTCGTGCTCTTCCTCAGTCCAGACCTCCTTTGTGTTTGGACCTCTCTCTCAGTCCAGACCTCCTCGTCCGCAGGATCTCTTGGTCTTTTTACAAAGACCACCCTTGTTGGTCAAGACCACCTTTGTTGGTCATGACCTCCCTTTTTGCAAAGACCACCCTTTGTGGTCGTGACCTCCGTTTTTGCAAAGACCATCCTTGTTGGTCAAGACCACCCTTTTTGCAAAGACCACCCTTTTTGCAAAGACCACCCTTGTTGCAAAGACCACCCTCGTGGCATTTTTCCAAAGACCATCTTTTGGGTCACGATCTCCCCTTTGGTCGCGACCATCCCATTGGTTGGACCACCCTCCCGAGTTTTGCTAGCCCCACCTGTCAGTCCTGCTCACCTTCTTCTTCCTCCCACCGTATTACTTCTTTCGCAGAAGTCTTCGCGCACTAAATGCCATTGTGTCGTCGCATTAAATGCTGTCGCCTCCACCGTACCCCTTTTCCTCTCTTGTCTTCTCCCCTACCTGCCCCTATCTCCTCCTTCACCCGCTGGCCGTGTGCTGTCCTATCACACACCTACCCTTGAACGCATGTGCCTCCGAGTCTCTCAGTGACTCTCCCTATCTCCTCTGGCTATAAAAGCCTGAGCAGCCCCCTTTCATCACTTTTTTCGCACCCAACTCTCTTGCTCTCACCCAGTTTTTCCGCGCTTCAAGCTTCGCCACCGTCCGCTGGAGCCTGCGCCGTCGCCTCCTCGTCGTCAAGGATTCCGCTAGAGCCGCGCCGCCTTCAACCACCTCGCTGCCAAAGGATTCGCCGGAGCGACCGCACCGTTGTCGACCGCCGCCCGCCGTCCACCGACCTCCCCTTCCTCCTTCAGTCTCTTTCTCGACCTTGGTAAGTTTCACCGTGCCCTGTTCTCTTCCTTTGTTCGTATCCTTTTGTGTTCTTCGTACGACCATGTTGAGCAGTCATACCCTTCTTGTAATTCTCTTGCGACCAAGTTGAGTAGTCGTATCCACCTCCTCCTCATGACCTCCCTTGACCTCAGGGCCTCCTCCTCAGGACCTCCCTTGACCTCAGGACCACCTCAGGACCTCCTCCTCAGGACCTCCTTTGACCTCAGGACCTCCTCCTCAGGACTTCCCTTGACCTCCTTAGGACCTCCCTCGACCACCCTTTCAGTTGGACCACCTCCCGGCTAGTCAAGCCTTTTCGTTGGTCCTAGTTCGGTTTGTTTTGGAGTTCATTTGGATTTTATTTGGTCTTTATTTGATTTTGCTTCGTTCTCACGTGTAGATTGCGACAACTCCGGGGAGCCCGAGTACTTCGAAGAAGTAGGCCCTCAAGCTATCTAAGCAAGGCTAGTCATACCCTTGATCATATTGAAGCCCAGTATTTCAAATTACTTAAATTCTGTTTTAAACTATTACTGCATGCGTATTTGAATTCAAGTAATTTAAATCCCTGTTTTAAGCTTTATAGTTATTCCCTGTTTCATTGTATATCCATTCATTGTCGGTATAGACCATATGGAGAACCATTCCGAATGTGATATCTATTGGAGGCAGAAAGTGGGAATATTGGATTATTAAGATAACCTAATCGTTGAATATCGGATTATAGGAATAGTCTTTTGATAATTATTGCAAAGGTGGAATTGTCGGAATTTGATTCATAGAGATATATGTTGAATGGATTTTGGGAATCGCATGACCATTGGATATTAGATTATATGAATTCATGATTCTTGGATATTGATTTTAGAATTATACAATTGATTATTGTTGAGATGGAATTGAAGGATCGCAAGAGATCGAATCTTAGGAATAAGCTATTGTTGAATTTCGGATTCGTTGGTGTTAAGTTCTGGAATGAGATTGATGTTGGATATAGTACTGTTGGATTGTAGATTTATACCATTGCTGGAGTATTAAAAGACCTCTAGTCGTGAGATGTGATCGTAGGACTTGGTCGTGTATCTAGTCGTGGAATCTAGTTGAAGACATCCAGTTGAGTGGTCCAGCCGTGAGATCTAGCCGTGAGGTCTGGTCGTAGGACCTGGCCGTGGGTTCAGTTGAGGACCAATCGTGAGATCTAGTAGTAGTAGACCTAGTTGTGGATTCAGTTGAGAGATCTAGTAGTGGAATCCATTCGAGGGATCCAGTCGTGGGTCCAGTTGAGAGTTTTGGCTGTTGGATTTTTGGGCTGTGATCATAGCACGGATGGTTCACTTACTGGTCTTGTATTTGACATTTCTTTGACATTAAATCCCTCACACCTTGTCACCCTAGATAAAAGTCTGGTCAATACACTAGTACGACTAGAACTTGTTGAAAACCGGTATGCTTAGACAAAGCTTAGACCCAAAAATCTTGATTTGGGAAATTTACAGCCAAAGATCAAAAGTTGATTAAATGTTTTAACCATGACATTGGGTTTTCATGGAAGTTTGCAAATGTTTTTGAAAAGCAAAAGGAAAATTGGTTTGGACTTGGGCGTAATGGTTGCTTGGTGGGTGCATGTTTATGCACAGGATCAACCGGGTATGGTTGAGGCCCAGGGTTCTGTTGGAAAGTCGCCCAAGTCAGTTAAGGACCGGTCTTCAAGCCGCATCTTGCTAGCCACACTGTACTACCACAAGTCCTGAGAATGGGGAGGGGACTTGGCTAACTAATTTGCAATGTTTCACTGTAGTTGTTCCATCCGGTTGTGTGGGTGTCTTTACGACCTACTTTTATACATTCCCACCTGGCGCAAGAGGGGGGCTAAATCCGGCGGGTTTCTATCCAAAGGAAGCGAAACCTTAGCGAGGGGGAACTACGGTGGAATGGCGCATTGTAAAGGCTTTGGCACGTGCTCTACACCGCTTACCTATGGTAGTGAGCGGTGGTATCAACGGATGCCAAACAAACTAGAGAAGTCGTGTCGTGTGGGTAAAGCTGTACACCTCTGCAGAGTGTAAAACTATTCGAATAGCCGTGTCCACGGTCATGGACATGCTAGCAAAACCACTCCAAGTTAGATTTTTGGTTTTGTTTTCAAAGGACTTTATGAAATGCTTTTGGATCTCTATCCAAATGGGTTTTGGGCTAGTAGCCTTGTGACAGGAGGGTATTCTTCGCCACTTGTGATGAATGTTATCTAACTGTAAAATTGAGATTTAGAAAATGAATTTTAGCTATGGTTTAAACTGCCTTGGAAACTTAGTATGAGTATTTAAATGAAAAGTGTTGCTTTACGCAAATTGAGCAATATAAGCCTCCCTTTTGTTAAATCCTTGCAATTACAATCTGTTAATTGACGGGTGTGACTTACGAGCACGATTGTTGTGCTCACTCTTGCTTGATATAATAATTGAGTAGGGGAAGATTGCTTTGAGGAGAACGAGGCCCTAGACGACTAGGCCGCGCCCTCCAGACGATTGCATGTGGCGAATCGTGTGGTCTACCCTACTTGGTTTCATCTTCCACTGTGTTATGTTTTGTTGGCTTGTAAGCTATTCTTGTAATCAACTCTGTTGTTATTAATAAAGTTTCACGTTTATGGTTGATACCATATTTGTTTACTGTGAGAGCTAGCCACTGATCATGGGACTAGTTCGGTTATGCACAGTGGATTTGGGGTTTGAAATCCCGGGTCCTTACAAAGTGGTTTCAGAGCCATCTCGACTGCAGGTCGTAACCTAGTTAGAATGACCGTTAGTTGAAAATTTCAAAACTTATTTTATATAACAAGAAAAATAATTTGTTCTCTCCTCATCTGGGTCATCTTTCTATCGTTACCT
Organism: Phyllostachys edulis; assembly: GCA_036346405.1. Taxonomy (NCBI): domain Eukaryota; kingdom Viridiplantae; phylum Streptophyta; class Magnoliopsida; order Poales; family Poaceae; genus Phyllostachys; species Phyllostachys edulis. The sequence goes on from CM070564.1 coordinate 10,224,921, forward strand.
CCTTCTTGGTATTCTTTCTTACCTTATTCTCGCTTTACCATTTTATAATGTCAAATGGATCCTCTTATCCTTAAAACTTTCTATAGTTGGTCAGCACGTTTTACCCTTGCGTTACAGACCACAAGACTTGAAGCCATCAAGGAAGTATCGTCGTCTCTACCCTTCAAGGACAACATGCAGGATTTATTGAAGACTGTGAATCGAAGATTGTTTTGTCAGACCCAACCATATAGCTTAAAGTTTGCTAACACTCATTCTATGAATTGGGTCGCTTCGCCAGATTGAGAGTATCGATCGATAGAACGTTGTAAAGTTGTTAAGTTCGTCAGGCAAGTTTTTGAGTTGGTTCTTTACTTGGAATGTTGTTTTGCTCTATTCCCTTTTGATCTTCTTTGGCTCTTCCCTACCCTTGGAATCCTTCCCAAACCCTCTAGAGTAACCGGTAGATGGTGAACACTTGTCGCTCTAAAAATGGTGTCAATTCCAGCAACAATGTCCCTGAGAATGTCAGTACCGAAGGAAACCAACGACTGATAGCAGTAACGCTTCAGAACTTGAATCAGTTTCTTGTCACCCAGACTCAGCTAATGCAACAGATAATGCAACAAATAAATACCAACAATGTTTCCTTAGCTACAGCCCTTGCAACACATGAAGAGTGTTCCCGCCATGTGATATCCAAGGTTAAACCACCAGAAGCCTCTCATAGTGATGACGTAAGCAACTTTCTTCCTAAAAGTCACCACCCATGGAAGTATGTTCTCTGTTATAGCTGTGGTGAACCGGGACACTTTGCCTATGGATGCCCCCAGAAAGGAAAGCCAAAATAAGAAATTCATTGTGCTAACTACGATAGCACGGAACACTATTTCTCCTGGTGTCCCAGGAAGGAAGCGACCCAGTACCAAGCCTGCAACTATTGTGGCGAGGAAGGGTATTTTGTTAAACAATGTCCCTTACATAAACAAGCAATCTAGGCGTAGCAAGCAACCTCACCACTGGAAGGCAGATCAGAGGAACCTGAGACACCACACCAAGCAGCGATCAATTGATCAAGCTATGAAGCGCGTGGATTGTTTGAAGATAATATTGACCCCTGTAGTACAGCAGCAGTGTGTAGGTTGTCAAGCCGCTCTCATTCAAGCCAAGGAAGGTAGGACCATGGTTACATCTACCAGGCTACCCCAAGAATCAAAGGAACCGAACTTCAATAGGATCAATCCCAAGGCACTCAATCTAGAAACCACCTGCCGTCAACAGGACAATGGTCACAAAAGAAAAATGGTAGATCAAGAGTAAAATATGGCAAGGAACTCCAAGGCTCGTGTGATTAAATCTCAACCCAACCAAGCACCAGCAATAACCACACTCATGACTCCAGGATCAGCACTTCGTCCACCAATGCGGACATTCCGCGACAACAATGGTGGCCAATCTCAACAGAACAAGACACCAAGGGCAAGAGTGCAATGCTTCAATTGTTGGGATATGGGGCATTATGCCAATCGATGCCCAGAAAAACGTTTAGCACTCACCCCAGACAACATCCTAGAAGCTACTCTAATTGCAACAATAACACTAGCAGCAGGGAGTAAAAACAATAGAAGGTATTTGTCACAGCTACATAAATACAGAAGTTTAGGCTTGCAATGCCTCAAGAAGCAACCGTGAACCACCCGGCCAGCTCTCGCAACCCCAGTTCAAGCTCCAACGAAGATCTTGGCAACAAAGTTTCAACGCGGTGCCACTAGGCGAGAGCAAATGGAATTAAGTGCGGAAAGGTGATGAAGGAGGGCTAAACAGGCTATACATAGCCAAAGAAGAAAGAGAAAGAGAGTCACTGAGGGACTCAAAGGTATACGTGTCAAAGGTAGGTAGAGATGAGACCAGGTACGACCAGTCTGGTGAAAGAGAATTAGGACAAGGTATGCTATGAAGGGAGGAGACAAGGGAGGAAAACAAGGTGCCACGCAAGTGACCACGTAAGTGACCATATTTAATGCGACACGACCAGCATTAAATGCATGGGAGACTTCTATGGCGGAGAAAAGAAGAAAGATAGCATGACTGACAGGTGGGGCCAGTCAAACTCGGTAGAACAGTCCAGTCAAAGGGGTGGTCGCGACTAGAGGGGAGGTCGTTGTAACATCCCAAACAATGGTTTGTGTTTCAAATGTAATAAAACGAGGATAAATTAAAACTTTTGATGCCTCATGATGTCATTTGAAATTTCCTGGGAATTTTTCCCTAGGGTTTCCTATTTTCTAAGATTAATATTTCTATTGATGGAAGCTTTAGTCCTTGAAAACTCCATAATCAAATCTTGTGATAATCCTCTGGAAATATTTTTCCTAGCTTATAGATCAACCTAGGAACCTCTCTGAAAATTTTCATAATTTTTAGATTTTAGTTGCTATTTCTAAAGAGCTAGTCAAACCAGTTAGAACTCTGGTCAAACCTCTAGGGCAGCCACTTGTGAATTTTCTAGAGAGAAATGTATTGCATGAAAATTTCTATAAAAATTACACAAGGTTTTTATCAGATCCAGTAAGCTTCCTTAAAAATTTCAGAATTTTTGGAGCTTCGGAGCTACCTCTAAAAATTCCCTATCTTCTCAGCCTTTTAGATCAAAATCAGAAATCACTATTCCTCGGACTCAGACCCGAGCCCGACTCAAACCCGACCGCACCACCTAGCTCGGTCTAACCCCCTAACTGCACCATTGCATGCAGACCGTCCGATCCGAGATCAACAGTCCCGATCAACACCACGCCGCGCCGTTCCGCACTCGCTGACACCGCGGGCCCACCTGTCGGGTGTGTCTTCCACCTCTCGCTGACGGGCGCTCAGCTCTCGCACGCCACGTGGCTGGGCCGCTCTGTCGCACTCCGTCAACGCCGTTGCCGCACCGCCCCGTCTGACCACTCCTGGAGCGTCGCCTCTTCACGTCGCTTCTCTCCCGACCGTTGCCCAGCTATAACCCTGTCTCCCTCGCCCTCAAGCTCTCACTTTCCCTCTCGGTGACCGAGGGAAAGGAGGCAAGAACTCGGCTCCCTCTCGGGTAAGCTTTGTGCTTCCACCACCTTCTCCATCTCCGTTCTTCACTGTCTCCATTTTTGCTAAGGTGAGGCCTTGTCTTGACTTGTAGCTCTTGGTCCGCCGTCGAGCTCCCTGCTGCTCCAGAGCACGCACCCGAAGCCACCGTCGTGCCAACTCCGTGTCCGGTGAGTATTATCCTTGCTTAAGTGCGTCACCATGCATGCTTTGGCTTGGTTAGTATTTCCCCTCACACAATTTGGCCGTCGATTCATAGGAGCCCGGGAATTAGAAGCTTGTTCCATTTTCGGCCGCGAAGCTTCTTTTCTTCCCCATCTCCAGTGAGGTAAGCCTCTTGCCGATTCCTCGCTTGCACGCCATCTGTGGACCCAACTGATACTCCTCCTATCTCCAGTTTTGTTCCTTTTTGCCCCAGTTGAGCTACCCTCGGTAAAGCCTCCGCCGCCGCTACGGTTCTCCGTCGACGGCACGCCTCCGACAAGCTCGACCTCTCCGCGACACGTTGGTAGGCTCCTTGGCCTCTTCTGATACTTATGCGCACTCTAGCTAGTTCCTTTAGCCTTCGGGTTGCGACATGCACTGTAGCCGTAGCGTCGTCTCCGCTCTCCGTTGTAGCACCGCCGCGTCGGACCACCTCCGGTGATACTCTGACCTTCCCTAGCTTCGCCTGCGCACTAGCTTCCCATTTTGGTCTTTAGTTTGCGACGCCATGGCTTGAGTTGCCGGCGAGCCACCGGGCAAGCCACGGACGCCAGCTCCTCTGCGTGACCGTCTCCGACCGCCACTGTAGCACCGGGGTTAGAGCAAATCCTGGTTAATTAAGAGCTAATGATTGCTCAGTTAATAAATGGATGTCTTAAAGGTGTTAATGTGTGACTTACATATGAGACCAAGCACAGTAAAAGTTATACAAATAACGGTTTGGATCTGTGTATGACATGTGGGTCTAAGGGCTTAAGTGCACAGTTGTGAACTCGTAGACCGGCCGTGGACCAAGAGTCCACGCACACTGTTCTGTGAACCTAGTGTATGACATGTGGACCCCACATGTCAGGCCGCATTTTATTTCGGAAACTAAAATGAAAAGGGCACTATTCAGAGGGCTCACTGGCCAGTGACCGTGGCTAGCTTGGCCTGGGTATAAAAAGTATTGTATGTTTTTATGAAATCCGAAATGCTTTATTTGTGAACTAAAAATTGGTTAAACTTCAAAATCGCATAAGTAATTCATTTTGGCTCAAAAATTGATGATTCAAATTTCGTTAGTTTCCATTTTAAATGTGCTTTAATATAAAAATGGGTTGAATCATGTTACTGTTTTATAAATCACCTTTGGCAAAATTACTTTAGGATTAGTAATATTGTTGCATTACAAATTACTTTAATTTCAAAAATGCATAAGTATTTCTCTGTAACTCCAAATTGATTAAACTCAACTTTGTTAGAATCCTCTGTTAGTGTAGTTTATTGTAGAATATGTTTTGAGCATGTTGCTATTACTAAAAATCTCATCTTACAAATGTTTTGTACACTACTTTCATGACTTTGAAAAATCATAGAAAATTCATCTTAGCTCCAAATGAGGTGAATCAAATTCCATTGTTCATCTCATGTGGTGCTCTGCCTACCATAAAAATTTCAAGTACACCACCCCTCTGGAAATTTTCACCAAAATATTTAATTCGGATGAACAGTAACAGATAGCTATTTATTTGAATTTTCTGGAAATCTGACTTTCAAACTGCCATAACTTTTGCATAGAACATCCAAATCAATTAATTCTTGTTGCTAAATTCACCTAAAATCATGCTCTGCCTTCTGTGAATGTTTCATAATTTTTGGTTGAAGTTGAATTTTTGGGTCTTTTCGGTATTATTCGTTCTTATTGTGCTTTCGATTCTTTCAGTAGGTTCCGACAATTCTATTGTATACGAGAGTGATCCTCTGCAGCAAGAAAGTCATCCCCAGCAAGACAAGTAGTTTGATCATAAATATCCCATTACTTTCAAAGTTTAATAGTTTGTTTACAAATTGTATGTATGCATGCTTTTGTGTTAAAAGTTTATTTTCCCGATTAGAGGTAGTTATTCCTATTGCATGGTTGCCCTTAAATTGTTCATCCCCTGCCACTAAACATAAGGTATTAATCTCGCCGGTGAATTAGAGTCCGGTGGTTGAATTATGCTCTTTTATTGTCTTTACGGTGTCATGCTTAGAAATGCTTAGCCACCGGTAGAATTGGGCGGTTATCGACTTAGTCGATAACTTTGATCACACAAAATTATTATTATCTTTATGCTCAGCACTTTGTGCTTTGTTACTTTGTAAAGCCAAAAACTGAAACTGAAAATGAAATGTTTTAGACTTGGGCATATGGTTGATGGTGTGATTATCTGGTGTGTGGTAGTATGCCCAAGTCAACAAGGACCGAACATCTTGTGTCACACTATCCAGGCATTCTTGCATGCAACCACATGAGGAGGATATGGGACCTCTCTTGATCTAGTACTTTGGCGTGTGTTCGCTCCGGGTCGCAGGAGGTTGTGTTGTGTTGAAAAAGGATTTATTCCATGTGTGTGTTGGGCGTGACAGGATGGGTTTGGTATTAAGTCCAAGTTCCCTACCCCGAGGAGCAACGGTAAGTTCTCTCTCTGCCGTTGACTCCGTCACAACGTATGGGGGTTTCTATTCCCATACGGGCGACTCGTAGTTAATACACAATATTGGAAACGTCTTGTAGGACTCGGCTCTACCGGCATACCTTCGGAAGTGTGCTTTATCACGTGGCAAAAAGGAGAGGTCTGACATGTGGGTAAAGTTGTACACCCCTGCAGGGTTTAATCTATTCGAATAGCCTCGTCCTAGGTTATGGACACGCTTTGTTAGGTTTTGCAAGAGTTAGACTATAACATTTAATTAAAACTTGATGTGGGTGGTATGAATGGGGAATTCATGCTATTGTTGTGGTGGCTATTGGGTTAGCCACTTCCAGGATGTCTTGTCATTATTGTTACTTGTATCTCGCTGTTTTTGTCAAATAAAAATAGATTATAAAACTGCTTTCAATCTATTACATTATTGCAAATGAAAACTTGCTTTATGCTGAAAATGAGTCTAGAGCCTCCTCCACTTAAATAAGCTTGCATGTAGCTATGTATAAGCCTGTTACCCTACACGTAAGTCTTGCGAGTACATTTTTGTACTCATTTGCTTTGCTTAATTAATTGTTGCAGAGGAGGAAGCTGATCCCCAAGGGATCCACTTTTGTGAGATGTGCGGTGGGTTTGACGACTAGTTTGGTGGCCCGGTTGGTTGCCTTGTGGGTTAAAGGCACACTAATTGGCTCTTGTTTATTGCCATCTTATGGCTGTTTGCTTCCGCTGTTTATCTAACTCTTTAGTTGTTATTTGGCCGGTCGGCTCCTTTTGTAATAACTCTATTACGTATGTCTTTTGAATTGCTTAGTTGTACTTCGGTTCTATCTATTGAATGGAATTGATGCATAATTTTTGTATGGGGTATGTATACTGCAATTCTGGGAAGTACATATACGCTGAGAATCGAGATATTTGATTTGTATTGCTAGAACCATCTTGATGGTTGAGTATTACAAGTTAAATACCCCGGGTTCTCACAGTCGTGACCAACAAGGGTGGTCTTGACTGCAAGGGTGGTCTTTACAAAAAGTACAAGGAGGGCGGCCTTTGCAAAAAGACCAGGGGATGAGGAGGTCCTGAGGACAAAGAGGAGGTCCTGAGGACTAAAAGGGGGAGGTCCAAACACAAGGGAGGTCTGGACACAAGGGGAGGTCGTGACGGTCAAGATGGAACCAAGAGAGGTCCTAACGGTCAAGATGAAACCAAGGGAGGTCCTAGAAGGAGAACTTCAACCTGGACTTTGAGTTTCGGTAATCAAGGATGTTTGAAACACAAACCCGAGCTTGGAACCTCTCGGAGGTGGTCGTGACCCAAGGGAGGGTCAAAACCGAAGGGAGGTCTAAACCCACAGAGGAGGTCTAAACCATCGAAGGACAGAGCCGAGGGGAAAACGGGACGAGCAGAGAAAGGGAGAGGCAACACTAGAACTCAAACGACTCCAAGAAAACCAAACTTTTGAATTAGTTGAAGTTCGGTTTAGTCATTTTAAACACTTCCATTCCGAAAATATCATGTTAAGCTTTAGAACTTCAACAAAACCAAATGGTTCTTTTTATTTTGGAAATTCTCAAAAAGCTCAGAAAATCAGGATGTTACAAGGGTATCCTTCACCACTTGTGATGAATGTTTTCTAACTGTAAAATTGTGATTTAGAAAATGAATTTTAGCTATGGTTTAAACTGCCTTGGAAACTTAGTATGAGTATTTAAATGAAAAGAGTTGCTTTACGCAAATTGAGCAATATAAGCCTCCCTTTTGTTAAATCCTTGCATGCATTACAATCTGTTAGTTGATGGGTGTGACTTGCGAGCACGGTTGTTGTGCTCACTCTTGCTTGATATAATTATTGAGTAGGGGAAGATTGCTTTGAGGAGAAAGAGGCCCTGGATGACTGGGCCGTGCCCTCCAGACGATTGCCTGTGGCGAATCGTGTGGTCTACCGTACTTGCTTTTATCTTCCGCTGTGTTATGTTTTGTCGGCTTGTAAGCCCTTCTTGTAATCAACTCTGTTGTTATTAATAAAGTTTCGCATTTATGGTTGATACCACATTTGTTTACTGTGAGAGCTAGCCACTGATCATAGGACTAGTTCGGTTATGCACAGTGGATTTGGGGTTTGAAATCCCGGGTCCATACAGTAATTAACTTCATCGTGTGTGGGTGACTACTCTTGCACGATGTCATCATCAATGACGAAAGGAATGGTCTGGACCTCTCGAAAATCTTTTAAGGGTCGAGTCAATTACTCTCTAGTAATTGCTCAATAAAGCACACATTAGAATACTGGTAACTGCCAATTAAAAACCAATTAATGGTAATTAAGCATAATTTTATCATATCCTGATTACATGTTGGTCTTTAGCTTTGACCATGTTCTCCAAGGGAGATCCAAGGGGATCTCCCGAAGAGGTCCAAGAGAACCCTCCAAGGGAGGTCCAAGAGGATCTCCCGAAGAGGTTCAATGGGACCACAGTGTTCCGACCATACACTCTTGGAGTGATCCAAGGGAGGTCCAAAAGATCTCCTGAAGAGGTCCAAGGAGACCACAGTTTTTCGACCACACTCTCTTGGGGTGATCCAAGGGAGGTCCAAAATATCTCTTGGAAATCCAAGAGGATCTCCACATTCCAAGGGAGGTCCAAGAGAAATCTCCAAGGGAGGTCCAAGTGGAGGTCTAAGGAAAACCATCACTGGTCATATGGGACACTTGTTTTGAGAGAGAGAAATGCACGGTCAGCAAAAGAAAGGTGGATTTGGTTCACGACACGTTCACGGTCGTACGTCGCAAGCCACAAGTCACGCGATTGCCACACGAATAAATGCGCGTGCGTACGTGCGTGTGTGTGACTTTAGCTATAGTCATCCTCATGTCACCCTATGACATGCATCACATGTATCAAGGGGTGACATGGACTCCACCTTATAAATTGCTCTCCCACCACTTGGCTAGGTAGTATGGGACTAAACCATGCATGCTTTGGAATTTAGGAATGAATGGACCTTTACAAATAAGGGCCCAATTCTAACAATTTTTACTTAGCTTTTTAACAATTTCTTTATGTAGGGGAACCACATGTATGCTGAAATAGGTATTGATAATGTTAACAAATTCGAGCTCTTGTTAGAGGAAGGCAAAGTCTACCAGATCCGAAAATTTCTTGTTGCTCCAACTAAGTCTTCATTCGTATTCGAGCGCCCTTCATGGTCTGGTTCACTAAGCACACTGTTGTTGAAGAACAAACCGATGTGGATGTCAATTTCCCAAAATGGACGTATGATTTTATACCATTTACAGATATTCCTTTAGAATGATTACCTTAGCTATATTACCAACCTATTTCATGTCGCTTCCTATTTCTTTCCATAAATGCTTCCTTTAGAATGATTACCTTGGCTATATTACCAACCTAAAAAAATACCCTTTTATGCTCTCTTTCTATATAACCAATGTGTCCATATGTAACACCCTGATTTTGGAGCCTTTTTGAAAATTTCAAAATAAAAAGAACCATTTTGTTTTGATGAGAGTTCAAAGCTTAACTTGAGAATTTCAGAATGGATTTCAATTGATTAAATCAAACTTCAACTAAAACTCTCTTTTGGTTTGTTGGGTTTGTGGGAGCTTTGGTGATCCCTCCCCTTCTGTGCTTGTTTTGTCCTTCTCTGGTCCAGACCTCCTTAGGCCTAGACCTCCCAGGTGCTTGGACCTCCCCTGGACCAGACCTTCCCTCTTTGATGCTTCTCTGGCTTAGACCTCCCCAGGCCTAAGTCTACCCTCATATTCATTTGAGCTCCTTCTGTGTTCTTTGGAACCCTTCCCTACGTTCACTTGGACCTCCCTCGCGTCCGTTCAAGCCTCTCGCTTGGACCAGACCTCCCCTATGTGGATCTGACTGTCAGGACCTCTCCTTTGTGGATCTGACCGTCAGGACCTCCCCTTTGAGGATCTGACCGTCAGGACCTCCCCTTTGTGGATCTGATCGTCGGGACCTCCCCTTTGTGGATCTGACCGTCAGGACCTCCCTGTCCCTTGAACCTCTTAGCCCTCTGGACCTCCTTGTCCACGAGACCTCCTCCTCAATCTTTTTGCAAGGACCTCCTTTGCGGGTTGTGGTCACCTTGTGATCAGGACCTCCGGTCTTGTGCTTGGACCTCCCCCATGAGTGAGGACCTCCCTTGACCTCTGCGGGACCTCCTCTAGGTCTCTGCAGGACCTCCCCTTGAGCTTTGACTGACCCCATTTGTCAGTCACAACCTCTTTCTTTATCCTTTGACCATGTCCTTTGCACTTGGAAGTCTTCAAAGCATTTAATGCCTGTTGTGTCATATTAAAATACTACTACCTTTTGGCAGCATCGGGCTATCTTTTGTCTCATCTTTTACTTGCTCCTATCATTCCTTCACCAACTCTTGAACACGTATACCCTTGGAAATCTTGGCGGCTCTGGCTATATAAGCTTGGGCAGCCCTTCCTCTTTACCCTTTTGCTCATCTCCACTCTCTGGCTCATCCAGCAAGCTCTTGGATCTCCTCCAAAGCTCTCTGGACCTTTTCCCTTAAGCTTTGGACCTCCTCCAGCAAACTCCTTGGACCTCCTCCAAACCCCTTGGACCTCCTCCAAACCGACCAAACCTCTCTGTTGGTTTATTTTAGTGTTCTATTGGAGTTTCTTTGGATCTTATTTGAGCTTGGTTTTGAGTTGCTTTGGTTTTCTCGTGTAGGTTGTGAAGACACCGAGGAGCTTGAGTGAGCTTGAGTGTCCCGAAGAGGAAGACTCTTAAGGCTGTGAGCAAGGCAAGTCATGCCCTTGATCATGTTGAACCCAGTAATTTAAGTTTATTAAGTTGGTTTCAACTAGATATTGCATGCATATTTTGATTCAAATAATTTAATCCCTGCTTTCAAGCCCTTAGTTATGCCTACACTCTTTTGTACGGCCAAATTTGTTATTGTCCTATCATCCTTGACTCCATAGATGAAAACCTAGTTGATGCAATAGTATGGACTAGAGTTATTGCAAACCTGATGCTTAATCAAGCCTAGATCAATTCCTGATCTGGGAGGTTTCACTGCCAAAGACCAATGTGACAAATGTTTTAAGCCATGGCATTGGGTTGTCATGGGGTTTTGCCAAAAGGTTTATGAAAAGCAAACAAATGGAAAATTGTTTTGGACTGGGGCGAATTGGTTGCTTGGTTGGTGCATGTCCATGCACGAGCTCAACTTGGGTAGAGTTGAGTCTCAGGGGTTCTGTGGTTGTTGCCCTAGTCATTTGAGGACCAGCCTTTGAGCGTCCCTTTACTATGCCTATAATGGGCTATGCCTCACCGTACAACCACATGTCTCCAAAATAGGGCGCGGGACCTGGCCAATTAATTTGTAAAGTTCCACCGCGGTTGTTCCACTTTGATGTGTGGGAGGTCTTTTATGGCCAATGGTCTTCTATAATCTATGTTTTCCACTGGTGCAAGGGGGGGCTTTTCCAGCAGGTTTCTATCCAATGGAAGCGAAACCTTAGCGAGGAGGGGCTGTGATGGAATGATGCATTGTAAAGGCCTTGTCATGAACTCTAGACCTCTCACCTTCGGCAGCGAGAGGTGGCATTGACGAATGCCAAACAAGCTAGAGGAATCATGTCATGTGGGTAAAGTGTACAACCTCTGCAGAGTGAAAACTATTCGAATAGCCGTGTCTATGGTCATGGACGTGCTGGCAAAGACCACTCAAATTTAGATATAGGTTTTGTTTTCAAAAGGTTTTGGATAAACTGGTTTTGGGATTTCTATCCTCTGTATTTGGGCGGGGAGCCTCACGATAGGAGGATATCCTTCACCATAAAATGATGAATGTTATCTAACTGTAAAATTGATTTGTGAAAATGAATTTTAGTTATTGTTTAACTGCCTTGGAACTTAATATATGTAATTGAAAGAAACTTGGCTTTACGCAAATTAACCATATTATGCCTTCCTTTGGTTATCCATGTATGCATGTCATCTTGGTTACTCCACGGGTGTGACTTGCGAGTACGGTAGTTGTGCTCACTCTTGCTCAATGTAACTTTTGGCAGGAGAAGACCTTAACAGTGAGGAAGACCAATCCGACTAGGTTGTGCCCTCCAATCAGTTGCCTGTGGCGTGCTGATGGACTATCGCTCTTTTGATCTTTTGTATTTTATGTTCGGCCCAAGGCCGCTTTTGTAAGGAACTCTGTTGATTATGTTGTTAATAAAACTCACGTTGTCGATGTTACCACTCTTGTTTTGCTGTGATGAGCTAGCGGTTGATCTTGGGACTAGCTCATTTTCACAGAGGTCTTGGGGTCATCCCTAAGTCTCACGACCTCCTTCGGGTTATGGTCGCGAGCTTGGGGGTGGTTCTGAGCCCAACGACCTCTCCTGGACCTCCCGGAGGTCTTGAAAGATCTTCGGGTGGTCCTGTTGGACCTCTCGGTGGTCTGGATGGATCTCTAGGAGAGATCTTGCGGGACCTCTTGGGAGGTCCTGAGGTTTCTCCGTGTGGTCTGGTCCTCTTGAGAGGTCCTGGCGGACCTTCTGGGTGGTCCTGACCTCTCGGTTGGCCTTTAGGGACCTCCCAGGTGACCCCGGGGAGTTTCTGGTCGTCACACCATATCACTGCTGCTGTCAACACTTTACGAAAAATGCCAATTTCCACTTCGGTCAAATTAGAATATTAAACAGATCAGCAACCAGTTCATTTATAGAGACCTTTTCCAACCGTCTTTAAAAAAAAGGAAAAAAAGACTGCAGGAGAAAGAAAAATGCCTCGGCAACCCAAAAAAAATGTAATCGAGGACACACTTGCTGCTCCAAGATTACTTTCACTGCCTAGCGAACAAATTATAGTTACATACCTTAATCTCTAGAGTGCCTTGCAATTTCCTTCAATTAGGTTTCTATGTCCATACATACTACTCCTATTCACATATAGACGTTCACTTTTACTACACAACACATTCATCTAGCTCTACTACATCAGATGCTTCTACTTAACTACTTTTCCATTAGCTAACATCTCTACCGTGTTTTTCGCTGCTACATTCATCTATCACTTGGTATGTTAGTTCAAATTTATATAACTCCCTGTCATACAAAACTTACTCTTTGACAACATCCCAGATTAGTGACGATCATCCACAGACTACGCCGGTTTCAGCAGGAAAAAAAACCGCTCACACCTGGCAGTTCCTCAAGGTATTTATGCTTAAATACAACATTTCCTCGCTAACATTGTAAATCCTCTATTTTTCCAAACACGTTCTTCTTGTCGTTACCGCTCTAATTATATACTATCTAACATAGTCAAGAACACACCACTTAATCATGAACTCTTCAAAGAACCTTATTTCCTGATCACACATCTATGAAACAGCCTAAGACCATAGAGGTAAATCTTTACATTTAACCTAAAGCAAACAGCTCGGTTAGTATATTTCACACTACGACAGCATTTAAAAATTTCCACATAATTCATATGGTTCTTAGTTCTCATACTGAACCAAGCCAGTTATTTACATACAACACTACATACGTTTTCTTTCTTCACCATCAGTTTCTCCCAAAGCACTACCACTTTTCTTTACCCGTTTTTCATACGTTCCAAAAAACTACACATTCATTGTACTCTAGCAACACCAGTATCTTTATACGCAACCCGAAAAAAGAGAAAAACGTATTAGACCAAACCATCACAAAAAAAGATTTAGCTAAACACATGTTGCTAGAATTAGTTTGTTATCATCTAAACCTTTCATTCAGTGTCATGCATGCACAGTTCTAACTATACTTTTACCTCCTCTTAAGCACCCATTAGCGCAGCACTCAGCCCCAGAACAGCACATTGAAGGATCACACCCTGAGTGTTGGAATTAATCCTTCTTGTAAAAGTTTGTTCAATTCTAATTTAATTCTTAGAGATTTCATTTTAGTTTCGGAGTCTGTTCAATAATGATAGAGTAGAAATCAACTCGTTTCCGAGTTGTATTGTTCGAGTCAATGTTTAAGTCAGTTTAAGCAGCCCATATAAGGTGCGGTTGTGTCTTGTAAGTTTTATGACAATAGAAGATAAGCAATAAACAAAGAGAAAAGGGTGTGCAGTTTGGCACCACAAAATTCCTTTGTTCGTCGATGTTTTTTTTTGTTTTGAGCACTGTTCATCACGAGTACTGTTCACAATGAGCATTGTTCATTTCGGGCACTGTTCATTACGAGCACTGGGTAAAAGGTTTCAACTGCACGTGGTCGTAAAAGGTTTCGACTGTACGTGGTCGTAGAAGGAGGTTCGACTACATCCTGGTCGAGGAGGTGCGACTGGTCGGAGGGTTCCGACTACCTGGTCGAAGGTAGTTCGACTACACGTGGTATCAGAGCGAGTGTTTGAAAATCAAGTCTTTGACTCTAGAGAAGGAAGCAGAAGATGGCTCCCAACGGATCTTCGTCGACAATGAAAGATGGTCAGATTTTGCTTTCGTACCCGGTTCTCACTTCAGAGAACTACCCGGCTTGGGCTATGAAGATGAGGGTTAATATGCGTGCCCAGGGGGTCTGGGACACAGTAGCTAATCCGGTCGACCTAAAGGGAAAGATCAATCCTAAAGAAAAGGTTGTGGATGTCGACGTGAAGGTTGATCAAACAGCGTTGGCACAAATCTATGTAGCTATACTCGATTCGATGTTGAATCAACTGGTTGGGAAAGATACTGCTTGGGAGGCCTAGGTTGCTCTTCATACTATGCACGAAGGGGTGGATCGAGTAAAGAAGGTGCGACTACACACTATCCAAGGGGAGTATGAGGCGTTGCATATGGGTGAAACTCAATCAGTAGATGAGTTTGCAGGAAAGTTAACAACTGTGGTTAATGAGTTGCGATCTCTTGGTGATAAATTGGAGGAAATTGAGGTGGTCGAGAAATACTTGCGAGTACTACCCGAGAGGTACGTGCCTGTGGTCACAACTCTTTTGTATTCTAGTGATCTTGAGAGCATGAAGCTGAAAGAGGTAACTGGATCTCTTAAAGCACATGATGGGCTACTGAAAGGTTGCAAGGCTCGCAACGATCAAGCCTTGTTTGTAAACGCTGAGCTGAAGGGAGAGAACAAGCAAACTCAGTGAGATTCTTCATCAAATCAAGCTGGTTATGGCTCTGCTTGGTGCGGCCGAGGAGGTCGTAGTCATGGTCGTGGCCAAGGTGGTCGTGGAGATTTTGCTGAACGCGGCTATAAGCCTAGTCATGGCAACGGCGAATTCAAGCAAGATAAATCAAAAATTAAATGCTTTGAGTGTGATAAATGCTCTGAGTGCCGAAGTCATATTAAATGTTTTGAGTGTCAAAAGTGTGGACATTATGCTTCTCACTGTCGAAACAAGAAAGAAAAGGTGGAAGCAAATTTGTCACAAGCCCAAGAGGAGAAAGAACTGGCTCTATTGCTAACTATTGGTGAAGAGAAATCGTCTAGGCTGGTCATGCTTGAAGAAGGAATTCACCCTAAGTTGCTGAAAATTGGTGAAGAGGTGGTCGACACAGACGTTTGGTACCTTGATAATGGAGCTTCTAATCACATGGCTGGACAGTTGGGAAAATTCAAAGAACTCAACAAGGAATTTTGTGGGCATGTTAAATTCGGAAATGGTTCTGTTGTATTCATAGAAGGCAAAGGCTCAACTCTACTCCAATGCAAGAATAGAGAGCAGAGACTATTGTCAGATGTTTACTACATCCCAAGACTTTGCAACAATATCATCAGCCTTGGTCAATTAACTGAAGATGGTTGTGATATAGCATTACAAGGCTCTTTGCTGCTTTTACATGACCGAGATGGAAAGCTACTGATGAAAGTTCCTCGTACACCAAACAGGCTATATAAGATTCAATTGGATATATGCAAATTGATATGTTTGAGTGCAAGTATGGAACACTTAGCATAGTTATGGCATGATCGATTGGGTCATGTAAACTTTTGATCACTACAACAAATGACTGAAAAAGGGATGGTACTTGGGGTACCACTCATCAATCACTCATCTCAGTTTTGCAAGGATTGCACTTTAGCAAAACAGACAAGACTCCCATTTCCTGAACATGCATAGTTTAGGGCATCCTGACCTCTGGAGCTACTTTATATGGATTTATGTGGTCCTATTACCCCTGATTTAAATGCTGGAAATAAATACTTCCTACTCTTGGTAGACGATTTTCCAGAGTGATGTGGGTTTATAGGCTAAGGAGAAAGTCAGAAGCGAAGGACATGTTCACAAAATTCACAGTTCAAGTTGAAGATGAAATAGATCACAAAATCAAGTCATTAAGATCTGATCGTGGAGGCGAATTCTTGGCACAAGAATTCGAGTCAATTTGTGAGGAGAAAGGTATCAAAAGATTTTTTTACAACTCCTTACAGTCCATAGCAGAATGGAGTAGTTGAGCATAGAAATCGAACGATGATGAATATGGCAAGGAGTCTTCTGGAAAGCAGACTATTACCGGGAAGATTTTGGGCTAAGGCTGTGAGACATGCAGTATACATACTCAATCGTGTTCCTACAAAATCTCTAGAAGGACAGACACCGTATGAAGCATTAAGTGGAAGAAAAACAAATCTTGAACACTTGAGAGTGTTTGGTTGTTTGGCATATACAAAAGTGTCCACTCATCTAAAGAAATTAGATGAAAGATCAAAAGAATTGATTTACCAAGGAGTTGAACTATGATCCAAAGCGAGTCGGATGTATAGCTCGGGTGAGGATAAAATCATTTGTGAGCCGTGATGTGATCTACTATGAAGACAAAACATGGAATTGGGAGGAAAAGCCATCAGAAGAAAATTATTTGGAGAAGTGGATCTCTTTCACTGTAGTAGGAGAAAATGATACAGAAGCGGATCAATCTTATCCTTATGATCTAGTTTTACCAATGTCAAGTGTAGAAAGCTCACCACAGGTAGATTCAGAAGACAGCTTGTCTTCTCCTGAAGTCAATCAAGAAGAATCTGAAACCCCACCAAGCAGAATGCCAAGTTATTGAAGTTTAGTCGAGATCTATGCGCAGACTGAACCTATTGAGATGGAAGGTGAATTGTAGATGTTAACTGCAGATGAACCAATGAGTTTTTAATAGGCTTTCAATGAACATCATTGGAAGATTGTAGCTCAATTTGGATGGGAATTACATCACATGGATGTCAAATCTGCATTCTTAAATGGTGACCTCACTGAAGAAGTATATGTATCACAATCAGAGGATTGTGTAATAACAGGCCAAGAAGAGAAGGTATACAAGCTATCAAAAGCGTTGTATGGGTTGAAATAGGTTCCCAGAGCCTGCAATCGCAAATTGGATGATAGTCTAAGAAAGTTTGGTTTTGAGAGATGCAAGCAAGAGCAAGCCCTTTACAAGAAACAAGATGTTGGTACAATTATAGTTGGCACCTACGTAGATGACTTAATAATAACAGAGATTGATCTTGACAAAATCCAGGAGTTCAAGATCTTGACAAAATCCAGGAGTTCAAGTATCAGAAAATTGAATATTTTAAAAAAGGAATTGGTTGAATAGGCAAGGATTAGGGGGAGTGTTGGAATTAATCCTTCCTATAAAAGTTTATTCAATTCTAGTTTAAGTCTTAGAGATTTTGTTTTAGTTTCGAAGTTTGTTCAGTAAAGATAGAGTAAAAATCAACTCATTTCCGAGTTGTATTGTTCGAGTCAATGTTTGAGTCTGTTTAAGCAGCCTATATAAGGTGCGGTTGTGTCTTGTAATTTTTACGACAACAGAAGATAAGCAATAGACAAAGAGAAAAGGGTGCGCAGTTCGGCACCACAAAATTCCTCTGACCGTCGTCGTTTTTTGGTTTCGAGCACTATTCATTACGAGTATTGTTCACAATGAGCACTGTACATTACGAGCACTAGGTAAAAGGTTTCGACTGCACGTGGTCGTAAAAGGTTTCGACTGTACGTGGTCGTAGAAGGAGGTTCGACTACATCCTGGTCAAGGAGGTGCAACTGGTCAGAGGGTTCTGACTACCTAGTCGAAGGTGGTTCGACTACATTGAGGACCCTACCGTACCACCTGCAGCCTCTTCGTAGACTACTTCAGCTAAGAGGTATACTATCCTGATAGGCAAAGTGTCGGACCCGGATTTCACAAAATCCAGTCCTCTATGAAAACACTGTGCTATTCCCTAGATCAGAAGATAACACTCACAGAATACATCACTGAATCAATTCATACACGAGGTAAACCATACCATACATTATAATACAAACATCAGTGTGACTTAGACCACATCGGGTCAGGTTTTACATAAGGGCCGAACAGGCCAAATGATTACATTACAAAAGACAGCGGAAACTACAACAGAAACAAAAGGGGAGGTAGAGCATGTCTCTCCACAGGCAAGCGACGAGGGCAGCTCGTGTACGATTGGTATTGACCAAAGGCATTGGACAATGCCGGTTATACACAAGCATCGACGAGCCAGCTAGACTGAGGTGAGACCATGACTACGAGTGCTAGACTACTCTTCACCATCGTCTTGTCCATCAACACCTTGGTCCTCGTAGTAGTCGTAGTCTCCAAGATCTGCGGGGTCTGAAGGTTTGGAGGGAAGAGCGAGAGTGAACACAACTTCCGTGCTCGCGAGCCAACACACAAAATGCAATAATATACATGCAAGGCTTAATAAGGGTGGCTCGGGTTCTTTTATTTGCTAAAGCAAAGTTTTCAAATATCAATATTAGTGAAGTCCTATCACTTAGCTATCGTAGCAGGGCACCAAGGGGTGCCCCGCACCCTAAGATCGTTGAGAATACCGGTGTGCCGTCAGGGATGCTGTACATATGTAAACCTAGTCTGTATAGTATGTTTTAGGCAAATGTACCTAAAATTCCCTCTCTCTCTCTCGCCTATGAGGGCAAGAAGGTAAATGTCCCTTCTTGCCCCCTATAAGTAAAGCCCCATGGGCATGTAACAAGGGGGGATCCTCATTTCAGACACAAGCAATATACATACTCGTTTAGTCTTTGGCCCTTCTCTCCTTTCGGTCCTTCTTCAAGACAAAGGGTACAGAGGGTACTCTGTACCCACTGTCTAGCCTTTTTAGCTACGACAGTTGGCGCCGTCCATACGGACCGAACAAGAAGCTACAAACAAGAGGAGCTGAAGATGTTGGAAATATGCCCTAGAGGCAATCATAGAGATGATTATATTTCATTATGTTCATAATATTGGATAATATGATATCTTGTTCCTAGAATAATATTGTTAATATTTATTATCAAGTATGTGACTTGATTGTGAAACTCTATATTTCTGCGATAATTATTCTTATACAATCCCTGGTCGGAAACATATGAGGACACATATGAATAGACTAGCATATGTATTAGTTGATGACTATGTTTCACGGGTCATGGATATGGAGATATCAAACCAATAATATGGACACATGCTAGAGAACATGATGTTGGATTAGACCCACCTTGAGATACTATTGAGATTGTTATGATTCTATGTGTCGTTAATTGGTCTCAAGCAATGATGATGTATAATCCTTAGACTTGAGATCAACATGGTTTCCTACATGTGTAATAGCACTCTTAGGGGTTGCCAAACGCTACATCGTAACTGGGTAGTTATAAAGGTAGCTTTCGGGTATGCTATGAAACATGCAGAGGAATGTGATTGGTCGGATATGGGATTTGCCCATCCTAACATAACAGGAGAGATGTCTCTGGGCCCCTCGTTGTGGTCGGATAAAGAAAGTGCATGGCCATGCCACTGGTGGTCGAAGTGTTCGACTACGTAAAGTTATCTAACACTCGATCGAGAAAGTATTGAACGGTCCATGGATGACACAACATCTCACCTGGAGTTCAATCAGACATCGTGAGGCAAAGGGAGTATACACGAGTAGGTTGCTTAGTTCGAACAGTTACGGACTGGTCGTATGGAGATACGAGCTGGTCGTAGACTGGTCGAACGTAATCACAGAGTGGTCGTAACCTGGTCGTAAGGAGTTACGAACTAGTCGTGACCAAATACGAACTAGTCGTATAGAGATAAGACCTAGTCATAAGTGATGAGGACCTGGTCGTAGATCATATTGCATCAAGGTTCGTCTGATATAATTTATGTGTATCCGGGAATCGCTATGTTCTGCTAAAAACCGCTACGACTCGTGGTCGGAAAGGGTTTCCGAGTCACAACCGATTACGCATGAACCTATAGGGTCACACACTTAACGGGTTGGAACAAACCAGTGCGGATACGATTCGTCAAATGTGTTCGGATAGGATTCGTCACGAGCACTATATAAGGAGATGCATGAGGCTGTTGGGGTGACAAGTTTTTACACCACCGAAACCCTAGCCACCATCTTCCTGAGAGATCTGCCGTGCAACTTGGTACTAGTACACCGACGTATGGTTGTTCCTTCCCTGGACGTGTGGATATCGTAGAGGCGCTACTGCAACTGTTGCGCTTGAGGACGATCCGCGATCTTCACAAGGAACTGCAAACGTTGTTGGAGGAGACGATCGACTCGTGAGGACGCTGGACGATCGACTACGACCACTACATCGACGCGCTCTATGTTGGACCAGGCTACTCCAACCCTTCTTCTGCTGCTTTGCGCGTCTGGTGGTAACGATTTATGATCATCTACTTGCTTGGCTTCTTGGATTGCGTGGTAGAAAAATTTTGTTTGTTGCTATCATAGTCTACCCGTAGCCCAACAGAAGACACCTCCACACCGACCGAAGCCCCCCCTTCGCAGAAAAAACAACCTTTGGCAGAAGCCCCAAAACACATCCCGAGGCCTGCCCCCACACCCCAAAAAAAAAAAACGAAGCTGTTGTTTGGCCGAAGCCCCCTGGTGACCCTTCGAAGTCCCCTCAAAGCACCCTCCGCCGCCGCCTTCACCTGAAGACCCATTAGGCCCTCGCAAAGAACACTCGACGCAGAGCAATGGCCGCCCAAAGTTGCCTCGGAGCGCCATCTCCGGAGCTATCACGGGTCGCTCCCCCTTCGGCGTCGCGCCACCTCCGGAGCACCCTCCAGCCACATCGGGGCACCTCTCAGGTGCAACCCCTAGCTGCTTGCCTCTGGCCCCGGAGCACCCCGTTGCGTGGCCGCCCCTCGCACTGGTTCCTCACAGCCACTCGGGGCTGCCACGACCCCTTTGCAAGGCAGTCTCGCCTTGTACGGGCCGCCACCACCTCAGGGCCCCCTCGGGTCTCCTTTGGCCCTCCATCTTCGGCGTCGACGCGCCTCTGGCTCGCTGGGGCCTACCCTTGGGCCGAAGCCCAACATAGCCTCGGCTGCAGCCCCGCCACCCCGCGCGGACGACTTCGCCGGTGCTCTGCCTCCGAATCTGAGCCTCGCGCTGAAGCACTGTGACCACATGCTCCGGCAAAGGGGCTCCTCCAGAGCTCACCTCTCGGTACCGGCCATGCTTTGTCAGATCAGATCAAGGCTTTGGGCTGCCTCCTTCGCCGGTGCCGCTCCGGCCTCGGGCGGACTCACCTCTAGCTCGCACCTTCGGTCACGCCTCAGGAGTCGGAGCACCAGGAGCCTTCGGCAGGACCTCGATTCCCTTCGGCATCGGTAGACACCGGAGCCACCTCTGCCTCCAGTTCAGAGGCACTCCGAAGCAACCCCCTCACGGGCACACCTTTGGGCTGCTTCGCCCTTCAGCTCGAATTCGGGTCATCTCCGAAGCACCCCACGAGCCGAAGCTTCCTCCCAACCTCCGGCCCCCTCGGCCCTTCGCTGCATGGCGTCCGCCTCGGCCGCCTCCAGGTCAGGGCAGCCTCGCCTGCTCCGCCTCCACTCACCATGTGGGGGCAGACCCGAAGCACCACCTCAAGCCACCATCACGAGCCTCAGCGGCTGCCATAGCTCGCCATCGAGGTCTGTGCACGCCGGGCGCCCACCACGAACCTCATGGGCTGCCATAGCCTCGCCACCGAGCCTTGCCTCTGGCTTCTATGAAGCATCCCCGCCATCCTTCTCCGAAGCATTGCTTCGACCGAGTGCCCGGAGCAGCTTTTAAGTAGAAAGGGGATGGCCTTCGGCACCAAAAAAAAGCCCAAGAGTAGGCAGTGGCCTTCGGCTCGGGTGTGAAGACCCTCAGCAACCTTTGGCCCACAGGGCCTTCAGCTAAAAAAAAACTGAAGCAGTTTTTAGCCAAAGCACCCGGGTGACTCGTCGAAGCCTCCTCCGGAGCACCTCCTCCAGCTTCGGCGCAGCACCACCTTGGCACCCCTCGGCAGCCACCTCGCCCTAGGGAACACCCCCGTTCGCTCAGACAGCGAACCACGCCAACCCGCCCCCCTACAGATTTGCAACACCCGTGTCTCTGCTTCCTCTGCTTGGTATTAGCTTGGAAAATAGTAAAGCACCTGGGTAAAAGTCTGGTGCTCCGGCACATGTCCTAGTTGCATGCGGGGACCACGTGGACAGATTTCCTAAATCCAAACATAGCTAAAATATGACAGAGCTTGGGTGGGCTAGCTGTCACTACCTTTTATTTCAGTTCAGTAAGCCTGTGCAAAACAGAGAAGACGCCATGTATGGCCTCGAGCCCCAGTGCACACTAGCTCGCTCTCTGGAGTGTGCAGTGGAAGCCCACAAAGGTGGAAGCATTAATAAGCCCACCACCGAGGCAACAAAGACGCCGCGTATGGCCTCGAGCCACGACGCACACTAGCTCGCTCTCCGGAGTGTGCAGTGGAAGCCCACAAAGGTGGCAGCATCAATAAACCCACCACCGTGGAAACAAAGACGCCGCGTATGGCCTCGAGCCCCGGCGCACACTAGCTCGCCCTCTGGAGTGTGCAGTGGAAGCCCACAAAGGTGGCAGCATCAATAAGCCCACCACTGTGGCAATAAAGACTCTCCGTATGGCCTCGAGCCCCGGCGCACACTAGCTCGCTCTCCGGAGTGTGCAGTAGAAGCCCACAAAGGTGACAGCATCAATAAGCCCACCACCATGGAAACAAAGATGCCGCGTATGGCCCCGAGCCCCGGCGCACACTAGCTCGCTCTCCGGAGTGTGCAGTGGAAGCCCACAAAGATGGTAGCATCAATAAGCCCACCACCATAGCAACAAAGACGCCGTGTATGGCCTCGAGCCCTGACGCACACTAGCTCGCTCTCTGGAGTGTGCAGTGGAATCCCACAGAGGTGGCAGCATCAATAAGCCCACCACCATCGCAACAAAGACACCGCGTATGGCCCCGAGCCCTGACGCACACTAGCTCGCTGTAACAGCCCAAAATTTCAATTTCTGAGATAATTTAAAAATTATTTATTTTGGTGGATTTTCTGAAATTTTCTAAAGCTCTTATTACTAACCTTAAAGCTAAAACAAATTTAATTACAAAGTTTAAGTTGAAATTATTTTACTTAAGTCCAAAATCATTCTAGGAATTTCTGTGAATTTTTCTAGAATTTTTAGAATTTATTTGCTATTTTCTAAAGCCTCTTTGAATTATCTCGAATTAAAACAATTAGGAAAATCAAAGAAAACCCAAGAATCGGTCCGAATTTGGCTGCCCAAAACCCAGCAAGACGACACGACCCACTTCGCCCAAGACGTTACCCTCACATGCACCGTTGGATCAGATCGGACGGCTCGCACGCCGCTCTCTCTTTCCTTCTCTTTCTTTCACGACAAAGGGACCAACCGACATCTTGTGCTTCTTCCTCTTTCCTTTCTTCCCCGCGCGCCCTTTCCTTTCTTAGCCGCGCCATCCGCCATGGATGTGCTTCAGGAAGCTTCCACGCCCGGCAAAACCTTTATCAAATCGCTGATTTCGCGACGCTGCTCAAATCGCCTCGCAATCCCGCGCCGACCGCACCTCTCACTTTCCTTTCTCTCCACGATTTCACGATCTTCACCGGAGACGCCATGCCTTCTTGGATGATACGTTGAACCGGCCACGCCCGCGCCCTATATAAGTGAGCCCCGGGTGCGCCTTCTCCCCCACACCACAGCGCCACCATCCATTGCCCTCCTCCTCACTCCTAGCGCTCGAATTTTGGAGTT
Organism: Phyllostachys edulis; assembly: GCA_036346405.1. Lineage (NCBI taxonomy): Eukaryota > Viridiplantae > Streptophyta > Magnoliopsida > Poales > Poaceae > Phyllostachys > Phyllostachys edulis. The sequence continues at coordinate 10,248,705 of CM070564.1, forward strand.
TCTCACCGCGCCACGTTTGAATCTTCTCCGATTCCGTGTCACCGTCGACTCTCCGACCTCGTCTCCACCGCCACGGATCGCCGCGAAGACCGCTGGCTCGTGGCGCCATCCACTTGTCCCGAGGACCCCGAGCTTCTTCCTCGTCGACAACCCCGCAACACCGCCGCTCAACCTCGTCGCCGACGACCTTTCCGCCACGCTTTCTCGCAGCCCCGGTGAGCATCACGTTCGGCTTAGTCCCCTCTTTCTTTTGCGCACATTCACTCCTCTCATTTGTGGCGCGTGGCGGCGGGCGAGCTCACACCGAGCCGCCTCCGTCGCCTCGCGTGGCATAACCACGCCGGTGCCCACATCATCGCCACCTCAGCCTCGTGCCGATGTGGAATCCCACGTGGCCGCCTACATGGCGCCACATCACCCCGCACCGCCACCTCGGTTGACCCATAAACCACGTGTCCTGTGGACTCGGCCCACGTGGATCGTGTCTATGACACGGGGTCCACATGTCGTGAATTATTTTAATTCCTTAAGTCTGAAATTCTCGTATCGACGCCACTATGCAATAAATGGATTTTCCTTTAGAAAATTAAATCGAAATTTATTTAAATTTCAGATTTAGGTTTAAACTTCTAAAATTCATAACTTTTGCATCCAATCTCCAAATTGGGTGTTTTAAATTTCTAAATTCATGTAAAATCATTATCTAGCTAACTAAACCAAAATTATTTAATTTGAAGCTATTTTGAATCTGTATTTAATTTTAGAAATTCTTTTAAATATCAAATTTAGGTTAAAACTTGTAAAATTCATATCTTTTGAACCACAACTTCAAATTGAGTGATTCAAATTGCTAAAATCTTAGAAAATTATTATCTAGCTAAATAAAATAAAATTATTTCATTTGGAGTTAATTTGATCTGTCTTGATTGGATTTATTTGAATTTTATTTGAATTTGTCGTATATTCACAGATAGACTTTGACGATTCCTAGAGGTAGATCTTTCAGAGGGTTTAGAATCTCAAGACTTCAACGAAGGCAAGTTACATTCTTGACCATTTTGATCCCAGTATTTCAAAGTTAATTAATTCTGTTTTTAAAGTTATTATTGCATGCATAGTTTTATTCAAGTTATTTTCCTGCTTTTACTTCTTAGTTATGCCAATTCCTTGTATGGCCAATCTTGATGCTTGGAATGCCATGCCCTTGTCACCTTAGTAAAATAATTAAGATATTTATGCTTAGTCATTGCTTAGACCAAAAGATGATTTGGGGGATTTTGCCAAAATACAAAGATGTTGTGAAAATGAATATATGGTATTGCTTTTACCATAGATATTTGGAAAACGTTTTACCAAAGAAAAATAAATGAAATTGGTTTAGACTTGGGTGAATTGGATTGTTGGTGGGTGCAAGTTCATGCACGGCCTAATACAAATAATGGTTGAGACCTGTGGTTTGTTTTGAAGTCACCCACCATGTAAGGACCGGTCTGCATGTCATGGATGTTAAGCCAAACTCGTACCACCACAAGTCCGAATGGGACAGACTTGGCCAAATAAGCTATATCATTTCACCATGTTTATGTCTTGGAAAGATGTGGGAGTCGTGAAGACTTATTGATTATACCCACATGGCGCAAGAGGGGTAGTCGTTTGGTGCGAAGCCTTCGATTCTGAAACCTTAGCGCATAATTATGTTGAAATAATGTAGGGTAAAGGCCTCGTGATAGTCGCTAGTCGCACGCCCACTAAGCGTGTATTGGCCGACATAATAAGCAAACTATCTCTTGTGGGTAAGCTGTACCAACTCGCAGAGTATTAATCTATTCGAATAGCCATGTCCACGGTCATGGACATGCTTAATGTAAGCCACTCAAAGTTAGTCTCTGGTTTTGTTTGAAAAGACTTTGTCACCGGTTTATGAAAATGGGATTGGGCGAAAGCTTTGGTGTAAGGGGTAGTCCTTCACCATTTGTGTATGGAGGTTCATCCTACACTTGACATTGAGAAATCGAAATATGATTTTGATCTTATTAAATTCTAAAATGGCCTTGGAAATTACTAAGAGTATTTAAACCTGAAAATGTCTGTCTTATGCAAATAAACCCCGCCATTACCCTTTGCTCACTTTATGCATGCATTCAATCACATTTTACAGTGTAGCTTGCAAGCACAATGGTAGTGCTTACTCTTCTTGAATAATCTTTATTCAGAGAAGACTTCTATCAAGACGGTGAGGACATCGATGCTTAGGCCACGCTCCCCAGATTTATTGCCCGTGGTGAATCGTTGGGTCTACTACTACTATTTTGTTTCCATTGTGTGTTTTACTTTATTTGGCCTCAGGCCTGTTTGTAATAAACTCTGAATAATTATTAATAAAATGCGTGATATGTTTTGATTATCACTTTTGTTTAACTGTGTACACTAGAAATCCTGGACTAGTGTATGAACACAGAGAATTCGGGATCCTTCGCTCCCGGGTTCGACACTCGCTCTCCAGAGTGTGCAGTGGAAGCCGCACTCAAATGCACAACGCCCTAGTGGCTCCGAAGGCCCCGTCTCGACGACTAGGGAGTCTCCCGCCATGAGGGCCTCGCCCCGGCAGAGAGACATCTTATATCACGCTCAAACGTGCATCGCCCTAGTCACTCTGAAGGCCCCGCCTCGGCGACTAGGGAGTCTTCCGCCGCGAGGGCCTCGCCCCGACGGAGAGACATCTCATATCGCGCTCAAACGCGCATCGCCCTAGTCGCTCTGAAGGCCCCGCCTCAGCGACTAGGAAGTCTCCTACCGCGAGGGCCTCGCCCCGGTGGAGAGACATATAATATCGTGCTAAAACACGCATCGCCCTAGTCACTCCGAGGGCCCCGCCTCGGCGACTAGGGAGTCTCCCGCCATGAGGGCCTCGCCCCGGCAGAGAAACATCTCATATCGCGCTCAAACGCGCATCGCCCTAGTCGCTCTGAGGGCCCCGCCTCGGCAACCAGGGAGTCTCCCGCTGCGAGGGCCTCGCCCCGGCGGAGAGACATCTCATATCGTGCTGAAACGTGCATTGCCCTAGTCGCTCCGACGGCCCCACCTCGGCGACTAGGGAGTCTCCCGCCGGGAGGGCCTCGCCCCGGCAGAGAGACATATCATATCACGCTCAAACGCGCATCGCCCTTGCCCTAGTCGCTCCGAGGGCCCCGCCTCGGTGACTAGGGAGTCTCCCGCCGCGAGGGCCTCGCCCCGGCGGAGAGACATCTCATATCGCGCTCAAACGCGCATCACGCTAGTCGCTCCGAGGGCCCCATCTCGGCGACTAGAGAGTCTTCCGCCGCAAGGACCTCTCCCCGGCGAAGAGACATCTCATATCGCGCTCAAATGCGCATCGCCCTAGTCGCTCCGGAGGCCCCGCCTCGGTGACTAGGGAGTCTCCCGCTGCGAGGGCCTCACCCCGGCTGAGAGACATGTCATATCGCACTCAAACGCGCATCGCCCTAGTCGCTCCGAAGGTCCTGCCTCGGTAACTAGGGAGTCTCCCACCGCGAGAGCCTCGCCCCGGCTAAGAGGCATCTCCGGGACGAGGCCCTCACAGGCTGAGGTTGGGCCCTCAGAGCGACTAGGGCGATACGCGTTTGAGCACGATATGAGATGTCTCTCCGCTGGGACGAGGCCCTCGCGGCGGGAGACACCCTAGTCGCCGAGATGAGATGTCTCTCCGCCGGGGCGAGGCCCTCGCGGCGGCAGAATCCCTAGTCGCCAATGCGGGGCCCTCGGAGTGACTAGGGCGATGCGTGTTTGAGCGCGATATGAGATGTATCTCCACCAGGGCGAGACCCTCGCGGCGGGAGACTCCCTAGTCGCCGAGGCGGGGCCTTTGGAGCGACTAGGGCCATGCGCGTTTGAGCGCGATGACCTTCTGAGCAATTGTGTTAAAGAAATAACACAGCCTCATGATTGTCTCTCGGACCTTGATCGGTAAAATACTTCTAATTGCAACAGGGAGCATTTGTGTCATCAGCACATGACAATCATGACACTTCATGCCAATTAACTTCAAATCTTCCATCGAAACAAGTTTCTTCATGTTGGCAGAATAACCGGATGGAACTTTCACACCATGCAAGCACCAAAGACAGCTTCGCCTTCTCGCCTTGGACAGAGTGTAACAAGCAGGGGGAAGGTACATTCGTCCTTTATCGGTCTTTTTTGGAGCTAACTCAGGTCTGATGTCCATATCAACCAAGTCAAGCCGTGCGTTGACACCATCCTTTGTTTTGTCACGAATGTTCAGTAAGAGACCAATCAAGCTGTCACATACATTCTTCTCTACATGCATGACGTCAATGCAGTGGCGAACTTCTAGGTGCTCCCAATAAGGTAAGTCCCAAAATATTGATCTCTTCTTCCACATATTCTTCTTACGGGTCCTCGATTTACAACCCTTTCCGAGCACAACATCTAAATCCTTAACCATATCATAGACCTCTTTTCCGCTTAAATACCTTGGAGCTGAACTGTCCTCCTTCTCTCCGTTGAATTGTTTCTTCATCCTGCGGTATGGGTGAGCACTCCGAAGGAACCTACGATGACGCATGTACACGGTTTTGCGCGAGTGATTCAGCCACACACTCTTGGTATCATCTAAGCAAAGGAGTATGTGTTTTGGCCCTTTTGTACTCGCTCGACAGTTAGCAAGGGCAGATAATCATTTATGGTGCGTAACAACAAGGAACGTAAAGTGAAGTTCTCTCGCTTGTACGCATCTTATACTTGCACCTTCAATCCACAAGATTTTTAGATCTTCCATCAATGGTGCTAGGTACACATCAATATCATTCCCGTGTTACTTCGCCCTTAGATAAGTATCGACAAAGAAAATATACTTCCGCTTCATACACAACCAAGGAGGAAGGTTGTAGATACAGAGCGTCATGGGCTAAGTGCTATATCGGTACGCTTCATGTTACCAAAAGGATTCATTCCATCTGACTCAATCCAAACCTTATATTCCTCAATTCCGACAAGTCTGCAAACCTCCTATCGATGTTTCTCCACCGGGCGGAATCGGCAGGTGTCTTAGCTTCCGTCATTCTTACGCTCCTCCGAAAGTGCCAATACAATGAGTTTTGTATTCTTTGGGTTCGCAAAACCACTTCAAACGGGAATTACAGAAGATACCACGCCACCTTAGCAGAGGTCCTTTCTTCACCTCGATTCCTCGTCGTCATCCGATTGATTCTTACGCTTGTATCGGGATCGCTACACAATCGGACATACATGCATGTTTGTATACTCGTTACGGTAGAGGATACACGTCGTTCGGACATGCATGTATTCTTTCTACTTCCATTCCCAATGGACAAAGAACCTTCTTGGCTTTGTAGGTGGCTTTTGAACTCGCTTCTCCAGGAAGCATGTCCGCTAAGAGACCTAACAACCCCGTGAAACTCTTGTCGGACCAACCGTTGCTTGCCTTCAATTTCAACAGTTCAAGCACGGATGACAACCTTGTGTATCCCGGCTTGCAGCCCAGGAACAAAGGTTTCTCCGAGTCCTCCATCAAGCCCCGGAATTGAACATACTCTCTTTCATCACAGTTCCCTTCTGCATCACGAAGCATTTGATCTAGATTGTCATCGTACAGCCTATCCGAATCGGAACCACAATCGACATCATCCAGCGGCATATCGTTGGCTTCCTGTATAATATGCTCTTCACCGTGACTGGTCCAATGTGTATAACCCTTTTTGAAACCCCTTCGAATCAATGCATGGACAGTACATATATTCCGCCTCCTTATTCAACATATCCTCCTCGGCAAATCTTATAAAAGCAGACACACCATTAATGTACTCTTCACTCACACGGTTCTCGGCAGACATCCACTTCGGTCTATCACACGGTTCAGATTGAAAACCCCGAAATAAATAAAAGGGTCACTTCGAAAGCGTATTTTCTGAGGCTTAATTACGCTTTCCAACAAAGAAAGCGTATTTTTCTCTGAACTAAAGGTGGCTTTTTTCATTTTTTACATTTTTCCAGATTTCATTAACTTACATGTGGGCCCTACTTGTCAGCGACTCATTTTTTATGTCATGATTTTATTTATAAAATCTATGGCGATCCCACATGTCATAGACTCGTTAGTTTATTAACTAAATGATTAAAAACAGTAGGATTTGAAGCTCAAATTGGGCTTAGGGTGACATCGCATTGCTAATAGTCATGGTTCGGGACCCTAAGGTCGCCTGAGACGAACCGACGGTGATGTCCCGTGGCAGCACTATTCACTAGCGATTTCGGCGTAAACGCTTGAAACTACTCAAATTAAAGGGTGCTTATACTCCAGTAGCTCACCTCGATCACGAGGAAGGTGTCAATGAAGTTGGGGAAAGTCCAAGGCGGCTGGTCGTTGATCAGTGAACAGAGGCGACGGCTGCAAGCTCCTCGACGACATAGCTGAAATGGACAACACGAGCGGGCTCAGTGAGGTGAGGTGATACTCAAACCGGGCACGGAGTGGCGATGGACTCACCGGGCTTGGAGATCTCCCGCGGTTACCGTAGCGCAAGAGATAGAGATCAAGAATACTCTGTTGGGGAGTTATGTACACTGCACCGTCTGTGATGAGTTAATTATTACGGACGGTTTTCAACAAAAACCATCTATGATATGTAGTAATATCACAGACAGTTCATGTTTAAAACCGTCTGTGACGTATCACAGACGGTTCTGACAAAAAACCGTCTGTGATATTGGGTAATATCACAGATGGTTTTGGTCGTAACCGCTCGTGAAACTTCATGACGGTTTTAAACATGAATCGTCTGTAATATGACCTCTTCACAGACGGTTTTTAGCGCGGAAAATAACACAGACGGTCGGTAAACAAAAACCGTCTGAGATTGTGTTTAATACAGACGGTTTCGATGAACCGTTTGTGATCAGGCGTCTAGTATTAGCATTTTTGTAGTAGTGTAAGGCCCTTAACTACTTTATGTTTTGTTTTCACTATAAATTAGTTCATAGTAGTTTCTTATTAAATGTGTGACGTATATTACTTACACCACTTAATTGAATAATACTTTAAAATTACAATAGCACAACAATGTTTTGTATGTTTCCTGTGTACATACAACAATACTATATGTTTACGTTTGTACTTTCATAAATAGAAATGATAGTATAAGCAAAGAATGATTTTCTGATTCGGTATATTTGTTTTGTTATTTTCTACCCAATGTTCAATTAAATGCAATTTTTCATGACAACTAAGTTTTTCCATAAGCAAATTTAGATACGTCAGATAGTTTATTCCATTCTTGGCTACAATATTGGGCTGGAGTGTAATTTTTGGAATTTTTGTAGCTCTGTAAACTAGTATAGCTCTATGTATACTTCATTTCCATTGGAAAACCAGCGCAAAAAATAGTAAGTGTGAATGCTAGCATACTTTCCTGCACCTTGTTTTCGTTTTTTGATTTTATATTTTGTTGGGGTTCACCAAGGGAAAACTTTTGTCTAGCTTATAATTGTTTTTGTCTCTTATCATTTGTAGGGTTCATCAAGATTAGGATGATTTTGTGTATGTTAGAATAATTTTCTTGTCTCTTTGTTTTAGGGTTCACCTAGGTTCTCTAGCTTTGAGCAATGTTTTTTATATGACTTTTAAGGGGGAATCACCTAGTCTTAATTTTTTTCTACCTCATTTGCTACATATTAATTACATGATATTCAAATTATGGTGCCGACATGGAGAAGAAAGTCTACAAAATGGATATTCAAGGATGGTCAGATTGCAAGAAGCCAACAATTGTCTGAAAATATGTATGACTGAGTAGCTGTTGACCTGTTGTAAATATTAGTACGATTATATTTATAAATGAGACGTAAAACTAAGAAAGGTTTCTGAGGTAGATAACTCGTCTTCCTTAATAGACAACATTGAGCAAAATGGGCCTTTTATTTTGTTTGTTCTGTTGCTGTCTCATTGCTCAGATGAGCCTTTTATGTGGGCTCTATTGTGTGTTAGTACAACTCTAAAGTCTTAACTGTGAAACTTAATAGGCGAATTTCATGAGCAAGGCAGACCATAATGGGTCGAAAACTACAGAATACGGGCCCGATAAGCAACCAAACAACTCAGCTCATCTGAAAATAACAAAACACAACACATACATAGAATTAGCCTACCACAACCGTATGATGTCGATCCAATTGACTGAAAAAGTGACTAGGTTTTCTGAAAATTTCATTGTCTCAGGCTGTAGTCGGCCCCAAACTAAAAAGCTCACAGAAGCACTAGGGCCGGAAAAATAGCTCGAGGCTCGTGAGCCTGCTCGGCTCATCACGGCTCGGCTCGGCTCGTGAATTTTCAAGCCGAGCCGAGCCCAACTTTTGGCTCGCAAAACTTTCGAGCCGAGCTCGAACCAGCTCGTGAGCCGCTCGTTCCCAATGGCCTTATCCCGTTATCCTGCTTGACTTCCATTCATTTTCCTTCACTTTTCTTTACTTCCTCCCGAACTCCTCACATGGCTTCCTCCTCGTCATCTCCACCCGAGTCCAGCTCCATCTCCACTTCCTCGAGTCCAACTCCATCTCCGCCCACTGGCCGCTGCCTCCCTCCATCGACCTCCTCCACCCGCCGCCTCCCCCTCCCCCTCCCCCATCTCCACCCGCTAGCGGGGCCTCCTCCATCTCCACCCGCCGCCGCCGCCTCCCCTATCTCCACCCGTTGCCTCCACCCCCCTCCTCCACCCATCGCCACCGCCTCTCCCATCTCCACCCGCCGCCTCCCCCATCTCCACCCACTGGCCGCTACCTCCATCCACCTCCTCTACCCACCGCCACCGCCTCCACCTCCCCCTCCCCCCATCTCCACCCACCGGCGGCGCCTCCCCCATCTCCACCCGCAGCCCAGCTCGCCTCGTCCTCCTCACCGGCCACCTGCTCCATTCGCCGCCTCCTCCTCACCGGCCACCTGCTCCATCCGCCGCCTCCTCCTCCTCACCGGCCAGCTGCTCCATCCGCTGCCTCCTCCTCCTCACCCGCCACCGCCACCTGCTCCATCCGCCACCCCGTCCTCCCACCTGGCCGCGTTCCCTTCTCCCTTTGTGCTCCTACCTCCCCCCAGTGCTCCCCTCGTCCTCCCCACGGCGGCCCGGCCCGTGCTCCACCCGGCCCCGTGCTCTCCATGGACGTGGACGTGGGCCATGAAGCTTCGGTTGTGGTCCATGGTTCATGGACGTGGGCGGCGGCGCCGCCGTCGAGACCCATGGCCACGCTCTCCGATATGAAGGCCTTCCTCACCGCCAAGCTCTCCGGTGAAGCGTGATTGATTCTTGAGTTTGATTTGGTGGTGGGAGAGCGAGATTTTTGTTTTGGGGGATTTCTTGAGAGAGGGATGGCGACTGCAGTCTGTGGGAAAGGTGATCTGCTCCGTGCCTCCATGGATACCAGATGGCCTCTGGCCTCTACTTCGATTCGTCTTCTTTCTTGTTCTTGCCATTGCGATTTTAGACATCAATGGTGCTTCTCGTTCTCAGGCTGGGTGCTGGGAGTGGGAGGGTTCTCGGGCTGGGACTGGGACTTTGGGAGGATCTACTTGCACTGTGGCGCACGAACTCAAGCTCGGCGACGGCTGACGAGGGAAGCATGCGGCGGCGCGGCCAATCGGTTGGACGGCGGCAGGGAGGCAAGCGTGGTGGAGGTCTCGAGGGCCTACTGGAGGTGGGCGTGAGGAGGTGTTCGAGCCCGCGAGCCGGCTCGAGCCGAGCCAAGCGTTTCTTCTGGCTTGTTCCAAAAACGAGCCGAGCCGAGCCACTGTTCCATACGAGCTCGGCTCGGCTCGTTTCCAGCCCTAGTAAGCACATAGCTAGCCTGTGTCCTAAGTGGAAACCGAGTCTAACTATATATAGAACTCAATACAAATTGTCTTGCATGCATACATATCATGATCTTTGAGTTCTAATCAGCTTGGTTGTTTCACATACAAGAAAATTTTATCTTGGGTATGAATACAACAATGCATGGGTCTGCTTCACGATGAATCTGAATTGTAATTGGTACGGAATTTAAAATTTCAAATGAATACAATTTTAGAATTTAAATTTCAAATTTCAGTATTCAAATTTATATAGTTTCATCGATATAAAATTTATTGAAAACGCCTAACCCGTGTGGGTACACGATTGATGACTAGTATACATAATGCTTACTAATGCGACGAGCTGCAACAAGCAATACTGGTAATATTAAACATCCTTGCATGTCTTTTGGTCGTGCGTCACATGCAAGCTTGCAGTACCCTTTGCATTAATACACGTCGTAGCTAGATCGACGGCTTAAACGGAGCTGGCAAAGGACAGTCCAGAACCTTCAAGCGCCTCCTCAACGACCTTATCCAGCCTCGCCGCCATCTCCGGTGTCATGTGGTTGTGCCAGTCGCCGATGGTCCCCTTGCTGAAGAATGCCTCGTTCTTGAGGCCCAGCACAGTACTCCCATTCTTGTTCACGACCAAGCTCGTCAGTTTCTCCAAGCTACACAACTCCACGATCTTCTGCACCACCCGTACCTCTTCCTCCTCCTTGGAAAAGGCACACCCCATGAACGCTGCAAGCTTCTTCAGGTTGCACACCGGATCTCGCAGCAGCCTCCTCGACTGATTTAACATAACCTTCCCAGCCTCCTCCGCTCTCCTCCCAAGACTCGAGGGTGTAGCGCCATGGGGGCTCTGCACACCGCCCATCGCAGAACAGCTCAAGGCCTCCTCGAAAGTGGTTGTGGGCGAGGAGGATCCGCCACGGCTACCTTCTCGCCACGCCGCGCGATCTTCAAGTTGAAGAGGAAGGAGGAGACCAACACGCCCTGGGATTCCTACAAATGTACACGAGCCAAGACCCCGAGCCCTCCTCCGTGATCCGATGGGGCAAGAGGGAGTACGGCATGTGGGTTGCAAGCACCGGGGAGAAGGGAGCTCTAGGAACAAATCTCTTGCAGCGAAGTTACTATCGACAAGTGTGGTGCTGACCTCAAGGCAATTGATGCGCCGTGGGGATTGCGGTGGTGGAGCGGGTGGTCGCTGTCGAACGGCGAAAGCGTGTCCCGGTTGAGAGTTGAGAAGGCTAGGCCTTGAGCCGTGGTGCCGGACTTGGGGAAGTCGGCGAGAAGATGTCGATTGGCCTCGGCTCAAAGCAAAGGTGGTTACTGGCGATGCCCTTGAGCAAGAATCAGGCGACGAAGCCTCCATCTTGGCGCATCATATACTGGCGGGCACCGCGCTTCCACGGGAGTGACTCCATGATCTCGGTATGTTGGCGTGCGAGGTAGTCGAGTGAGGTTTTATTGCTGCTCTGGCGTCCATAGGAGCTAAATTAGTACTCATGGTGCCTGCATGCATGTGTGGTGCGTTGCATATAACAATGTACATGGTTCTGATTGATATATAAATCAGTATGCCGCAAGATGGTTCGCCAAATGTTGTCATCGTTAATTTCGTGTCTCGGGAAAAGAAATCTTTGCGTGCAAAGTGGTTCGAATGGAAAGCACTATGGATGCGACCACCTAGCTCGTAGGTTGTTGAAATTAATGCTACTTTTATTCGGTTGTGATGTCCAATCCATCGATCACATCAGTTCAACGAACCCTCTCCGTCTGCTTGCTGCCTCGGGAACCCAAACCCCAAGTTGCACAGATATCTATCCATCATTCACATCAGATCAATCAATGCGAGCAGTACTGATCTAACTCCAAAAATAATCGTCATACCAAGACCTTTTTCGCCCTTCGTCCCTCCAAGAACAATCCTATTTTTTTTAATTTGGTCCTATGTTGCAACCGTAAATATAAAAATAGCCCATCTGGTATTGTATTTGCGAATTTGGCCCCCTCCCGAACGCAGAAGCACTGGGCGCCAACACGTGCCTCCTTCTGCAGTCGGCGAGCGCGGAAAGTGCGGGGTGAGCGGGACCAAGGCCATCAGCGTGGGAGGTGGTTTGGGCGGCCACTTGCCGCGGTGGCAGAGCGCGGTAAGGAGGCACGCCTCCTCCCGCGGTGGCTAAGCGCGGAAAGAGCCTAGGGCCCACCACCTTCCGCGGCCCCCGAGCGCGGAAAGAGCCCCGGGCCCACCACCTTCCGTTGTTGCATCTAATTTTACTAGTCATGTGCCCGTGCGTTGCAACGGAAACTCATACTTGAACCGAAATTTTAGTATGCAGTGCATACTAACCGTGTCTGATGTAAACTATTCACTCGAATATACAATCATCGAATTTTTAACAAAACCATATGTTGAAACAAATGTTGGTGTCATTGCTTGAGCATCTACAGAAAATGAAAAGTGGATTGAATTATTCCAACTGCTGATAGATAATATCATTACAAATTATTAATCAAAGTCTGCTTACTTGAGTGACTACTAAGAATATCCCTCATGGCATAGAGAATAGTATCACGGTCATCAATAGACCCTTCTGCTAAGCATGACACAACTATGATTTAAGTAATAAACTTAACACAAATCCAGCTGCTAATAGAATAGGACTTACGCGAAGATAAAGAAAGGGATCTTTTCTGGGAACTAAAGAATGAATCACCACAAAAGCATCGATAATTTGGTATATAGCAACTTGAACAACTGGCATGATGTACTACCAATCTCCCATCTATTCAAGATAGTTCATGCTTTAAATGGAGGTAGAAAACATATTATACATGTTCACAAATGAAGTTTGAAGCGCATTTAGATGTGCACCTAATGCGCAACTATTCATTCAGGGATTTATTAAACTTATATATGGCAAACAATCACACATGTATGCCGCATGTGAAGTTCCTTTTGATTAAGACTTCAATTTAAAGTGATAGAGAACTTTGACTTGTTGCATTGCATTTGTAATTCCAGATTCGGTTGCCACAAACCAATTCAAAGAATGACCAATCAAAGCTCTATTCAAATATATAGACATACAGTATATGCACATATTTGTGTCGGCTACTTAAACAGTAAGACACCATAAGGGAGGTCAAGCTTATATGTGATATGAATATGCTGTATGTGCAATATATAGACATCCAATATATGCACATCTTTGTGTCGGCTACTTAAACAGTAAGACACCATAAGGAAGGTTAAGCTTATGTATAATATGAATATGCAGTATGTGCAACTATGAGAGATGACAGGTTGACAGGTAGATGAAAATAGATTCTGCTATTTCATAATTTGATCCCAAACATTCAGGTAGGGTCTCAAGAACAAAGGTACATTCAGTTATGCTATTACAAAACTGATAAGGTAATGGATCCATCACTTGTACGCAGATGACAATCGGAGATGTGCTCGCTTTAGTTTAGCTTCTCAGTTAGTTCGTTGATTTTATCCCCACGGTTGCCTGAGTCACCACCATCCTTGTAGGGTTTCTTCTTCATTTGCAGCAGCTTAAGCATCACATAAGATGATTTTTTTTTTGGTGGAAGGATTCCAAAATAGCACTTCTAATGACCATCCAAACTTAAGTGTTGCAATGTGTTAAATTTGGAGATATAGGGAATTCAAGTTTTATATAATGTTAATTCCTCCTGAATAAATTATATGAGTGGAAGTGGACAAGATATCATAAAACTGACTAACATATCCAAAGCTATGCCTTACTAATATTCCACATTGTGCAATGAATGGACTGTGGTAAACATATTTACTAATGCCCTCAACCTCGATCTTTAGAAGATGTTACAAAATTATATCTTCTCAATTAGATCATTACTGGTAAGAGGGAAAGGCTCTTTGTCCAAGAATCCATGACCCTTCTTGTAAATAAGCTACTTCACATTCTTCAAATTCGGCAACCTATTGTTACACAACAGTAAAGAAAATTTCAACACCACAAACTACAAATTAACAACACGATGAATCACACTTAAAAAAAAACACTACAATGGAGAAGAATGTTTGCATTCAGTTACCCATAAGTGACAAGCGGTTCTGCAACAAGAAGCTTCTTTATAATTCCTTCAGTGGCCTTCTGGAACATGCCGGTCAGGACCTGTGTCAGCCGCAGCTTCTTCATAATCTTTTTGATGTGCGGATGCAAGTTGGTAGTGCTGCAATTACACACACCAAACCATGTTAGTAATTATCAAACACCATCACCAAGCAGAGAACAACCTCAATCGTGATCTACCCCGTGGTTGCGTATACGCCTTCTGGTACCTCATCAAGATCTCATCCTCCGAGTACTTCACTCCATACTTTTCACTGTACACCTAAACACACATTTAGAACAAGCCGCATCAAAACACATACATATCAGGTGTGTATTCTGAAACAATAATGTAGATATCATATATCTCAAGTCAATATAAATGTGACATTAAGCATCTCACATATAACAATAAGATATTGCTCACAAAACAAGAAAAGACGATAAACCAGGTAATTCAGAACAATATTCAAATGGCACATAGGAGGTAAAATCAATACAAACATAGGAGGCAATGGGTGAATGCTAATAGCTACAGTCAAGAGTACATTGGAGGTAAAAGGAAAGGTCATACTTTCATAACATCAGGATGGTTGTTTTCGCTAGAGCACATTCAGATGATGGTGAAAGAAGTAACATAAAAGGATCTAGACCTCCCTAAATAGTACCTTTCTCTTCTAGTAAATCAGACCTGATCTACCTGCAGGGCCAGTGAGGAGGAAAAACATATTAGGCTATGTTGTATAGAACTTCTCTATGAACACACCAGGATAACAAATTAATGACTCCAGTCTACCCTAAATAAGTTCTCTGCCATGAAGCAGTTTATAGAGTCCTCAAAGAACGCAGCAAAATTCACATATAGAAATTGTTTAGAACACTGTTGCTCCATGCCCAATGCTTATGACAAACCTAACTTAAGCCAACGAATGAAATACTATATTGTGTTTTATGGGTGATCTTGACATTCTACTAATTTGACCATTTGACCATTTGGGTGTAGTTCATTTATTCACAGCTCATTTATCCAGCCCTGCACCTAACTATTTTCTATGCTGTGATGTACAACTATACTCTGTACATGCTTAAGACATTTGCACTGGGCAACACACACGATCAAAAAATATTTTGCAGTAAGCAAAACACGAATTCTGACCTTCACTCGCTCTGGTTGAGGTAGGGTGGTTCCCTTCAAATTTTGGGCCTTGTTGTCTCCAAGAATCTCAGAAAGCACGAGAGCTAACCATCCCTGAGAAATCGGTACGGAAGCTGGCCCATAGTCTTCAAGTATGCATGAAAGGATTTTTAACAGCTGTAATATGTGTTGTGCCTGATACAGATTTGTCAAAGAGCCAACAAAGAAGAATGCCAAACCATCTTTGAGCTTCTTCACTAGCATAGAGCAAACTCAGTGCGATTGCTAATGATTCCTTCATACTTCTCTGACCATTATCGTTTTCTATCTTTTTTGTAATACTACGAAGTAGATGAAGACCCTTCTGCCTTATCACAAATTTTGACTCATTGCACCGCACCATGGATAAAAGGAAAGTTGATAGTGACATCTCGGGCTAATGGCATGTCACCATTCTCGAGAGCTCGAGAAGTCATATATGAAGACTTGAGCACCAATCGTGATGTATGAGCCAAAGTCAAGTTCGATCTTCCAAGAGAGCTCGAGCCACCAAGGTTCCATGCCACTTAATAGTTCTTTCGGGTGCTTTCAAAGCGGTTGTGATAGCATGCCCGCCGCTATCAAGTTCTTGAATACGAGTGTGATTCAGATCCGATGCTATAGCCCAATTAGCAAGAGCCCAAGTAGCAAAAGGACAGCTACATGCTCCCTCTCGCAAATCATCCCAAAGGCCCGAACAAAGAAAGATAACTTAATTTCTCAACTTGTGGAGAATCAATAGCGCCTCTTGCATCACCAATCTTCTAGTGTTCTCGCGCCTTCGAATATCATCATCCGAGTTGCCCACTCCAATGAGTTATTTTGTCTAGAGAATCCCAATATAGTAGTCCCACCAAGTACCTTAATCCCTATCCCTTTAATCCTGCGTCACCATCATCGCCAAGTATTATCCTCATGGTCATCAAAATGCATCTCCCTTCCTCAATGACTTCATTGGCTACTACAATATCTCTCAGACAAGATCTCGCTAGCAACAAAGGTTGAAACGACAAATAATCTATATTATCGCAGCTTGGATGTGATGATATCCATAAGTGCAAAGAACAAGCATGCTCCTTCCTTTAGAATGATCTCAACCATCGAATGAAGAGTGCCTAGAGTTCTATCTCGGTGAGAGAGTAATATATTAGGTACGAACAACTCATAATGTCCAAAAAAAAGTGGCAAAGCTAGGTAGTTTGATAACTTTAGGTTGCTTTTCCGAAATTAAAATGTGCATGAAGACATAATTTTATATTTAGAAAAATAAATTTAATAAGTCGAGGAAAATGCAATGTCAGCAAACAAACATCTTCACATACAGGAGAGGAGCAACAAGCCATCAATGGAAATACACTATATTTCCCCTTAACTCCTAGGTCTCAATGATCCATAAAAATGGCAAGTTGACAATTTGCAGTTTCATAACCCATCCCCCATGCAGATCTATTACCCCAACAATGCAGTTACATAATGCACATATTACAAATTTTAATATCAGGCAACCTACAGCAGCAGAGATTCCATGCCCATTGAGATATGGCATCAACAACCTAATCTTGCAACATATAAAGGCAATTTTAATTCCTGCTTATAATCAAGCTATACTTATACTACATCTCAACATTTGAATCCTACGACATAACATATGAAGGCCCTAATTCCTACCTACAAGCCAGGCTACATTAAATCAAGGATGGAAGTTCTATAAATATTACCTTATCAGTTGTCATGCATTTAAAGGGTAGTTCAAGTTTCTCAAATAAGTTAACAACTAACCGACTCTTTGTTCTTGAACTATGCTTCGAGTTCAATTCCTTGTCTTTCTCAAAGATCAAGATGGGGATTATTCAAAGCAGAGCCAAGCGGATCACCATGAAATCTTGAGTTACCGACATCCCCATCCTACAAGAGTTTTGAGGTAAAGATCGATATGAACCAAAATAATCGAGAAGCTATCTGAATGTCATCGAAACACAAGGGGTCACAAGATAACCCTAAAATCAATTATGCAAGAAAAATGATCGGAAGGAATTGGTCGGCTCACCATCATTTTGTGTTTCACGGCTCAGGTCTCTTCCATCTTTCTCTCTTTTCTTCGATCTCCGGCAATTCTAGCTTCCTCTTGCCTACATACAAGGCGATGGAATTAATGAGAAAATTCACTTTTCTGAAAATCCAAAAGACCACAACATAATTTGATTGTATTCTAGAAAACAATATAAAAGAGTGAAAATGTTATAAAGCCTTCCACAAAATTTCCACTATAATTTTTTTGACCTATAGGAAAATACACCAGGACACAATAATGATCAATTAGTGTTCTATGCACAATGTCCAAGAACAAAATAAGGAAAGTCATTCACAACTTCGATCGTGATGGCGGGCTAGCGCCTTGCTTACTCTCGCTGATGTAAACTTTTAGACCAATCTGGTAGGCCTCTGCCAATATCATTTTTGTATGTATTCGAGCTTATGGGTTAATTGAAAACAACATATCCAAAATGTGTCATCCAAATATAGTGAATTAGTGATAATACAACAATATATTTACATAGACCTTTTCCCGCTGAATCTCAAATTTCATTTGCATCCAAAATTGTTGGGGCACCCCATCGGCATTCTATTGCGTCTTGAGGAGGAGGCTCCACAGCTCCTTCATGAACTTCACGTGTTCTTCTCCATGAACCCCGTCACCGGGATCAGATCTTCTTCCCATCCACCTCCCGCAAAACAAACCAAAAAGAAACCAAAACCGTATTAAGCTCATGAGCACCGCTATTATCCGTACACTAACCCACTATTTTTTATTATGGTTGATGAAGGCAAGATTGGAAGAAGCGCCGATGCAAAAGGGCTCTGTGCTTTTTCAAAAACCGAATAACCCAAAGGCTTTTTTTTCCAATTCGTAAGAACCGCAAAATTGAATCCGTGTAAGAGCCGCAAAATCGGCGAAGGGGACCAAAACCTCTGTCGTTGGGTTGATTGATGTCCAGCGGAGGTCCTCGACGAGGTACCAGAGACATCCATCCTCCCTCGGTGGCCAGCCAGTGCAGTGCATGTTCCCATCGCCGATGTTCGCCATCACAAGCAACAACGGTCGCCTCGCCTTGCCCGTGTCCAGCCCGTGCCATCTCTTGGCACACGCAAGAGGAAAGAAATCGGTAGCCAAGGCAAGTAATAACCACATCACCGTCAAAAACACATTCAAGAAACCCTAAGTAAGACTAAGAGCAAGAGCAAGAGGAGGTTGGTTGGGTTACTTCGAAAGCAAAGGAGGTTGCCATCAAAGGTGGCTCGAGGAGCATCTTCTCCTCTGTTGCTTCCCGTCTCCTCCATAGCGACCAAGCGGAGAAAGGGCTAGTCATTGTGACTCGAGAGCGAAAGTGGTAGTAGACGAGTGAGGCGGAGAGGCAAGGGGTCGCGCGACGGGTGAGGAGGTGGGCGAGGGATCGCACCGGGGCTCACGGCGACGGGCGAGGGGTCGCACCGGTGGGGCTCACGGCGACGGGCGAGGAGGCGGGCGAGGGGTCGCACCAAGGGGCTCACTACAAGCAAGGCGAGGAGGCGCGGCGGATGGGGAGGACGAGCCGGCGGTTTTGCATTTTTCACCCGTGGGTGAGGTGGGACGAGAGAGAGGAGAGATAGGTCGGTGACGGTTTCAATGGGAGGATGGGAGACGGAGTAACGAGGCGGCGGCAGCTTCTTGATCATGCATGACGATCTGAACTGGCTCGGATCGAACGTTCGTAGATCTAACGGATGTAGAAGAGTGTGGGAGGACACACCATCACCAACTCTAATATTTAAGTAGTAGAGATGAATTTCCCAAGTCAGAAATACCGAAGATTAAATTATCACATCTAATCCTTTGATTTTAATCCCGAAGATCGTTCTGTCATCTTCGGTATTTCTGACTTGGAAAATTCATAACTTTTGTTTGGCACAACCAAACCTATTGTTCTAGGACTCTCTGGAAACTAAAGAAAACTAGCTTTCTCAATAAAATTATCACAATTATTTCCACTGTGCAACAATGGTTGCAAACTGCCAAGGTTTTCACTTCTGTCCACAACAGAAGGACAGATTACATCATTAACTTTAAAAATTCATAACTTTTGTTCTATCCGTCCAACATTTATGAACTTTATCTTCCTGGAATCACCATAAAGTTATATAAATAACTCATGGAGATCAACTGACCAAATTCGGCCATCTCCAAACTCTAATTCGCAGAACTAGACTGTGCTCTTCCTATCCTGAGCTATCGTATAAAATGTGTACCTATTTATGTCGTATCCTTGCCATGTCATAATTATAAATTTTGGCTCTTTTGCCAACCATAGCAACGTATCATCACTTGATGACTTCCCAGTGAATCGCACCTTTAACCATTCGTTAAACCGACGGTTGTGCTCTCTCGTGATCAAAACCTCCGACCGATCTGGATTCTATTGGCGTACCATGTCTTTGTGCTCGTCGATGTACGGGGACACTTGGGTCATGTGTTGCATGACCGTGAAATGGGCTTGACGTACATATCCAGATCGGGAGTGATTGATTTCCTTCCGATGGTCCTGATACCCTCCAGTCTTCCCTCATGACAAGATAGAGGCACACCTATCGGTTCCACCTAAGCCATGTAGTCGACGCATAACTCAATGACCACTTCGGTTGCATAACCTTCGATGATGCTGCCCTCCGGTCGAGATCGGTTCCATATGTAGTACTTGAGAATTCCCATGTACCTCTCGAACGGGTACATATGACGTAGGAACACAGGGCCGCATATCTTTATCTCTTTCACAAGGTGAACAATGAGATGGACCATGATATAGAAAAATGATGGAGGGAAATACATTTCAAGATGACATAGAGTCGTCACCACCTTGGCTTGCAGAGCATCTAGTCCTTCGGGATCGATGACCTCCTGAGCAATTGAGTTAAAGAAATAACAGAGCCTCAAGATTGCCACTCGGACCTTGTTCGGCAAGATACTCCTAATTGCAATAGGAAGCATTTGTGTCATCAGCATATGACAATCATGAGACTTCATACCAATTAATTTCAAATCTTCTATAGAAACAAGTTTCTTAATACTACTGGAGTAATCGGACGAAACTTTCACACCATGCAAGCTTTGGCACAGTTCATTTCTCTCGGACTTGGACAGAGTGTAGCAAGCTGGGGGAAGGTACGTTCGTCCTTTATCGGTATCTTTCGGTGTTAACTCGGTCCTTATGTTCATATCAACCAAGTCACGTCGTGCGTTAACACCATCCTTTGTTTTGCCACTAATATTCAGTAAGAAACCAATCAAGCTATCACATACATTTTTCTCCACGTGCATGACGTCAATGCAGTGGCGAACTTCTAAGTGCTCCCAATAAAGCAAGTCCCAAAAAATTGACCGCTTCTTCCAGATGTTCTTCTGACGGGTCCTTAATTTACGTCCCTTCCCAAGCACAACATCAATATCCTAAGCCATATCATAGACCTCTTTCCCTCTAAAAGCCCTTAGAGCTGAACCGTCCTCCTTATTTTTGTCGAATTGTTTCTTCATCTTGTGGTACGGGTGAATCCTGGGAAGGAACCTACGGTGACGTATATATACAGTTTTGCGTGAGTTGTTCAGCCATACACTCTCCGTACCATCTAAGCAAAGTCGCATGTGCTTTAGATCCTTTATACTGAACCCCAACAGGTTACCAAGGGCAGAAAATCATTGATGGTGCAGAACAACATAGTGCGTGAAGTGAAGTTCTCTCGTTTGTACGCATCACATACTTGTACCCCTTCGTTTCACAAAGGTCACAAGATCTTCCAACAATGGTGTTGGTACACATCAATATCATTCCTGTGTTGCTTTCGCCCTTAGATAAGTAGTGACATCAAAATGTACTTCCGCTTCATACACAGCCAAGGAGGAAGGTTGTACATACATAGATTCACGGGTCAAGTGCTATGTCGGCTGCTCATGTTACCGAAAGGATTCATTCCATCTGTACTTAACCCTAACCTTATGTTTCTCGGTTCAGCACCGAACTCTTCGAAGCTCCGATCGAAGTTTCTCCACTGGGCAGAATAAGCAGGATGTCTTAGCTTTCCATCTTTCTTACGCTCGTCCGAGTGCCAACACAGCAATCTTGCCTCCTTTTTGTTCGCAAATAAACACTTCAAACGTGAGATCACAGGCAAATACCGCAACATATTAGCAGGAGGTTCTTGCTTCACCTTAACAGTATTCTTACGCTTGTATCGGGATGCTTTGCACATGGGACATACATGCATATCTGCATACTTTTTACGGTAGAGGATACAATCATTCGGACATTCATGTATACTTTCTACTTCCATTCCCAATGGACAAAGAACCTTCTTTGCTTGGTAGGTGGTGCTGGGCAACACGTTTTCCTCCTGAAGGATGCCAGCTAGGAGACCTAACAATGCCGTGAAACTCTTGTCGAACCAACCATTGCTTGCCTTCAATTTCAACAGTTCAAGCACGGTTGACAACCTTGTGTATTCCGGCTTGCAGCTAGGGAACAAAGGTTTCCCCGAGTCCTCCATTAAGCCCTCGAATTTACAAAACTCTCTCTCACTATAGTTCCCTTCTGCATCGCGTAGCATCTGATCCAGATTGTCATCGTGCGACCTATCCTCATCAAAATCACAGTCCACATCCGGCATATCGTTGACTTTCTCGGTGATGTCGTCATTATTAACTTCCTATAAAATTTGCTCTTCACCGTGACTGGTCCAACATGTATACTCTTTTTTGAAACCCCTTCGAATCAAGTGCGCTTCGATCTGCGCCGGGTTGTTAAACATCTTCAGATTACCGCAATCAATGCATGGACAATACATAAATTTTATCTCCTTCTTCAACATATCTTGCTCGATGGCTTTTCTAAAAGCAAACACGCCATTAATGTACTCTTCACTCACATGGTTCTCACCGTATATCCAGTTTCGGTCCATCTATGCTACGCATGTAACAAATTAATGTCAAATTAGATTAATAAATCGCAAGTACGTACTCTCCCTATTGATCAAACATACTTAAATTGATTAGCGATTAACCTAGAGCAAATATAAAGGGTTACAGACCGTTACCCTCGGAGCTCACAACGAAAATATCAAATATCCCGCGAGATTCCTCACCTTCTCTTTCTCCTCCCTTCCTCCTCTCCTTCTCCTCCTTTCCTCCTCTATTTAGCTTCGTCATTTTCTTCTCCTCTCTAAGGTGGCGCAATGGGGGAGGAGTCAGCAGGGTGGCGGCTCAAAGGGGTGGAGGCGCTAGGGGGTAGGGAGTTTGTCGGGACCGGATATTTATAATCCTAGAATATCACAGATGGTTCTTAATAAGAACCGTCTGTGATGAGGAGCTCCTTATCATCTGTGAATTATCACAGACGGTTCTAGTTATAATCCGTCTGTGATTGTTACGTATCACAGACGATTCCAGAGGAATATATCTTGTATAACCTGTTTTGTAGTAGTGTTACGTGACTTGTATAACCTGGGCTTCAATTGTATCTACTACACCATGAAACAGGAAGAAAAATGAATGAAAGATGTCAAAATTTCATCCGAGTCCTGTAGGGAAGAAAAATAAGAAAGATCATAAAGTCCTCATCAGGTTGTGCATCCGAATATTGACCTTTGCACCTTCAGTTAATGGAACCAAATTTGTCCATCCATATATATAGTACTCCTTCCTTCCATTTTGTTCGAAAACATTATTTTGCAATGAAAGTACATTGAAGAATTCGAAAGCGTTTATGTCTATACTAATCGGAGGTTCTCCCATAGTATCCCACTTCAATTCTAAGAGAAAAAAAAAGACTAAACATAGAAAAAGAAAAAACCTATAAATTCCTAGAAGAAAAAAACATCACGGCCATCGATTTTGTAGGCTTCATTATAAAGGCTGTAATTGCTACGTGGGGTATCATGTATTGATAGCATGATGAGCACGAATCAAGTTTTACGGCTTAGATATGATTAGCATAACGCAACATCAATCCGATGAATCATACAATAAAATTCTCTACGGTTGTAACAACCAATCACAAACAAAAAATTAGCAACAAACTAACAACAAACTGCAATAAAAAAATTTTTGTAACAAATTCATAACCCAATTGTAACAAAAAAAACTTCTTTATACAACAAATCGAAATGGCAACCGCAAGAGAAACCTTCCATGGCAAATTTTGAGAAGATATATTGCAACAAAATCATACACTTTATACAACAATTGATAAAAAGTGCTGCAACAATCTAGAGAAATATCCGCAACAAGCCTGCTGAGATAGGGATGGCATGCGGGTGACGGTCTAGTGCTAAGGAGGGAGCAACAGTGGCTGGCCAGGTGCCATGTCTGCCCAACAACTGATACGACACAAATTAGGGAACTCCAGTTTATACGTGAGTAGATCCGATCCTTCGTGGTACAAAAGAATCCTTCGGTATAATTGGAGGCGGAATTGAGGAGGACAGCCATGCCACGGCGACAAATTTTTTTCAGCCATTCGATCGTCTTTCGATTAATATCAGCGCCGTTCGATCCTTCGCTCAGTCTCGCCTTCGCGCTGGCTCTCGACGCGCGGACCTCTCCACGCGCGGGCCCCACGCACGGGCCCCACGCATGGCTCGCGCGGACACGCCTCTCGCCAGCGTTTTTTTGGTGCCGCTTCGTCGCCCGTGGGTCCCACTGCTCATGTTTTTTGTCGGCGCGCGGACCGCTAGTAACAGCAAACGCTCTCCAAAATTACTCAATTTAGCAGCAGCAAACAACTTGCATAGGGTGTACGTGCAACAGCGATTCAGCCCCTCTCTCTTGGATTAATCAAATCAAATAGTAGTGAATATTTCTATTCTTCAATCACTGTGAGTAGCAGCCAATACCAACTAGTCAAAGCATTAACTAAGTAGTCAGCAGTAAAAAAATATAGAATGCTCGGCTAGACCAAAGGAAAAACAGCACCAACTAATTAACGCACTCAGTCCAGATGCAATAAATAATTCGGAAGTTGATGTTGAAATTCTCAGCGTTACTTTCGGCCGGCAAACAGGGACATAACTTGACACTTGATGTCAATTTTCAGCAGCAGTTACGATACCACAGTCGTCGGCTTCCTTGAGTTCCCACGCAGCAACAGATAACGTTTCGGCTGATTTCGCACGCAGCAAAGACAGATTGGTTCGGCCAGCTGCTCAACGAGTAGCGATCCGATCCTTAGTAGCTTATCCACCCGAGGACAACTCTGTCCACGAACGAAGGAGAGAGATCGATGTCAAACTCACGCCGCAATAGTGATTCTGGAGAGAAATCACGCGCACGGCAACATGACCGCCAACTTGGCGATTTTCTAGGGTTTTTCTTCGATCCAAAAATTGTCTCCGTTTACATGGGCATACTCAGTTACTCACGCATACCAGGCCAAAGGCCGCACCTACTTGCACACAGACTCGACCCAGACATGGACTAGGATTCAGACTCATATAACGTATGCATGCACTTGGACTCTACAGAAATAAAAGAAACCGGCATCTAATATGCATGCCACTTAGATTAAAAGTTATGTAAATAAACTAGAAATCGATCTAGCTTAATTAAATAAAGTTAGCAATCCTCCGGTTTAAACCAGAACTCTAATGGAACCCATATAGAAATAATTCTCTTTAGCTCCGTGACTTGGCTCGTCTTGAACATCTCCGCGCACGTGCACAACACTGCGCTCGGCCACCACCTCTTTTCTCATGCCGTTTATGTGTCTCACGTACGCTGTTGGCTCAAGTGTTGCATGCATGCTAGTCGGCCCACGATCAAAAGATCCATGAGATTGTAATCTTTTCTCTATTTCATCTATTGCACTAAGACAAGATACAACCTCATATTGTGAGTTGGAAACACAACCCAATCTTTTCTCTATTTCATCCATTGCACTAAGACAAGATACAACCTCATATTGTGAGTTGGAAACACAACCCAACGTTGGAGTAGCACTTGGGGCCATATCAACAACGCTGCCTCGTCACTAGTCCTGCTGACCATCTGCCTCCTCCCACCTCCTCCTGATCGGCCCCGCTTAGATTTGGCGAGCTCCTCTTAAAGGAGACCTTCGACGAGATTCGGTTGTGGTGGACAACCTCGCAAGCGTGAGTGGCGCCGAGCTCAGTTATAGCCAGCCGCAGAGCTGGAATGTCGGGGCTGAAGCAAGAGCGGAGCAGCTCGCCGGTGGTGGAAGCAGCTCGGCTGAAACATGTCTGATGCATTGGTGGGGAGAGAGAGAGAGAGAGAGAGAGTGAAGCAGGGGAAGTAGAGGAATGGATGGTTGGGGGAAATGCTCGCATTTACAACGATTTAATAAGGTTTGGAGGTCAAAGCTAGTTGCAGTTGGGAAGTGAGTGACTGGTGGGCTCATCTGATGCGTCCGAACGCACGGGCGCTAGCGATATCCTTAGGAAAATGAGAAAGTATCTCACTATGTGGACGGGCTAAAGGGTGTGCACCGTTGCACACAATACACCATGTGCGTACTGCTCTTATGGAGTACTAGTAGCCCGTTGCGCGCCTTGGCGTGTCGAGGTAACAACACAATGAATACATTTTGCTGGGCCAATTAGTAGTATGCAGGAGTATTAAGAAGCTGTGAAAGAGTAACATAGTGTTAGGTCTGTATTGATACATAATTCTGGTGCAAATGTGTGGCGCGGGATCTCTGTATCACTTAAGAAACAATCTGTAGTACAGAGACAACATACTGACAGAACAGCGCATTCTTAGGATCTCTGTGTTACTTAAGAAACTATTTGTAGTACAAAGACAACATGTTTACACAACTACACGGCATAGAAGTAGAAGCTGTAAGACTGGTCAGATACGTTTCAGGATGATAGAATGTACGACGCTACGTGTAATGTGTAGTAGGAAATAGTAGTCTAGTATACTATTATGCACTACAATAGAAGGGCTCATATGTTTAAAAAACACAGAAGGTAACAAAACGCAAAGCATCTGACATTAGTAGGTATACTATAAAGAGGTAACATGATAATCGATCGATGATCAGGTCATTGTATGTCGGGATCTGATTTCAACCCAACCCTCTCGTATTTCTGTACTAGTCTCAGATTAGTAGCTAGTGTACATAGTGAAAACATCATTTACACTCTGCAGTGGTTGTACAGCGATCCACACGAGATAATCAACTTAGAATATCAGACTAACACACTTCGCAAAGTGTGCAACTAAGTGATTATCACAAGACTTTTATAATACTTTATCCTCACATTAGCTCTCCTGATGAGCTTAACCCCAAGTCATGGACGTCATTTACCATCCACCCGAAGCTCACTGTTATGGGAGATAACTTGCTCGAACATGGACGTCAATTACCATCGCCCGACACAAGCCACGACAGACATGAAAGTCCTCTACCATTGTCTGCACGACCCAAAATATGGGAGTACGGTTACCATATTCCGCACATATCAAGATATAGAAGTACGATTACCATAATAAAGAGATCACCAACCAACTACAACCTGCGAGATTAATGCTTAGACTCAGTAAATTAGTTGGTTAGGTCTTTCCCATTTAAGACATGTGGTTGTATGTTATTGAGCAGGATAGTCACAGGTGTTGATTCCTAATATTACCTAGGGGCGCGGATGTAATAACCCGAATTGTTTTTGAGGAAGAAAGTAAACAAAAGAGAGAATAAACTATTGAAAAAGGGGTTTTTCCGCATATATCCACCAACCTGGGCCTTGGGCCTGGGCCCAGGTGGCCCAATAGTGGCCGACCAAGTGGGGGGGGTGCCTCCTTTTTCCCCCCAAAATCCTAGCCGCCCTAGGCTCCTCCCTCTTTGGCCGCCACCCTCCTTGCCCTTTTGCTGGCCGCCACCTCCCCTCTCCCTCCCATCTTCTCCACACCTCCCTCACCTCCATTGATGCCAGTTAATGGGACTATCGGCCAAGGAAGAGGAAGGAGAGGGAAGAAGAGAGGAGAAGGGACAGGAAGAAGAAGAAGGTGGGGGTGATCTTCGCGAGGGCATTCAGCGAAATACAGCGAGATTTCGTGGGTAAATTCACATTCCCCATTGGTTGTAGTAGATGTTTCATATAAGATTAGTCGCCATTAGTTAATTCTGCCACTGCTGTTGTAGATCGATTGTTCTACTATTCTGTTGACGCGCGATTTTGACTTTGATCCAAGAGGATCCAGCATTTAGTGTCTCCTAGACTTATGTGGGATTTCATGTGGGCTTTCCAGAAAGTATTAAATCTTAGTTTGGAGATGGCCGAATTTGGTCAGTTGATCTTCATGAGTTACTTATATAACTTTATGGTGATTCCAGGAAGATAAAGTTCATAAATATTGGATGGATAGAACAAAAGTTATGAATTTTTAAAGTTAATGCTATAATCTGTCCTTCTGTTGTGGGCAGAAGTGAAAGGCTTGGCTGTTTGCAACCATTGTTGCACAGTGGGAATAATTGTGATAATTTTATTTAGAAAGCTAGTTTTCTTTAGTTTCTAAAGAGTCCAAGAACAATGAGGTTGGTTGTGCCAAACAAAAGTTATGAATTTCCCAAGTCAGAAATACCGAAGATGACAAAACGGTCTTCGGGATTAAAATCAAAGGATTAGATGCGTTTCACGAGCAGTTCAATACTGCCGGGCCACGTGGGTTAAACTCCTACTATGGGTTCATAGAGGAGATTTGGGAGCTCAACTACGTACTTTTCATGATCCCCCTATTTCGATGCCATTGGGTTAAACTTCCGCAAGGTGTGAAGGTCGACAAGTACGGTGTCACTACTGTGGACCTCAAATGTGTCAGATACAAGGACGAACCATTCGTACTCGCTAAGCAAGTTGTTCAAGTTTTTTATGTAACAGACCCAACAAATAAGAACCGTCATGTAGTTCTTCATGAAAAAATAAGGATTGTCAGAGTTGAGAATATCATTGTGAGACCCTCGGGGTATTTAGCTCGTAATGCTTAGCCATCCACTTGACCCTAGCATCACAAACCAAATATCCCGCGCCTCGGTGTATTATGTACCTCCCAGGAGCGGCACACATACACCATCACAAACATCAATATCAATCCATACACAAGTGCTTACAATATCAAAACTTGACCCTAGCATCACAAACCAAATATCCCGCGCCTCGGTGTATTCTTTCATTCTTTTGAAGCAGCTTCTCTGATTTAAGTTGCTGACAGCTAAAACTTATTGATATTTCATACTTCAAATTTTTGTTAACTCCCTGGAGTAGCTCAAATTCAGCTACAAGATGGTTAGCAGATTCATTAACCCACTGAAAATTTTCAGGTTTCCATAAACATTTTACTCTGTTCATACAATTGACAAATGAACTGCTTTTCTGAGCTGCACAGATGCTACTAAAGTTTCTTCACACTACAAACTTTGAATTGGTTAATTCATTCAAGGAACCTAATTGACATTCATAAGATTTGTGAGCATCAGATGGTTCTGACTTGCTAGAGAAACCTATTTTCATAGACTAATCAGAGAGGAAAACACATAGAGCTAAAAGGGCGTAAGCGAGGGAGGCTCGGGCGAAGAGGTAGAGGCCATTGCTGCATGACAGGAGGTTGGCGGCGGGAAGTGACAAAAATGGAACCAGGATAGCATGGGGGTCCTAGTGGTGGTGGAGGCGCAGCCGGAGCAGGACGGTGGTGGTGCAGCGAGGTTGAGTGGCGGTCAGCCGTGGAGGTGGAAAGAGGCGCCGGCGCCGGAAGGGAGTAGGAGGGAAATTTGAATGCGCACGGGCATGAGTAGAGCTCAGGGAACTCACCAGGGTGCTCAGTGACGACGGAGGGTGGCCGGAGCGAGCTGTCCACGGTGACCCGGGGCAGCGCGAGGTAGCTCTCGACAGCGGCGACCTGGGAAGGAATAGGACACGGGTGAGTGATAAGGTTGAGTAGAGGGATGTATAAGGAAGCTCATGGCGGAAGGAATCAGGCTTCGGCTCACCGGAGGAGACACGGCGGCGGTGGAGGCGGATTCGGCTAGAATTGGAGAAGACCCGGGTGCGTGGCTCCACGGTGATGTTTTCCCCAAATTGATGAAGGGGGCTTGCTCTTTGTGGCGGACGGCTCACCGTGACACGGTCGGGAGCAATCAGAGATAGCCGGAGCGGCTGAAGAGCTTGGAGGCGGCGCAGCCATGGCCGAGAGTGACGCTCGGGCGCTTGGCTCCTTAGCGTTCAACAGAGGAAGGAGGAGGAGGGGAACGGAAAGGAGGGGCAAAGGAGCCTCGCGCTGGCCTTCTCAAGGCGATGGGGCAGAGTGCACAAGTTGGCCGATGGTATAGGGCGGCGTGGCGCGGTGCAACGCTGCCTCGCAGCATGCAACGGCCGCATGGAGAGGACGAGCTGGGCGCTGGGGCCGGCTGATCAGGTGCGGTCGGGGAGCAGGGGAAAACCGGGGGCGGGCTGGTCTGAATCCGGGGGCAAGCCTGGTGCATGAGCAGAGATGAGCAACCGCGTGGACATGCATGCACGGCCAGAGTTGGCGCTGTCGGCTTGATGCCGTGGAGAAGATGATATGGGTGCTGGGGCTAGGTGGTTAGCGGCGGAAGAAGATGTGGCTCTACTGAGCAGGTCCGTGGGAACATGGCTCAAACCAGAGAAACAAGAAGGGAGTTAAAGAATTAGGCTCTCTAGTTGTTTTGTAAAAAGGCCGAGATGATTAGGTGATTTTTAGAGATAGTTTACGAGCTTCTAAAATCCTGAAATTTTTATGGAAGGTTCTTGACACCTCCTAGTTTATTATATAATTTTTCTAGAGTTTTTCATGAAACACATTTTCCCTAAAATTGTTTGAGATTCGTTTTAGGTATTTGACTTTTAATTTACAAGTTTGACTGGTTGCTTAAAACTAACAATCTAACTCCAAAATTTGTGAAATTTTGTAGGTGAATTTATTAGTTGTTCTAGAACCTAGGAAAATTATTTCCAGGCACTGTTCACAAGTTTTGTTTGTATTGTAAATTCAAATTCAAATTGAGCATGCAAATGAAATGGAAACCAAATAACCTTCAAAAATTCCAGAAAAATTCAAATAAGCAAATCAGAGCATATAGAACTCAACTAAAATATTCCCAGCTATGGGTCCTACTATATTTTCAAAAATAGAAATCAGTTTGTATTTCTGAGCTATAGAAAGTATATTTTCAAGTTTAAAATTGAGATTTCTTGTGAAAGTTACCTAAAGTATTTTAGGAGTATTTGAGGTATTCCTATTTTAAGTTGAATTCCAAAATACATTTCCATACTTAAAACCTTTTTAGTTTTGCCTAAAATTTAACTTAGGCTTTTGAATGGGAGAAGGTGTTTTGGATTATTGGGTTTAAATTCTAGCCTTCAAAATCAAAGGACTTTCAGCATAGGGTTTTATACCCTACTCTGAATTAAGTTTTCAAATTCTTGACAAATTTTTGTTTTGTTTTAGAAATATTATTTCTAGGTTTTTTTTTTTTGGAAAACTAGGTTGTAACATCTTTGCTTTGCAACAAAAGTTTTAAAAAGGTCCAAAATTTCACAAATGCACAAAAGATGCTTAACTAATCCAACTTAAGGATTTTGGGCTATTACAATCATGGATGAGGAAGAGCACAATCAATTTGACGAGTTACCTCCTTTCGGAGACGGCATCAAGATTGAGGAAGAACTCAGTGAGGAAGCTAGCTATATGCGCGTCGATCATCATGAATGGCTATATTTTAATTAAAAATTTATTCCATAACATGAGACATGTCAATGTGGACTTGCCATGTGTTATGGACTTGTAATCTCTTATTTTGATGTCAATGTGGAATTATCATGTGTTATGGACTTGTAATCTCTTATTTTGATGTAATGTGGAATATCAAAATTGGTTTCACTTGATTTGGAGTTGAGTTGAGTTAGATATGAATTTTTGAAGTCAAATGAATTATAGAACCAGGTTCATGTGCTCTATCACATAGTAGCATATTTGAAGTTGTTAGACCGAAAAGGTGACTAGAGGGGGGGTGAATAGGAGCACGCTCACTTTTTCACTTTGATCGGATTCAACACCAATTTCACTCCAGTATCTATGGAAGCTATGAAGACCAATCTACAAGTACAGCAGAAGACTTATATTGAATCCAAACCAAAACCCCAAAGCAAAAGACCAAAACGGAGTTCAAACCCTAAGGCGCGGTCTGACCGACGTTGATTGTGCGGACTGACCGCTCGGGCCAGTCTGACTAGCGGCAGAAGGTTGGACTGACCGACGGCCAAAGCTCAGACTGACCGGCCTTACGATGAACAGGGTAGACAGCCTGAAAACCAAAACAAAAATTGGTCTAAGTTTTGATTCTTAACTCCAAACCTTACCAAACTTGAGACACACCTCCTCTAGGATATTAGGAACCTATTGCAATCAAGAATCGTGAAGATCCATGCAAAAGTTCCTAACTTTTTCCGTTTGAACGAAGGTTGCTCCAAAACCGAGTCAAAACCAAAAGATAATCTAGAGACTTGCTCGTGGGTGATTGATGATCAAGATGATCCTAGATATATTCCCACATGTCACAAAGAAGCTAGATCAAGGCAAGAAACCAAGTGAAAACTCATGATCAAAGAAGGCTTCAAAATCACCAAATAGAGAGAAGGAAAGCAAATAGATTCATCTTGAGGAAACTTTCCTTGGATTGTTTTTTGATATGGTATTGGTTTACAACCACTCCATCAAGGAGGACAAAGACTCAATACATGAGCACGAAATCAAATCCAACTCTCTAGAACCCTAACCTCCAACTATCCTCTCCCTAAGCAAACTAGGGTTTCAAAACAAATGAAAAAGGGTTAAGGGGGTGCAGCCACCACCCTACTCTATTTATAGTAGAGGCTTAGACCTTCTAGAAGATTGAACCCTAATGGGCCCCTGTTAAGCCCACACATGCACGCATTTTAAAGCGCCGTCTTCATCTCCTCTTGACCTAATCCGCTTCAACTTGCGCCGTCTTGCGCCGCGGGTTGGCAAAAGGTCACCAAGGCGGTATTAGGTAAAATTACCAAAATACCCCTTCTCGATATTTTTGCAAAGACCGAGTCTCATCTTCGTGAAGCATCTCCATGCTTCGCCACGTGTAGGTTGATCAACGGCTCTCATCATGTCAGCAAGTCTCTCCCATCCGGCTCCCACCGCAACCACCATGGCACTTGCACCGACCCCCGCACCGCTTGATCCAACCCGTCGCACCGAACTACCCGTTCGGTCACCTTTGTCCCTTATGCACCATGCTTGACTCCATTGACCTCACCCGGCATCACCGATCGTTCTGGACCTCAGCTCTCCAAGCTTAGTCCCGATCATCCTCGCCGTTGACCGTCGTTGGCCTCCAAGCAACCTGCATAACAATAGACAAAGAAATCGATTCCGGGAACAAGTTCTTCACAACTTGACCCGCGTTAGTCAAAACATATATCATGCAATACATATGCACTGAAACCCATGAACTTGACCTAACCCAACACTCATCGCCACTTTTGGCTGATGAATAGTACACAATCGGTTAGACCGCCATTCACTGGCCGGTCAGATCGCACTAGGCCGGTCTGATCGCACTCTCAACACCGGTCTGACCGCACCTGCCTAACAGCACTTTCAACTTCGACGCAAACGCGTGTTTCAACAAACCGTCAATGACATTGCCAATTATGACATCATCCTAAGATCGTGCACATATCCCCATGATATCCACAATCTCCGCCTTGATGAACACGTTGGCAATTTCCTACAAATGCAAATTTTAATGTTTGAAAAGCAAAAACTCGATGTTTTTGCACAAAGGCACAACTTGGTCCAAATGCAAGAGAAAGCAAAGGAAATGACCAAGTTGGCTTCAGAATAGTATCGGCAAGTGAGATAAGGCAAAAGAAAGCAAGAAAGCTTCATTTTCCATAAAAGAGTCAAAATCTCACTTAAGGTCCATATGAAATAACAATTGTTCAATTTAACCTTTGATCATTGTGAGGTTGCAAGAATTGCAATTCAAGTTCAGAAAAGGCAATAAGACCATAAGAATACAAATAAGATACTCCCCCTCACTATGATCCTCAGATTTCAGAAAATTTCAACTTCTCCAAATTTCTCCAAAAGACTCCCCCTTTTAACATTTTTGTTACTTCTTCTCCCCCTTTGACAATAGAGTCATCAAGGAATCACGCCTTCCTCTCGTCTAGAGATAACAAATGTAGAATTGAGGAAAAAGCGTAAGAAGGAACATGCATGAAATGCAATGGAGTGGCTTCATTTTTTTTGTATTTTTCAATTTTTGAGTACAAGAAGCTTTAGAGATAACCCAAAAGAACAAGCTAGCATTCCTAATATTGCACAAGAACATATCAAGCCTGAAGGCACTAGCAAGATCATGTTAAGACATATATATCAAAGTTAAGCTAGAAGGCTCAGTGTAACGCAATGATTTTTATCAATTTAAGCAAAGCTTCAAATTTAGCAAGTTCATCAACAGGGATCCTAAAATGATACTGGCCATGTCAAAATGTTAATGTGAGATCAAAAAGCTAACAATGACCACATTAACAGACAAACAGGTCTTGAATTGAATCATTTTGCTCAATTGTCTCAAACACCCATTTTTCAACAGTTTTTCATTTGCAATGAATATTGAAGTTGACTAATGGTCTAACTTAGTGAAGAAGATCCTGGACTAGGAGCCGTCCACAAAGTCTTCCTAAGCTTCGACCAAAAGTTGATTAAAGGTATATCTTAGTGAAGAAGATCCTGGACTAGGAGCCATCCACAAACTCTTCCTAAGCTTCTACCAGGGCGACAAATTTTGAGGTTCATGTCAGTTTTGACAAGCAGTCCCCATGAGATTGTCTGGATCATCAAACTATCTCCAAGTTCATGTCTTTGACATGCAGTCTCGTGAGTAGTTTGGCACATTTTAACCACAAGACAATCTTTAAATTTGATTTTTTATTTTTCACAAGGGCAGTTTTAGATTCTCAAAAGAAAAGAAGCTCAAGTAATGATCAATTTTAGATTCAAGAGCTAACAAAGCAATTTTGACAAGGCCAATGTCACAAAAGGAGCACTAATTGCGTAACTAGCTAAAACATCCACATATTGCAATTTTTAGTTCAAGTTGTTTTAGTGTTCTAGCTCATTCAACAAAGACTTAGTTACGCATGTGAAAGCATGATAATTCTAGCAAGTCAAAGAACTAGACATGATATTGAGCAAGAATTAAAATACTAAAGCTCCAAAGGGTAATAAGCAAAGCTTCATCAATTCAAAAGACAAGCAGGAAAACTAAATGCCATACTAGAGGGTAGAGTGTAGGTACCTGAAGATGCGCTTAACGACTTGACGATGTGAAGTCCTTGGAGACGCCTAAAACCTCGCACAGAGGCAGACCGCGTGGTGAATGTCCGGTCTTGAGGCCATCAGGTACAGAAGGGAGCCGATCATGCTGCGGTGCTCGCGTTGATCCACAACTTCTCCTTCCTTATCTGGATCCAAAGCAGTCGAAGTCGCCATGGGAGTGGCGATCGGCTTGCAGTCACCCATCTCGAAGCGCTTGAGTAGATCCTTGGTGTACTTCGTCCAATGGATAAAAATCCCTTCCTTGCATTGCTTGATTTGAAGCCCCAAAAAGTAGTTGAGCTCTCCTATCATACTCATCTCAAATTCCCTGGACATGGTCTTAGAAAAACTGGAAACAAGGGCATGAGAAGGACCACCAAAGATAATATCATCTACATAAATCTGAACAAGCAAAAAGTCATTTTCATGCTTAAGAATGAACAAGGTCTTATCTACCTTCCCCATCTCAAAATCATTCTTAAGCAAGAAGGTCTTAAGTCTATCATACTAGGCTCTAGGGGGTTGCTTAGGACCATACAAGGCTTTGGATAGCTTGAAAACACGATCAGGGTGCTTGGGATTCTCAAAGCCAGGGGGTTGCCTAACATACACTTCCTCCTCTAAACCATTCAGAAAGGAACTCTTAATATCCATTTGATACAATATAAAACCTTCAGATGCAGCAAATGCAAGTAGAATGTGAATGGCTTCTAGTCTAGCAACAGGAGCGAAGGTCTTATCAAAATCTAACCCCTCAACTTGGCTAAAGCCCCGAGCTACCAACCTAGCCTTGTTTCTAACCACAGAACCATCCTCATTTTGTTTATTTTTGAACACCCAACGGGTTCCTATCACATTATGACCACTAGGAGGTTCTACAAGGTTCCAGACTTTATTTCTTTCAAAATTCTCTAACTCCTCATGCATGGCATTGACCCAGCTAGAATCAGATAAAGCATGTAATATATCGCGGGGTTCAAAAGAAGCTACAAATGCAGAGTGAGAGAAAAGACTCGGATCATGATACCTGGAGCGAGTGACTCGCTCATGAAGAGTACTAATCATCTGATTCGGAGGATGTTGCTTCTGAATGTGCAGTGGAGTGCCTAGGGGAGATAGCATCTCCTCAACCTCTGCAGTCTTCTTGATGAAGAAGATGCGAGAGGAGCCTCAATTGGAGGTGAAGCAATCAGAGTAAGTTCGGAGCTTGACAGCTTGGACAGAACAAGAAGAACAGTAGAGGAGCGAGATCAAGTTCATCTTCATCTTCTTCCACAAAAATGCTCACTATCACCTGTAAGTCACTTGAAACATCGGATCTAGCTCCAGGGCTAGTCTCATCAAAAGTGACATTGCATGTCTCTTGGACAATGTTAGTTTCAACATTAAAGACCCGAAAACCCCTCGAATGAGCAGGATAACCCATAAATAAACCATCACAAGTCCTTGATTCAAATTTATGTAGGTTTCCTGTCTTGAGAATAAAACATTTAGATCCAAAGACTCGAAAGTGAGAGACAGAGGGTTTTCTACCAAAACGAAGCTCATAAGAGGTCTTGCCCAAAGAAGGTCTCAGAAAGACACGATTTGCAATATGGCAAGCTGTAGTAATAGCTTTGGCCCAAAACCTTCTCGGTGTGCTATACTCATTTAGCATTGTCCTAGCCATCTCGACTAAGGTCCTGTTCTTCCTTTCCGTAACACCATTTTGTTGAGGGACGTGTGGAGAAGAGAACTGATGCTCAATACCGCGCTCAGCACAAAAAGAGGCAAAAGAAGCATTCTTTTATTCCGTGCCATTATCACTGCGGATCGCTCTCAAGGCACCAGGATGTTCAAAAGCCAAACGAAGGACAGGATCATAATAGTGATCAAAAGTCTCATCCTTCGAAGCAAGAAAGAACACCCAAGAGTATCTCGAAAAATCATCAACTATGACAAGGATATACCATTTGCCGCCAACTGACCGAATCCTAGCAGGACCAACAGTATCTATATGAAGCAACTGTCCTGGTCCATCAGTCATGACCATAGTCAATGAAGGGTGTGAGGCGGCAACTTGCTTGCCATGCCTATAGGGCGCACATACAGCATCCTTGACTGCTTTGAGTTTAAGCAAACCTCTGATGAGATTAAGGCTGCTAACTCGCGTCAGATGATCAAAACCAATGTGCCCCAACCGTCGGTGCCAAAGCCAAACATCAGAAGAAGATGCAATCAAACACTTAAGAGATCCGGCAAGAGATTCAGAAAAATTAGCTCCAAATATTCTACCAACTCTAGAAATCCCAAAAACGAGCTCACCAAAAGAATCAAGCACACGACATGCATTTTTCTTAAAACGAGTCTCATAGCCATCATCAAGAAGCTGTGAGACAGAAAGCAAGTTGTACCTTAGTTTGGACACAAGAGTGACGTCCTTGAGAATGAACTTGTCGTTCACCCTGATCAATCCAGTTCCTTCAATGCGCCATTGTGTATCATCTCCGAAGGTGATGAAGTCATCACCCGTCGACCGCGTGAAGGAGGTGAACCATCTTGAGTCTCCGGTCATGTGGCGTGAACACCCGGAGTCGATGAACCATGTATTCTTCCCCCTTTCGATGTAATCCTGAAAATCAAGTAACAGAAGAACGATGTGTCTCAATACTGGGGTTAGTTAAAATCATCTTGGGAACCTATTACTGAGACATGTTTGCGAGTAGTATGCAAAGCACAAGTGCTATCCTTGATTTTATTAGGAGTTCTATTATGAGCAATGGTTACTTTAACATGAGAAGTATCCTGTCTAGAAACATGGTGAGCATGAGAAACAAATCCTAGTCCAGGTTTCTTATTTTCTAAGTGACCATGTCTCATAAAAGCTCTAGGTTGATGAGATGATTCTAGCAATATTTCTCCTAGCATTTTTCAACCTACGCCAACAGAACTCTACCAAATGTTCACTCTTCTTGCAATAGGTGCAATGGTATTTGGTACCACTGGGAGAAGTACCTTTTGACTCAAAAGAAGGTTGGAAAAAACCTGCAGATTTGAAGATTGTTTTCGCAGGTTGGGTTTTGAATTCAACTAAGCCACTTTCCAAGACCTCAGTGACATTAGGCTTGGATTTGTCCTAGGCTGAGTTGTATCCTAACCCTTGCTTCTTATAAGAAGTTTTAGATGTGTCAAGGATTATGTTTAACTGTTTCTTACCTTTAGAGAATTTCTCTAATGTGTCCTTAAGGTAAGTATTTTCTTTTCCAAAGTTAACACATGAATCACAAGTCTTGGCCTTAATGGCCCTAGCATGTTTCTCCTTAAGAAAAGCAACTTCAAACTTAAAGGCCGCACATGAGGCACAAGTATCAGAATCAATTTTATCCTTAAGCTTGGCAAACTTAGCTCTAACTGCTTCTATTATGTTATTGACTTCATGTTCACGTTCTAAGCAGAAAGAACAAAAGCTAGATTCAACATTACCAGAAGCAGCTAACTTGCTAGACTCTAAGAATTTTTCACAGGGAGCAGATTTAACATCAATTAGCTCAGTCCTAACATTTTTAAGTTGATGCAAAGCAATATCATGAGCAGATTGCAGTTTAGCAAATTCAAAATGTAGAGCATAGCAAGATGAACATTCATCAGATTCAAGAGTCTTAGCATTTACAAGTTCTAAAGTCAAATTATCTACTTGTGACTCTAAGTCCTTGTTCCTAGCCATGGTAAACTCTAAAGCCTTATCCTGACTCATGAGTTGCTCAAACATGTTGTCGCATCTAGCAGAAAGAACATCATAGGAGGGAGGTACCTCATCGTTGTCGTTGGCGTCGACGAAGTCAGCCATGAAGCACATGCTGGTGAAGTCCTTGGCCTTCCCTATCTTGTTTTGAGGGAGCTCCTCCTCCTTGTCCTTCTCGCTCCTGGAGTCCCCATCACTCATGGATTGATCTCCAAAAGCAGTAAGGACCCGGTGAGCAGCCTTCATGAGCTTAGCAGCATCATACTTGGGCTTGCTCCCCTGAGGCTTCTTCCAGGTAGGCTTCTCATCCTTGCGATTGCCCTTACCTTTCAGCTTGGGGTAGTTTGCCTGGATATGATATAGCTTTCCACACTCATAGCACGTCACAGGGCCACCTCTCTTCTTTTTTCTAACATTGTTATATGCCCGTGTGAATTTCTTGGCTAAAAGAGCTAAATCAGCCTCAGGAAGACTCTCAAACTCTCCTTCTTGAATTACAGATAAACACGCAAGAGAAAATCCAGAAGAAAACTCAGAAGAACCATCAGAAATTCTTTTCAAAGGATTAGCTACCAAAGCCATGTTATCCTTCTTAGGAAGACTGCCTCTCTTGATCTCATGAGTCTTGAGCTTGCTATAAAGCAGCTCCAAAGTGAGAGTAGGGAGATCAACGTTCTCCTCAATGGCAGTAGCCTTCATCTCCCACTCCTTGGTGTTGATTGCGGCCAAGAGGTGGGTGGCATTCTCAGATTGAGAGTACTCAATGTCAACAGCTCTCATTTGATTGATCACCTTGTTGAAGCGAGTAAAAACATCATCGATGCTCTCGCTAGGACGCATCTCGAATTTGTTATACTCTCGCTTGTAGACCGTCTAGCGCACTTGCTTGATCTGGGACGATCCCTCATGGTAAGTTTCGAGGGTGTGCCAGATCTCATGTGCGGTCTCAAGGTTGCAAATCCTATCGTACTCTTATCTACCAAGCCCAGCATATAGGAGGTTCTTATCCTTATGGTTGTTCGCCAAAAGGGCCGCTGAAGCCGGCGAAGCAACCTCGAGCAAAATGAGCGGAGCTCGAACAACCTCCCATACAGCTGGTCCTTCGGTCTGAAGGAAGACTCGCATGCGATTCTTCCAATAGGCATAGTCGAGTCCATCGAAGACATGTGGCTTGGTCGAGTACTTCTCCATCGCCAAGTTCAGTGCCAGGTTAAGATCAAGATTGAATTAACTGGGCTCTGATACCACTTGTTGGACCGAAAAGGTGACTAGAGGAGGGGGGGGTGAATAGGAGCACGCTCACTTTTTCACTTTGATCGGATTCAACACAAATTTCATTCTAGTAGCTATGGAAGCTATGAAGATCAATCTACAAGTACAGCGAAAGACTTGTATTGAATCCAAACCAAAACCCCAAAGCAAAAGACCAAAACGGAGTTCAAACCCTAAAAGCATGATCCGACCGACGTTGATTGTGTGGATCGACCACTCGGGCGGTCCGACCAAGATAGAAGGTCGGACTGACTGGGTGTGGACTCACCGACGGCCAAAGCTCGGACAGATCGGCCTTACGATGAACAGGGCAGATAGCCCGAAAACCAAAACAAAAATTGGTCTAACTTTTGATTCTTGACTCCAAACCTTACCAAACTTGAGACACACCTCCTCTAGGATATTAGAAACCTATTGCAATCAAGGATCGTGAAGATCCGTACCAAAGTTCCTCACTTTTTCCGTTTGAACGAAGGTTGCTCCAAAACCGAGTCAAAACCAAAAGATGATCTAGAGACTTGCTCGTGGGTGATCGATGATCAAGATGATCCTAGATGTATTCCCACATGTCACAACAAGCTAGATCAAGGCAAGAAACCAGGAGAAAACTCGCAGATCAAAGAAGGCTTCAAAATCACCAAATAGAGAGAAGGAAAGCAAATAGACTCATCTTGAGGAAACTTTCCTTGGATTGATTTTGATATGGTATTGGTTTACAGCTACT
Source organism: Phyllostachys edulis (assembly GCA_036346405.1). Lineage (NCBI taxonomy): Eukaryota > Viridiplantae > Streptophyta > Magnoliopsida > Poales > Poaceae > Phyllostachys > Phyllostachys edulis. Next base: position 10,288,975 of record CM070564.1, read on the forward strand.
CCATCAAGGAGGACAAAGACTCAACACATGAGCACGAAATCAAATCCAACTCTCTAGAACCCTAACCTCCAACTGTCCTCTCCCTAAGCAAACTAGGGTTTCAAAACAAATAAAAAAGGGTTAAGGGGGTGCAGCCACCACCCTTCTCTATTTATAGTGGAGGCTTAGACCTTCTAGAAGATTGAACCCTATTGGGCCCCCGTTAAGCCCACACACAAACGGGTCACACACGCACGTATTTGAAAGCGTTGTCTTCATCTCCTCTCGACCTAATCCACTTCATCTTGCGCCGTCTTGCGCTACGGGTTGGCAAAATGTCACCAAGGCGGTATTAGGTAAAATTACCAAAATACCCCTTCTCGATCTTTTTGCAAAACCGAGTCCCATCTTTCTGAAGCATCTCCATGCTTCGCCACGTGTAGGTTGATCAACGGCTCTCATCATGTCGGCAGGTCTCTCCCATCCGGCTCCCACTGAAACCACCATGGCACTTCCACCGACCCCCGCGCCGCTTGATCCAACCCGTTGCACCGAACTGCCTGTTCGGTCACCTTTGTCCCTTATGCGCCATGCTTGACTCCATTGACCTTACCCGGTATCCCCGGTCGTTTTGGACCTCAGCTCTCCAAGCTTAGTCCCGATCATCCTCGCCGTTGACCGTCGTTGGCCTCCAAGCAACCTGCACAACAATAGACAAAGAAATCGATTCCGGGAACAAGTTCTTCACAACTTGACCCACGTTAGTCAAAACATGTATCATGCAACACATATGCACTGAAACCCCATGAACTTGACCTAACCCAACACTCATCGCCACTTTTGGCCGATGAACAGTACACAACGGGTTAGACCGCCGTTCACTGGCCGGTCAGACCGCACTAGGCTGGTCTGACCGCACGCTCAACGCTGGTTTGACTGCACCTGCCTAACAGCACTTTCAACTTCGACGAAAACGCATGTTTCAACAAACCGTCAACGACATTACCAATTGTAACATCATCCTAAGATTGTGCACATATCCCCATGATATCCATAGAAGTCAAATGAATTATGGAACCAGGTTCATGTGCTAGTAGCGTATCACATAGTAGCATATCACAGATGGTTCTATTATGGAACCGTCTGTGATTTCGTATGACAGACGGTTCCATAATAGAACCGTCTGTGATTTTGTATGATAGACGGTTCCATAATAGAACCGTCTGTGATATCCCTTTATTAATTGGGTACCTCTAGGGTTTGCGCCCTTACTCAACACTTTCCCTTCCCAGTGCCTTACACTCGCCCGTTCGCCTCCCCCACCCGAGCGCACAGACCTGAGACACCGCCATGCCAAAGCCTCCTATTTCGCCGCCACTCGGCCGCCCGCCACGTCGCCGGCTCCGTCGCCGCTTTCGCCGCCATTCTGTCCACCCCGCTACATCGCCGATTTAAGCCGCCTTTCATCGTCAGCCCCGATTCCCCTTCTCCTGTGCTTCGCCATCGCTCTTCGAGAGCGACTCACCTTCGACGCCGCCTCCTCCTCCTTCCCCTTATGATTATTGCTGCTTTAGTGAGTATTGCACCTTTGTGATATTTCGCCTAATCCTTGCACATATATTAGCAGTACTAGTTGATCTTCTTGATTTGTGATATTTTTGATATCTGAGACTAGTTATGGAGGTATTGCAAATTATTAGTGGTTCTATTATTGCTCTGTGATGAAATTAGACTTATACTAAAATTGATTTGACATTTTAGTTTGGACTTGAGCTCTAATAGGTTTGTTTACTTCTGTCAACTGGTCTTGAATTGATAGCTCAATACTTTTGGATGCCTAGAGAGTTGCACGTTCAGATTCTATGATTCTTTTTAGCAGTTCAGGCTACTAGTTGTCTTGTGAGCAATATTGGCCTTTTTGCTGTTGTGAGCACCCGGATTTATTAAGCTCATAATACTTAGTCATCCAATTGACCCTAGTATTATCAACCAAATAAACCCAGTCTCGAGAGATGTATACTTCCCAGAATGCAGTATACATACCTCACAATAAAAGAATGTATCAATTCCATACAACACATAGTACATAAGCAACAAACCAGAAGTTAATATTAATAAGGATAGGTTATTACAAAAGAGGGGCCTTCTGGCCAAATAACAACAAGAACTACTAAGAATAACAGCGGAAGCAAAAGTGCCACAAAGATGGCTATAACACAAAGCCAATCAGTGTGTCTTAACCCCTAGGCATCTGACCGACCGCCAAGCTAGTCGTCAAGAAGTCAGCAACACATGGCACAAAAGTGAGGCTCTTGGAGCTCACCTTCTTCCTCTGCAACAAAAGCCACAAAAAATGCCACAACCACGCGCGATGAGTACATAAAGTACTCATAAAGACTTACGTGTGAGATAACAGAACTATAAATAGCTACATGCAAGCTTTATGTAAGTGGAGGTTGTATGTCTCATTTAGCATAAAGCAACATTTATTTGCAATAACATAATAGATTGAAAGCAATTTGGCAAAGCATTTTTAAATGTTGAAATAACAACGAGATAATAACATAGTAACAACAACAAGATCAACCTAGAAGTGACTAACCCAAGTCACCACAACAATAGCATGAACTCCCCGTTCATGCCAACCATGTCAAGTTTTAATTAAAGGTTGTAGTCTAATTCTTACGGGAAATAACCAAGCGTGTCCATAACCTAGGACGAGGCTATTCGAATAGTTTTAACCCTGCAGGGGTGTACCAATGTACCCACACGTCAGACCGCCTTTCCTTTAAGCACACTACCTTTGGTATGCCGACACGGCTAAGTCCTACGAGACATTTCCAATGGACCGATGCTAATTCGACCAAGACAACCCACGGGGATAAGGACCCAATGGACAGCCTAACCGGCCTACCACTGCTCCATTCCCACACCACACACACACACATTTTATCTTTAAAACACACCAACCGAGCGACCCCAATTAGCACCGCCCAAAGTACTTAGTCAAGAGAGGTCCCATATCCCCCTCGTGTGGTTAGCACGCATAATTGCTTGGATCAATGGCGCAAGAATTCGGTCCTTGTTGACTCAGGCATACCACCACATCCAAAAACGACACCATCCATCCAATATGCCCAAGTCTAAATCAATCTTTTATTTTCAGTTTTTGATTTTACAAATTAATCAAAGCACAAGTGCTGGACATATAGGAGTAATAATCAGTTTTGAGTGATCAAGACCATCGACTAAGTCGATGATCGCCCATTACTACCGATAACTAAGCATGGCTAAGCAATTTAAATCGAAACTACTAAGTGATAAGAGCTCATCCAACGAGCTCAAACCACAGCAAATAACCTAAGCTCACGGGTAGTAGAGGATAAACAATTCCTACAGATTATGCAACTATAGGATTGCTAGCGATATTTTAACACAAAGTAGCATGCATACATATAAGTGAAACAAAATATTAAGCTTTAAAGTAATGGGACAATGATGGAAATGATCAAACTGCTTGCCTTGCTGTTGCTGGTCAAGTTGTGGCAGAGGGTCACTCTCGGGATTACCACAAATGTCGAAACCTAACGGAAAAGCGATAAAGACCCGATAAGAACGACGAAAGTAACAAAGACAGCACAGCAAACGAACTCCGAACACTCTGAATTTTCTACATCAGCAAGAGGATGATTTTTAGGGAATTTTTCAACAAGAACCAATTGATTTGGATTCTCAATGCAAAAGTTATGAGCAAAACAATTCTGCTCAAATTTCTAAAACACCAAACTGCACTATTCACTAATTTAATTATGAGGCAACATTTTCTAGAGAAGTGGTGATGCTGAGATTTTTACAGCAAAACCAGCACCTCATGAGATGAATAACACAATTGAGTTCATCCCATTTGGAGCTATATTGCACTTTCTACAATTTTTCAAAAACAAGAACTTGAACAAAATTATAATGTACAAGTCCTCATTTTTATAATAGCAACATGCTCAAAACTAATTTTCTTAGTGAGTTCATTAATAGAGGAAACCAACAAAGTTGGATTCACTCAAAAATAATCTACAGAGCATTAGTTATGTATTTTACAAGTTAAGCATTAATTTGAGTGTATATTTAAAGTGAGTTTTAAAATCTAATGGCAAAACTGTGCTCTGGAGCTGAATTCAACTTACAATCATTTTTGGATTAAAGTCAAGTTCAAGACAGAGCTAGCACAATTTGCATGACCTCATTTGGATTTAAAACGACAAAGATATGAAATTCTAAAGTTTATACCTTATTTCAGTTTACAATTTTAACAGATCACTGGAATTTCTAAAAACCCTAAAGACATGGGAGGTCATAAGCGGCTCAGATCACACGGGGGAGGTCCTCAACGGTTGATATCTTCCAAAGGAAGATCTAAACCATCAAGATCTCCCGAGGAAGATCTACATCGTCGAGGACCTCACAGGGAGGTCTGGACGGTCTAGATGTTCCAAGGGAGGACTTTGATGGTCCAGATCGTCCGAGGGAGGACCTTGACGGTCAAGGTCTACCCGGGGAGGTCATGAACGGCTGAGATGACCTAGGAGAGGTCCTAAGGGGAGGTCCTAACGTCACAGACCTCTAGGGAGGTCAGGCGGCCACGATGCAAGGGAGGTCTTGGGCGCTCCGGATCTCCTCGGAGGAGGTCATGGGCGTCCCGAGCTCGCGACTACGTGCTTCTTGGCGCTTGCGCGTGCTTGGACAAGGATAAATCTTGCGCGGGACAACGAGGAGGTCAGCGGGAGGTCCTAAATGCGCGCAAGGTGAGGATTAAATGCAGTTAAGACACGCCAATGATTTCAATGATTTGAGCACTTGATTAGTGCATTTAACGCGACAAATCTCTGTCCTAAAAACGACAATGGCGCCACTGCCTTGTCCGACAAAGACCCGGGTTTGAAGAAATGGTCCTCGCCGGCGATGTAGGCCTCGCCGGCGACATCCAATGGTACCACTGAGTGCACAATAACTTTGCGCACCCAGTGGACCTCCTCTCAATGGCGGCGGCGCTTTAGCCGTGGCGAGAGAGGCGACGAAGGCACCACGGCAAAATCAAAATGCGAAATAAAGCTCATGACACCATTCAAGCGTGTGCCCAAGAAAGCTCATAACAACATACATACATCGGGTACCAGCTGACTACGGGACTATCGGAGATTTACAGGAGGTCCTAAGGTCTTTGAGGAGGTCGAGGAAGGAGGGCCGGTCTTGGGAGGAAGGGTGCTCCACGGCCAAAGCTTGACTCAAGCTCCACTTTGTCCCCTCTGCAAATGCCCAACAAATCAAGTTAGGACTTGGTCCCGAGAGGTAGGGCACAAATGGAAGCAAGGAGAAAAGGAGGAAAACTCCGAGGACCCTTGTCCACCGAGGAGCTTCAAGCTTCTCAACAATGGCTGCCAAGAGAGCTTTGGTGGTTTAGAGCTCATAAGCACAGGGTGCAAGCAAGGGATAATGGTGTGCAAAGGAAGCCAAAAGAAACAGTGGGGGAGGTTTTATACTTAGGAGAAGTAGGCACACGAGTGAGGTTAAGCTCATGGTGAGCTTAGCCCATGGCTCGATTCATGGGGTTGGACAAGACACGAGGTGACATGGTGGCAGTGCGTGTGGGCGGGGAGGAGGCGGAAGGCTGACCTGCATTTAATGCGGGTCAGCAAAGAGTTGTTATAAGGTACACAGTGGACAGACACGCTTTAACTCCCCCGCTCAGGAACACGCATGCGTGACCAAGGAAGGAGAAGAACAGGGGAGGTCATGTTGACCGTTGGATAAGCCCACGGGGAGGTCCTGGCCCTCCGATGTGGTTTTTGAACCGTTACGCCTAAATGACTGGGAGGAGGTCCCAGCCACACGATCAAGGATGGGGAGGTCATGGCCTCACGATTTCCTTAATGTGTATGCGCACGTGGGAAAATGGGACAGGAGGTCCAAAGCGTTGGATCTCAATCCAACGGTGCGGACCTCCTGTGAGGTCTTAACCGCACATGAGCTTAAGAACATGAGGGGGAGGTCAAGGCCTTTGGATTTAAATCCAAGGGCGCACAACAAAAAGACGGTCTTAGCGGCTGCGCAACACACAAGGGAGGTCATGGCCATTAGATTTAGATCTAAGGGCAGCGACCTCACGTCTTGTGAGGAGGCGATCATATAAGACAAGGAGGAGGTCGTGGCCGGTGGATTTTAATCAGCGGTGCACAACACGAGATAGGGGAGGTCTTGTCTTGTTGGATATTTTGAGGAGGTCGGGGGTGCATTGGATCCGATCCAGCGGCTCACGACCTCGTTTAGAATGGGAGGTTTGCGTGGTTTAACGGTGAGGGAGGTCATGGCCATGGATCTTGGATCCAAGGGCTACGACCTCAACAAGGTGGGATGTCTAGTGGTTGGACAACCGTGGAGGTTTTGAGATTTAACACACGGGGAGGTCATGACCATGGATTTTTGATCCAACGGCTATGACACGATGAGGTGAGGAGGTCTGGCGGTATTGACGCGGAGGAGGTCGTGGCGGTTGGATGTTAATCCAGCGCTACGACTTTGATCAAGTGGAGAGGAGGTCTGCTGGGGTGCAGAACACGGTTGGTTGGACCCGACTTTGCAATGAAGCTAGCCCAAGGAACAGTGTAGGCTTTTAAATTTAGTTTTTAACAGCTGAAACTTAGTAGAATTATTTGTAATAGCAAATAAACTCTAAATTTGATGAAATTTTAACTGGAGCTTGCTGACAATGAGATTAACCTTGCATAAAACTTTCAGATATTATTATGCAATGCATTTTTCTCAGGAAATTCATGAAGGTTGTTCAAGGATTTGTTTTACCTCCACAATTTATCAAACAAGTTTTACAACTTGTGATATTTTTCAGAGGGGTCCCACATCAGATTTAGGACCAAGAAAAAATATTTTCAAATGTTTGGCACAAGATTTAGACAATTGGAAAATGAGTTTGACTTTTGGGTCAACAAGAGCTTTGTGTTTTTGGATTACACAACTCTTGGACAAGAATCACAGGAGAGATTAGGGGTTTTCAAGATGTGAGAAAAAGTTTTAATTTCTACACATATAATTATACTTGAACAAACCCTGTTTATACAGTTGGGATGTTACAAAATCTCCCCCTTACAAAAATCTCGTCCCCGAGATTTGGCTCACTCGATAAAGAAAGATGGATAGTCCGCCTTGAGAGCGATCTTCTCTTTCCCAAGTAGCCTCATCCTCGAAATGGTTCGACCACTTGAACTTTAAGGAACTTGATGGTCTTATTCCTTGTCCTTCGTTCGGACTCATCGAGTCTGCGAGCAGGTGCTCGCGATAGGTCAAATCTTCTGGACATCGAGAGTTTCCAGCGGAGCTTCCTCGGTTGGAACACGGAGGCACTTCTTAAGGCGGGACACATGGAAAACATCATGTACCCCTCAAGTGCAGTAGCAACTCCAACTTATAGGCAACAGCTCCTTCTTCTCGATAACGCGGTAGGGGACCGACAAATCGAGAGCCAACTTGCCCTTGGCGCGAAACGTTGATGGCCCTTCAAAGGAGAGACTTTGAGATAAACAAAGTCATTAGGCTCAAAACGCAACTCACGTCGTGGCGATCCGCATAGCTCTTTTGCCTAGATTGAGCTGTCGCGCAAACAGCTCACGAATAAAATTTGGACTTGGCGCTCGGCCTCATTAATTGAGTCAGGCCAAAGAGAGTCTTTCACGGTCTCGACCAGTTCAGCGGGTCCTACACTTTCTCCGTACAAGGCCTCAAAAGGTGCCATCTTAGAGCAGAACTGAAAGTTGTTGTTATAAGAAAACTTCGGCGAATGGCAAGCATTTCTCCCAATGCTTCCCATAGGAAAGGACACAAGCACTGGCTTTGTCTTCCAAAACTTGGTTGACCCTCTCGGTCTGACCATCAGTTTGGGGGTGAAATGCCGTGCTAAAGGTAAGACGGGTTCCCATAGCCTTTTGCAGGCTATGCCAGAAATGGGAAGTGAAGATGGAGCCACGATCAGAAACGATCGTCTTAGGTACGCCATGTAAGCTCACAATCCTAGAGACATAGAGCTCAGCTAGGCGATCGGTACGAATCTTGGTCTTGACTGGAAGAAAATGAGCCACTTTAGTCAATCGATCAATGACCACCCAAATGGCATCATTCTTCTTCGGGGACGTGGGTAGACCGGTGATGAAATCCATTCCGATCGAATCCCACTTCCACTCCGAATAAGCGGAGGTCAAGCGATCCTCTTGACGCCGATGTTTCGGCCTTGACACGACGACATCGTCGCACTTTCGACAACAAACCGCGATCTCCCTCTTCATTGGGTCCACCAAAATCTCTGGCGGAGATCTTGATACATCTTTGTGGCCCCGGGATGAATGGATAAAAAGCGAATCAAGGGCTTCAGCGGAGGATCAAATTCCGCAATTCCATGTCCTTTGGAACCACAAGGCGTTACCCGAACCTCACAACCCCATGCTCATCCTCAGAAAAGCACTTGGTCGTTCCGTTCTTGACATTTGCCTTAATGTGGCTCACTCTAACATCCATCGCTGAGGCGGACTTGATCCGATCCACCAAGGTTGGTTGCACAACCAAGGCGGTGAGAGAACCATGCTCAACTAAACTCAAGTTGAGGCGCTGAATTTCTTCGGAAGAAGCGGGTTGAAGCTCCTCTGGACAACAAGGCATTGCAATGCGCTTATGCGACTAAGCGCATCGGCAGCGACATTAGCCTTGCCGGATGGTAGTGAATACCCATATCATAGTCCTTGATCAACCCCAACCATCTCCTTTGCACGAGGTTCAGGTCGGTTTGTGTGAACAAGTACTTTAAACTTTTGTGATCGAATACACTTCACAACGATTCTGGATTAGGTAATGTCGCCAGATCTTAAGTGCATGAATCACAGCAGCCTAACTCCAAGTCATGAGTAGGGTAGTTGAGTTCATGAGGTCTCAATTGCCTTGATGCATAGGCCACTACCTTGCCTTCTTGCATAAGGACACAACCAAGGCCTCGACGAGAAGCATCGCAAAAGATATCGAAGCCGATGGATATCGGGAAGAACAAGAACGGGAGGCGGTGGTCAAACGCTTTTTGAGTATTTGGAAACTTCCTCACACTCAGCGGACCACGAACTTCTTGTCCTTCTTGAGCAACTCCGTCATCGGCCAGCGATCTTGGAGAAGTTCTCGATAAGCGGCGATAATATCCCGCTAAAATGAGAAAACTCCGTACATCGGTGACCGAAACAGGCTGACTCCATGAAAGAACATCGCTGACCTTGCTAGGGTCAACGGCTACGCCTCCTGCTGAAAGAACGTGGCCTAAGAAAGACACTTCCTTCAACCAGAATGCACACTTGCTGAACTTCGCGTACAGCTGGTGCTCACGCAGCTTGCTCAACACAAGCTTCAGATGCTCGGCATGTTCCTCATCGTTCTTGGAGTAGATAAGAATATCATCGATGAAGACCACGACAAACTTATCCAAATACTCCATGAATATCAATTCATGAGGTTCATGAACAAAGGCGAGAGCATTGGTTAAGTGAATGACATGACGATTACTCGTACAAGCCGTAGCAAGTAGAGAACGCTGTCTTTGGAATATCCTCAGGTCGAATCCGAACCTGATGATATCCCACTCTCAAATCAATCTTGGAGAAAACTCGAGCTCCAGTTAATTGATCGAAGAGATCATCGATGCGGGGCAATGGATACTTGTTCTTTACCGTCACTTCATTAAGTGGGCGGTAATCAACGCACATCTTAAAATACCGCCCTTCTTCTTTACGAAGATTGTTGGACAACCCCAAGGAGATGAGCTAGGGCGGATGAAACCCTTCTCTTGCAGCTCACTTAACTGCTTCTTCAACTCCACCAACTCGTTCGGTGGCATCCGATAAGGCCTCTTTGAGATAGGGGCGGTACCGGGAGCCAACTCAATGACAAACTCGAGGTCTCGAACGGGTGGCATCCCTGGAAGATCTGCGGGAAAGACATCAACGAAGTCACAAACTGTTGGGACTTCGCTAATATCTAGAGCGGGCTTCGCTTCAAGCGAAGAGATGAGGACCTAGCGACTTGTAAAAGCGAACACCTTTCATGGGAGGACTAGATAGAGATGAGCTTCTGGCGCAATCGATTTGCCCCATGTCTTTGGGACAACCAATCCATGCCAAGAATCACATCAAGACTACGCTGAATGGAGAAGGATAAGGTTTGCTAAGAACCCTACCCTTCGATCTCGATAGGAACATCCCTACACTCGGATTGACTCTCAACTCCGAACCAGAGAGCGAATGAGTAGCGGGACCGACAATGGAGAGAAAAGAAGCTTTCCAACAGCGACAAAAGACTTCGAAACAAAGGAATGAGATGCTCTGAATCAAACAAGACGATGGCGAGGGTGAGAGTTAACGAAAGTGTACCTAGCACGGCGTCGGTGCCTCTGAGCCTCCTCTGCGGTGGCGGCGTTAGCGCAACCACTACCCACGCTGGGTAGCCGGGACGATCTTCGGTCCCGAGATGCACCACCTCGCCCGCGTCCTCCATTAGGGGCGAGGGCTGCTCTCGTCTTCTTAGGGCATTGGTTAGCATAATGCCCCTTCGGTTGCAAGAAAGCATGTGACCCGGCGGTTGGGTTCGCGGGGCCGCTCTGTGACTTCGCAGTGCACGTGGTGAGACGCGGCTGCGATGAACGAGCGAGGCGGGTAACCTCGAAGTCTTGAAGATGAGGCCGGTACCCCACAGAGGCCGCCAAGCGGGGCGGAGGAATCGCCTGGATGACTTATGGGCCTCCCACTTGCGCTTGCGGAGTCCATAAGCTCTCGAGCCGCATGCTCACGACGATGGCCTTGTCGACCAAGGTGCAAAATCGAGAAAAGTCGACAATGGATAGCTTGTCCTTGACTCCTCGGACAAGCCACGCTGAACTTGGCACCTTAGCCATATCGGTGGCCACATCCTCGGGAGCATAACGAGCTAGATGGTTGAACTCGTAGACATACTCCATGGTGAGCTCGCCCTTGCTTGGCGCAAGAAACTCCTCTTCTTGATCTCCATCAAGCGGTAGGGATGTGAGCCCGACGGAAGGCGTCTGAAACTCCTCCCAAGAGACGGTGTGGTCTGCGGGCTGCATGGCGAAAAATTCTCCCACCATGACAAAGCTGCACCCTCCACCAGTGCGATCGAACAGCGCCTTCTCGTGCTCTCGGCATCTGCGTGATCTGAGCTTCGCTCCACGAGGAAAGCAATCGTCGCATCCAACGGGTCCTCGGACCGGGAAAAGGTAGGGGCTGAGTAATGCGAAGAAACTCCGCGAGTCCTCCACGCGGTGATGAAGCGTTCCTTGCCCGATCACGAAGCTCGGTAAGTCTGCGGTGGTGTTGCGCGATGGCGTCTAGTAGAACTCTCCTATCATCCGCAGCAGGTTGCGCTCGATCTGAAGAAGAACCTCGGCCATAGTCGGAGGAGGAGGAAGCTCCTCGTCCGGACCAGCTGACTGGCCTTGGCCGCTACAAGTGCGTCCGGCCATCCTGTTACAAGAAATTTCGGTTAACAACTAGACTCGAAAAACAAAGCCTTTAAAAGAAGCAAAAGCGATCGACTAGGGGAATGGAATATCACCCTAAATGAAAGCCAAAACAGTGAGTAAATCAACTTTAGAAGCTTCTAAAAGACTCTAAAAACAGCCAAGAAACACCAAAAGCAAGGCTCAACTTCTCAACTCAACTAACCCGTATTGAATGAACGAGTAATTGATCGAGAAGATTAAAATCAGATTGTAAGATGAGATCTAAAACTATTAGAGAGCAAGGTTAATGCAGCGAAATAAGTGTTAGATACTTAGCTAACTAGTATCACATCTTACCCTTTTATTCCCACAAATTTTAGTTGATTTAACCTCTCATTTTCTACCCTAATTCCTGACTTGTGCTTGCTGCCCTGAAATACTTGTTGGCTGTCCAAAAATTCCAGATTTGTATTTCGGCTCCAAACACTTCTATTCTTCACCAAAAGGCAGCCAAGATTTCAAATTTAGGACTCTCATAAGTTATCCAAAACCCAATTAATCGATAACAACTATTTTGTATGAAGGAAGAGAGGAAAACAACTTTTAAAACTTAAATTAGAGTGAGATGAGAAGAGAAAGCTAAGATAGATGAGGAGTAAAATCTGAGAATTTTCTTAAGCTTTCAAAACTCATTTGATACTTTGAAATTAGGTTTTCAAAATACCCTAAAGATTTAACAAGCTTGCGTTACTACGGTCGAACGGCTCGATACCAACTTTTGTGAGCACGGTTTATTAAGCTCATAATACTTAGTCATCCCATTGACCCTAGTATTATCAACCAAATAAACCCGTCTCGAGAGATGTATACTTCCCAGAATGCAGTATACATACCTCACAACAAAAGAATGTATCAATTCCATACAACACATAGTACATAAGCAACAAACCAGAAGTTAATATTAATAAGGATAGGTTATTACAAAAGAGGGGCCTTCTGGCCAAATAACAACAAGAACTACTAAGAATAACAGCGGAAGCAAAAGTGCCATAAAGATGGCTATAACACAAAGCCAATTGTAACATCCCAAATGTATAATTAGGGTTAATCAAGTATAATTATATGTGTAGAAATTAAAACTTTTTCTCACATCTTGAAAAACCCTAAAATCTTATGTAATTATTGTCCAAGAGTTGTGTAATTCAAAAACACAAAGCTCTTGTTGACCAAAAATCAAACTTATTTTCCAATTATCTTAAATCTTGTGTCAAACATTTGGAATATATTTTCCTTGGTCCCAAAAACTGATATGGGACCCCTCTGAAAAATATCACAAGTTGTAAAACTTGTTTGATAATTTTTGGAGGCAAAATGAATCATTGAACAACCTTAATGAATTTCCTGAGAAAAATGCATTGCATAATAACCTCTGGAAATTTTATGTAAGGTTAATCTTCTTGTCAGCAAGCTCCAGTTAAAATTTCATTAAATTTGGAGTTCATTTGCTATCTCAAATAATTCTGCTAAGTTTCAGCTGTTAAAACTAAATTTAAAGCCTACACTTTGTCCTTGGGCTAGCCATATTCAAAGTTGGTCCAGCCCAACCATGTCCTGCACCTCGTGAGACCTCATCTCCACCTTGATCAGGTCGCAGTAGTTGGATTTACATCCAACCGCCACGACCTCCTCATGATCAACACCGAAGGACCTCCCCACCTCATGAGGTCATTGCCGTTGGATCCGTGATCCACGGTCATGACCTCCCACGTGTTTAAACCTCAAAGACCTCCTCAGTGTTAAACCATCGCAATGAGGTCATCCCATTTGTTGAGGTCGTGGCCGTTGGATCAAATCCAACACCACGACCTCCTCCTCAACATACTCGGTCGAGGTCATCCCACCACGTGAGGTCATAGCCCTTGGATCCAAGATCCATGGCCACGACCTCCCTCACCTCATAAACTAAACAAACCTCCCACCTAACCAAGGTCGTAGCCATTGGATCAAATCCAACGACTCACGACCTCCTGCGATATCAAGCACTCACAACCTCCCCATCTTTTGTTGTGCACCGTTAGATTAAAATCTACGGTCACGACCTCCTTTGTCTCATGCGCACTGACCTCCCAACAAGACGTGAGATGGTAGCCCTTAGATCTAAATCTAAAGGCCATGACCTCCCTTGTGCGTTATGCAAGCTCAGACCTCCACCTCCTTTGATCGAATCCTTAGATCTAAATCTAATGGTCCTGACCTCCCTTGCCTGTTGCGCATCATATCAGACCTCCCCATCAGGTCAGTGCTCTTGGATTTAAATCCAAAGGCCATGACCTCCCCTCATGTCTTTTTGATCGCGTGCGGTTAAGTCCTCACCGGAGGTCCACACCGTTGGATGGAGATCAACGCTTTGGACCTCTGTCCCTTTTCCCCACGCGTTTTCTCGATTAAGAAATCGGAGGCCACGACCTCCCATCCTTGATCGTGTGGTGGGACCTCCTCCCGGCCACTTAAAACATAACGGTTCAAAAATTGGATCCGATGGTTAGGACCTCCCCAGGTCTTATCCAACGGTCGTAAGGACCTCCCCTGTTCTTCTCCTTCCTCTGGCGCGCATGCGTGCTCTGAGCGGTGGAGTTAATGTGCGCCAGGCCTCTGCACCTTTAATGACTCTTTCTTGACCGCATTTAATGCGGTCGACTTTCACTTCTTCAGTCAAGACACCGCCCCTTGTCAACTTTATGTCATGTCCACCCCATGGACCAACCCGTGGGCTAAGCTCACCATGGAGCTTAGCCCCACTCATAACCTTCACCTCGGGCTATAAGTGTCCACTCGAGCTCCCGTTGGCTTCCTTTACACACTTGGAGCTGTCATACCAATGTTTGGCTGAGCTCCTAACTCACTCACCTCCTCTCTAGTGGCTGCCATTGTTGAAGTCCTTGGAGCTTCTCGGTAGCTCAGGAGTTCCAGTGGCTCTCTTCTTCAAACCTTGCTCACTCTTGCTCCCCAAACCTCCGGAATAACCCTAACTTATTTTGTTTGGGTATTTTTGAGAGGTGGACAAAGTGAGCTTGGAGCTTGGCAGTGGCTTCATTGTCTTCCCCAACTCAGGTCATCACCTCCACGACCTCCCGGCAAGACCTTAGGACCTCCGGTACCTCCTGTTAGTCCTTTAGTCTTTGGCACCACTATGAATGAATGTCGCGGAGCTTAAGTTTTGGCACCAGCTTGAATGTTGCGCGAGCTTCATTTTTGCATTTTGTCGTTTGGCGTATCGCCTTCGTTGTCCTCTCGGCTCATGGCGTTCAAAACCGTCGCCGCCGTTGAGAGGAGGTCCTTTGGGTGCGCATGGTTATTGCGGACCGCGGTATCATTGGATCTCGCCATGCGAGGTCTACATCGCCGGCGATGACCACATCTTCTTTCGGGTTTTGTCGGACACAACGGCAGCGTCGTTGTCATTTTAGGACGTAAATCCTCCATGTTTAATGCGCTAATCATGTGTTCCAATCATTGTAATCATTGGATGTCTTAACTGCCTTTAATCCACCCTTTATGCGTGCATTTAAGACCTCCATGCGGACCTCCTTGATGTCCAGTACAAGATTTATCTCTTGTCCTAGTGCGTCTTGCGAGTTAAAGCGCTGGAGTGCAGGGCGTCCGGACCTCCTCCGAGGAGATCTGGGCGTCCAAGACCTCCCCTCGCGCAATCGTGGCCGTCCAGACCTCCCTGGAGGTCTGTGACGTTTAGACCTCTGCTTAGGACCTCCCCTAGGTTATCTCGGTAGTTCATGACCTCCCGGGTAGATCTTGACCGTCAAGGTCCTCCCTCGACGA
This sequence comes from Phyllostachys edulis, assembly GCA_036346405.1. Classification (NCBI taxonomy): domain Eukaryota; kingdom Viridiplantae; phylum Streptophyta; class Magnoliopsida; order Poales; family Poaceae; genus Phyllostachys; species Phyllostachys edulis. The sequence continues at coordinate 10,304,336 of CM070564.1, forward strand.
TCTGAACCATCGAGGACCTCCTTGGAACATCTGGACCGTCCCAGACCTCCCTGTGAGGTCTTGGCGATGCAGATCTTCCTTGGGGAGATCTTGATAGTTTAGATCTTCCTTTGGAAGATCTCACCGTTGAGGACCTCCCCTTTAGATCTGGTCCGTTCCGGACCTCTTTTCCATGTTGTGGTCCGTTGGATTTCCCATCTACGACCACGACCTCCCCTCACCTCGCGCATGTGAGTTGCTAAGAGGTCCAGACCTCTGGACCTTCACGTCTTGGCGTGTGTGATGTTTTCTGGGAGGTTCTGAGCCGTTGGATTTAAGATCTGTGGCTCACGTCCTCCCCTGTCCTTATGGGTTTTAGAAATTCCAGTGAGGTCTTAGTTAAACTGAAATAAGGTATAGATTTTAGAATTTCATATCTTTCTCGTTTTAAATCCAAATGAGGTCATTCAAATTGTGTTAGCTCTGTTTTGAACTTGACTTTAATCCAAAAATGATTGTAAGTTGAGTTCAGCTCCAGAGCACAGTTTGCCATTAGATTTTAAAACCAACTTTAAAATGTGCACTTAAATCAATGCTTAACTTGTAAAATACATAACTAATGCTCTATAGATTATTTTTGGGTGAGACCAACTTTGTTGGTTTCCTCTCTTAGTGAACTCACTGTGAAAATTAGTTTTGAGCATGTTGCTGCTAGGAAAATGAGGACTTGTGCATTATAATTTTGTTCAAGTTCTTGTTTTTGAAAATTTGTAGAGAGTGCAATATAGCTCCAAATGAGATGAACTCAATTGTGTTATTCATCTCATGAGGTGCTGGTTTTACAGTAAAAATTTCAGCTTCACTGCTGTTCTAGAAAATGTTGCCTCATAATTAAATTAGTGAATAGTGCAGTTTGGTATTTTAGGGCTGAGCAGAATTGTTTTGCTCATAACTTTTGCATTGAGAATCCAAATCAATTGGTTCTTGTTGCAATATTCCTAAAAATCACCCTCTTGCTGCTGTAGAAAATTCAGAGAATTTGGAGTTCGTTTGTTGTGCTGTCTTTGTTGTGTTTAAATCGTTCTTATCGGTTCTTTCTCGCTTTTCCGTTAGGGCCGACATTTGTGGTGATCCCGAGAGTGACCCTCCGCAACAAATTGACCAGCAACAGCAAGGCAAGCAGTTTGATCATTTCCATCATTGTCCCATTACTTTAAAGCTTAATATATCGTTTTACTTCTATGTATGCATGCTACTTTGTGTTAAATGTAAGCTAGCAAGCCTATAGTTGCATAATCTGTAGGAATTGTTTATCCTCTACTACCATGAGCCTAGGTTATTTGCTGTGGTGGGAGCTCGTTGGATGAGCTCCTATCACTTAGTAGTTTCGATTTAAATTGCTTAGACATGCTTAGTTATCGGTAGAATGGGCGATCATCGACTTAGTCGATGGTCTTGATCACTCAAAACTGATTATTACTCTTATATGTCCAGCACTTGTGCTTTGATTAATTGTAAAATCAAAAACTGAAAATAAAAGATTGATTTAGACTTGGGCATATTGGATGGATGGCGTGGTTTTGGATGTGGTGGTATGCCCGGTCCCTAAGGACCGAGTACTTGGGTCACTAAGCCAAGCAATTTTATGTACTAACCACACGAGGGGCATATGGAACCCCTCTTGACTAAGTACTTTGGGCGGTGTTAATTGGGGTCGCTCGGTTGGTGTGTTTTTAAAGATAAAATGTGTGTGTGATGTGGGAGGGGAGCATTAGCTTCCGGGAAGGTTGTGTGATGTCTCCTTCTCCCGTGGGTTGTGCGACTCGAATTAGCATTGTCCATTGGAAATGTCTCAGAGGACTTAGCGTGCGTTGCAAGCATACCAAAGGTAGTGTGCCTAATGGAAAGGCGGTCTGACGTGTGGGTACAGTGGTACACCCTGCAGGGATAAAACTATTCGAATAGCCTCGTCCTAGGTTATGGACATGCTTGGTAAGGTCGTTCAAGACTAGACTACAACCTTTAATTAAAACTTGACATGGTTGGTATGAGCGGGAGTTCATGCTATTGTTGTGGTGACTTGGGTTAGTCACTTCCAGGATTGTTCTTGTTGTTGTTATTATGTTATTATCTCGTTGTTATTTCAACAATTAAAAATGCTTTGTCAAATTGCCTTCAATCTATTATGTTATTGCAAATAAATGTTGCTTTATGCTAAAATGAGTCCAAAGCCTCATCCACTTAAATAAAGCTTGCATGTAGCTAAATTATAGTTCTGTTATCTTACACGTCGGTCTTGCGTAGTACAATAAACAATTTATTGTACTCATTTGCTTTGCTTAACAACTTTGTTGCAGAGGAGGTAGAGCCCAAAGGGCTTTACTTTTCTTGAGTTGTGCGGTGGTTGGGAGAGCGACTAGCTTGGCGGTCCGGTCGATTGCCTTGTGGGCTAAAGGCACACCTTGGTTGGCTCTTATTTTGGCCATCTTTATGGCACTTTTGCTTCATTGTTATCTTTTGTAATTATTGTTATTTGGCCTAAGGGCCTCTCTTTTGTAATATCTATTCCATATTAATGTTAACTTCGGTTTGTTGCTTATGTACTATGTGTTGTATGGAATTGATACATCCTTTTGTTGTGAGGTATGTATAACGTGCAGGAAGTATACATCTCTCGAGACCTGGTTTATTTGGTTGATAATACTAGGGTCAATTGGATGACTAAGTATTATGAGCCTAATAAACGCTCGAAGTCTCACAAAAGTTGGTATCGAGCCAAGATGACCGTAGTAACGCAAGCTTGGTCGTCCTTAGGATATTTTGAAAACCTATTTTCAAAGCATCAAATGAGTTTTGAAAGCTTAGGAAAATTCTCGGATTTTATTCCTTACCTATCTTAGCTTTCTCTTCTCATCCCACTCTAATTTGAGTTTTAAAAGTGTTTTCCTCTCTTCCTTCTACAAAATAGTTGTTATCGATTAACACTGGTTTTTGGGAGAACCAATGAGATTGGCAAATTGAAGTGTGAGCTGCCCACTACAAGGTTTTGAAGTTCGAGTCGGTGATTCGACAAGGAGCTTGGATGCGAAATCTGGACAACAAGCATCAAATTTCCGGACAGCAGTCTCCAAGGTTTCTAATTAGGATAGATAATGAGAGGTTAATCAACTAAAACTTGTGGGAATAAAAGGGTAAGATGTGATACTAGTTAGCTAAGTATCTAACACTTATTTCGCTGCATTAACCTTGCTCTCTAACAGTTTAGATCTCATCTTACAATCTGATTTTTGATCTTCTCGACCAATTACTCGTTCATTCAATACGGGTTAGTTGAATTGAGAAGTTGAGCCTTGCGTTTGGTGTTTCTTGGCTGTTTTTAGAGTCTTTTAGAAGCTTTTTAAAGTTTAAATAACCGCTGATTTTGGCTTTCGCTTTGGGGTGATATTCCATTCCCTAGTCGATCGCTTTTGCTTTCTTTAAGGCTTTGTTTTTGGGTCTAGTTGCTAACCAAATTTCATTGTAACAGATGGCGGGACGACTCATAGCGGCCAAGGCGATCACCGGTCCGGACGAGGAGCTTCCTCCTCCTCCGACTATGGCCGAGGTTCTTCTTCGATCGAAGCGCAACCGCGGATGACAGGAGAGTTCTCTTCGACGCCATCGCGCGCAACACCACCGCACTTACCGGAGCTTCGTGATCTGGGCCGAGGAATGCCCATCACCGCGTGGAGGACTCGCGGAGTTTCTTCGTACTCACCCCTTCCTTTTCCGTCCGAGGACCCTTTGGATGCGACGATTGGCCGTCTTGTGGAGCGTAAGCCAGATCGCGCAGCGCCGAGCACGAGAAGGCGCTGTTCGATCGCACCACCGGAGGGGTGCAGCTTTGTCATGGTGGGAGAGCTTTCTCGCCATGCAGCCCGTGGATCACACCGCCTCTTGGGAGGAGTTTCGTCTTGCCTTCCGACGGGCTCATATCCTGCCGGCTTGATGGAGATCAAGAAGCGGAGTTTCTTGCGCTCAAGCAAGGGCGTGGCTCGACCATGGAGTATGTCTACGAGTTCAACCATCTAGCTCGTTATGCTCCCCGAGGATGTGGCCACCGATATGGCTAAGGTGCCAAGTTCAGCGTGGCTTGTCCGAGGAGTGAAGGACAAGCTATCCATTGTCGACTTTCTGATTTTCAGACCTTGGTCGACAAGGCCATCGTCGCCGAGCATGCGGCTCGAGCTTATGGACTCATAGCGCAAGTGGAGGCCCATAAGTCATCCAGGCAGTTCCTCCGTCCGCTTGAGGCGATCTCGGGGTACCACTCTCACTCTTGGCGCCCGAGGTCACCCCTGCCTCGTCGCCCTTCGCAGCCGTGTCTCGACCACGCACTGCGCGAAGTCACAGAGCGCCCATAACCCGGCCGGGGTCACATGTTTCTCATGCAACCGAAGGGGCATTATGCGAACCAATGCCCTAAGAAGACGAGGCGGCCCTTGTCCTAATGGAGGACGCAGGCCGAGGTGGTGCGGCTCAGACCGAAGATCGTCCCGCTACCCAAGGCGTGGGTAGTGGTCGCGTCAACGCCATCACCACGAGAGGAGGCTCAGAGGCACCCGACGTCGTGCTAGGTACACTTTCGTTAACTCTCATCCCGCCATCGCTTTTGTTTGATTCAGAGCATCTCATTCATTTGTTTCTAAGTCTTTTCTTCTGCTGTCGGAGAGCTTCTTTTCTCTCCATTGTCGGTCCCGCTACTCATTCGCTCTCCTGGTTCGGAGTTGAGAGCCGAATCTGAGTGTAGGGATGTTCCTATCGAGATCGAAGGCGAGGTTTCTTAGTGAACCTTATCCTTCTCCATTCAGCGAGTCTTGATGTGATTCTTGGCATGGATTGGTTGTCCCAAAGACATGGGGCAAATCGATTGCGCCAGAAGCTTATCTCTATCTAGTCCTCCGCGAGCAGTTCGCTTTAGCCAAGTCGCTAGATCCGCATCTCTTCGCGGCAGGCGAAGCCCGCTCTAGATATTAGCGAAGTCCCAACAGTTTGTGACTTTGTTGATGTCTTTCCCGCAGATCTTCCGGGATGCCACCCGCTCGAGACCTCGAGTTTGTCATTGAGTTGGCTCTGGTACCGCCTCTATCTCAAAGAGGCCTTATCGGATGCCACCGAACGAGTTGGTAGAATTGAAGAAGCGCTTAAGTGAGCTGCAAGAGAAGGGTTTCATTCGCCTAGCTCATCTCCTTGGGGTTGTCCAAAGAATCTTCGTAAAGAAGAAGGACGGCACTTTATGCATGTCGTTGATTACCGCCCACTTAATGAAGTGACGTAAAGAACAAGTATCCATTGCCCGCAAGATCGACGATCTCTTCGATCAATTAACCGGAGCTCGAGTTTTCTCCAAGATTGATTTGAGAGTGGGATATCATCGAGTTCGGATTCACCCGAGGATATTCCAAAGACGGCGTTTCTACTCGCCACGGCTTATATGAATACATCGTCATGTCATTCGCTTAACCAATGCTCTGCCTTGTTCATGAACCTCATGAATTCGGTATTCATGGAGTATTTGGATAAGTTTGTCGTGGTCTTCATCGATGATATTCTTATCTATTCCAAGAACGATGAGGATCATGCCGAGCATCTCAAGCTTGTGTTAGGCAAGCTCGTGAGCACCACCAGACGCGAAGTTCAACAAGTCGCGATTCAGTTGAAGGAAGTGGCCTTCTTAGGCCATATTCTTTCAGCGGGAGGCGAGCCGCTGATCCTAGCAAGGTCAGCGATGTTCTTTCATGGAGTCAACTCGCTTGGTCACCGATGTGCGGAGTTTTCTTGGTTTAGCGGGATATTATCGCCGCTTATCGAGAACTTCTCCAAGATCGCGGGCCGATGACGGAGTTGCTCAAGAAGGACAAGAAGTTCGTGTGGTCCGCCGGGTGTGAGGAAAGTTTCCAAATACTCAAAAGCGTTTGACCACCGCTCCGTTCTTGTTCTTCCCGATATCCATCGGCTTCGATATCTTTTGCGATGCTTCTCGTCGAGGCCTCGGTTGTGTCCTTATGCAAGAAGGCAAGGTAGTGGCCTATGCATCAAGGCAATTGAGACCTCATGAACTCAACTACCCTACTCATGACTTGGAGTTGGCTTCGTGATTCATGCACTTAAGATTTGGCGACATTACCTAATCGGAATCGTGAAGTGTATTCGGATCACAAGAGCCTCAAGTATTTGTTCACCCAACCTGACCTAAACCTCGTGCAAAGGAGATGGTTGGAGTTGATCAAGGATTATGACATGGGTATACACTACCATCCGGGCAAGGCTAATGTCGCTGTCGATGCGCTTAGTCGCAAAGCGCATTGCCATGCCTTGTTGTCCAGGAGCTTCACCGCTCTTCCGAAGAGTTTCAGCGTCTCAACTTGGGTTTAGTTGAGCGTGGTTCTCTTCTTTGCCTTGGTTGTGCAACCAACCTTGGTGGATCGGATCAAGTCCGCCCAGCTCGGATGTTGGAGTGAGCCACATTAAGGCAAATGTCAAGAACGGAACGACCAAGTGCTTCTATGAGGATGAGCATGGCGTCGTGAGGTTCGGCAACGCCTTAATGGTTCCAAAGGACATGGAGTTGCGGAATTTAATCCTCCGCGAAGCCCATGATTCGCTTTTATCCATTCATCCCGGCCACAAAGATGTATCAAGATCTCCGCCAGAGATTTTGGTGGACCCGAATGAAGAGGAGATCGCGGTTCGTTGTCGAAAGTCACGGCGTGTGTCGCCGTGTCAAGGCCGAGCATCGGCCCCTGTTGCCGGATCGCTTGACCTTTGCCAATTCTGAGTGGAAGTGGGATTCGATCGGAATGGACTTCATCACGGTCTACCCACATCCCCAAGAAGAATGATGCCATTTGGGTCGCCATCGATCGATTGACTAAGGTGGCACATTTCCTTCCGTCAAGACTGAACTTGGTAGGTCTTTTGGCGGAACTCTATATCGCCCGCATCGTGAGTTTGCACGGTGTGTCAAGACGATTGTGTCGGATCGTGGATCCCTTTTCACGCCTCGCTTTTGGCATAGCTTGCAAGAGGCTATGGGAACCGTTTACCTTTAGCACGGCATATCATCCCCAAACCGATGGTCGATCGAGAGGGTCAACCAAGTTTTGGAAGACATGCTTCGTGCTTGTGTCCTTTCATATGGGAAGCATTGGGAGAAATGCTTGCCATTCGCCGAAGTTTTCTTATAACAACAACTTTTCGGGCCGGTCTCGATGGCACCATTTGAGGCCTTATACGGAGAAAGTGTAGGACCTCGTTGAACTGGTCGAGACCGGTGAGAGACCTCTCTTTGGCCGACTCAATCAATGAGGCCGAGCGCCAAGTCCAAATTTTATTCGTGGCGCTTGCGCAGCTCAATCCAGGCAAAAGAGCTATGCGGACCGCCGTCGACGTGAGTTACGTTTTGAGCCTAATGACTTTGTTTATCTCAAAGTCTCTCCTTTGAAGGGCCATCAACGTTTCAGGGCGTCAAGGGCAAGTTGGCTCCTCGATATGTCGGTCCCTACCGCTATCGAGAAGAAGGGAGCTGTTTGCCTATAAGTTGGAGTTGCCAGCTGCACTTGAGGGGGTACATGATGTTTTTCATGTGTCATAGCTTAAGAAGTGCCTCCGTGTTCCAACCGAGGAAGCTCCGTTGGAAACCCTCGATGTCCAACCCGATTTGACCTATCACGAGCACCCTGTTCGCGTACTCGATGAGTCTGAACGAAGGACAAGGAATAAGACCATCAAGTTCCTTAAAGTTCAGTGGTCAAACCATTCGAGGATGAGGCTACTTGGGAAAGAGAAGATCGCCTGCGCAAGGACTATCCATCTTTCTTTCTCGAGTGAGCCAAATCTCGGGGCGAGATTTCTGTAAGGGGAGAGATTTTGTAACATCCCAAATGTATAATTAGGGTTAATCAAGTATAATTATATGTGTAGAAATTAAAACTTTTTCTCACATCTTGAAAAACCCTAAAATCTTATGTAATTATTGTCCAAGAGTTGTGTAATCCAAAACACAAAGCTCTTGTTGACCAAAAATCAAACTCATTTTCCAATTATCTTAAATCTTGTGTCAAACATTTGAATATATTTTCCTTGGTCCCAAAACTGATATGGGACCCTCTGAAAAATATCACAAGTTGTAAAACTTGTTTGATAATTTTGGAGGCAAAACAATCATTTAAACAACCTTAATGAATTTCCTGAGAAAAATGCATTGCATAATAACCTCTGGAAATTTTATGCAAGGTTAATCTCTTGTCAGCAAGCTCCAGTTAAAATTTCATCAAATTTGGAGTTCATTTGCTATCTCAAATAATTCTGCTAAGTTTCAGCTGTTAAAACTAAATTTAAAGCCTACACTGTTCCTTGGGCTAGCCATATTCAAAGTTGGTCCAGCCCAACCATGTCTCACACCTCGCCAGACCTCATCTCCACCTTGATCAAATCGCAATTGCTGGATTTACATCCAACCGCCACGACCTCCTCCGCGTCAACACCGCAGGACCTCCCACCTCATGAGGTCATTGCCGTTGGATCCGTGATCCACGGTCATGACCTCCTCGTGTTAAACCTCAAAGACCTCCTCGAGTTGTTAAACCATCGCAGGCGAGGTCATCCCACCTGTTGAGGTCGAGGCCGTTGGATCAAATCCAACACCCACGACCTCCTCCTCAACATACTCAACAGTCATCCCACCTCACGTGAGGTCATAGCCCTTGGATCCAAGATCCATGGCCCCGACCTCCCTCACTGTTAAACTAAACAAACCTCCCACCTAACCAAGGTCGAGCCATTGATCAAATCCAACGACTCACGACCTCCCCTGCTATCAAGCACACAACCTCCCCATCTTTTGTTGTGCACCGTTAGATTAAAATCTACTACCACGACCTCCTTTTTGTCTCATGCGCATCAGACCTCCCCAACAAGACGTGAGATGGTAGCCCTTAGATCTAAATCTAAAGGCCATGACCTCCCTTGTGCGTATGCAAGCTCAGACCTCCACCTCCTTTGATCGAACCCTTAGATCTAAATCTAACGGTCCCGACCTCCCTTGCTGCTATGCATCATATCGCACCTCCCCATCGTGTCAAGGTGCCCTTGGATTTAAATCCAAAGGCCATGACCTCCCCTCATGTCTTTTTGATCGCGTGCGATTAAGTCCTCACCGGAGGTCCACACCGCTGGATGGAGATCCAACGCTTTGGACCTCTGTCCCTTTTCCCACGTGCGTTTTCTCGATTAAGAAATCGGAGGGCCACGACCTCCCATCTTGATCGTGTGGTGGGACCTCCTCCCACCACTTAAAACATAACGGTTCAAAAATTGATCCGATGGTTAGGACCTCCCGTGTCTTATCCAACGGTCATAAGGACCTCCTGTTCTTCTCCTTCCTCCGGCGCGCATGCGTGCTCGAAGGGCGGAGTTAATCTTGCGCGCCAGCCTCTGCACCTTTAATACTCTTTCTTGACCAAGATTTAATGCAGGTCGACTTTCCGCTTTCAGTCGGCCTGACCTGCCGCCTTGTCAACTTTATGTCATGTCCACCCCATGGACCAACCCGTGGGCTAAGCTCACCATGGAGCTTAGCCCCACTCATAACCTTCACCTCGGGCTATAAGTGTCCACTGAGCTCCCCTGCTGGCTTCCTTTACACACTTGGAGCCTGTCATACCGTGTTTGGCCGAGCTCCTAACTCACTCACCTCCTCTCTAGTGGCCGCCATTGTTGAAGTCCTTGGAGCTTCTCGAGCTCAGAGTTCCAGTGGCTCCTTCTTCAAACCTTGCTCACTCTTGCTCCCCAAACCTCCGGAATAACCCTAACTTATTTTGTTTGGGCATTTTTGAGAGGTGGACAAAGCCGAGCTTGAGCTGGTGCTTGAGTCAAGCTTCATTGTCTTCCCCAACTCCGGTCATCACCTCCACGACCTCCCGGACCTTAGGACCTCCGGTACCTCCTGTTAGTCCTTTAGTGCCGCACCAGATGAATGAATGTCGCGGAGCTTAAGTTTTGGCACCGGCTTGAATGTTGCGCTGAGCTTCATTTTTGCATTTTGTCGTTTGGCCAGTCTCGCCGTTGTCCTCTCGGCTCGCCGGCGTTCAAAACCGTCGCCGCCGTTGAGAGGAGGTCCTTTGGGTGCGCATGGTTATTGCGGACCAACGGTATCATTGATCTCGCCGGCGAGGTCTACATCGCCATGATGACCACATCTTCTTCGCGGGTTTTGTCGGACACAACGGCGCGTCGTTGTCATTTTAGGACAGAAATCCTCCATGTTTAATGCGCTAATCATGTGTTCCAATCATTGTAATCATTGGATGTCTTAACTGCCTTTAATCCACCCTTTATGCGTGCATTTAAGACCTCCGCTGACCTCCTTGATGTCCAAAGCGCATTTATCTCTTGTCCTAGCGCGCTGAGTTAAGGCGCTGGTGCAGACGCCTCGCACCTCCTCCGAGGAGATCTGGGCGCCCAAGACCTCCTCTCGCATCGTGGCCGTCCGCACCTCCTGGAGGTCTGTGGACGCTTAGACCTCCTTAGGACCTCCCTAGGTTATCTCACTAGCTCATGACCTCCCGGGTAGATCTTGACCGTCAAGGTCCTCCTCGGACGATCTGAACCATCGAGGACCTCCTTGGAACATCTGGACCGTCCCAGACCTCCCTGTGAGGTCTTGACGATGCAGATCTTCCTTGGGGAGATCTTGATAGTTTAGATCTTCCTTTGGAAGATCTCACCGTTGAGGACCTCCCTTTAGATCTGGTCCGCTCCTACCTCTTTTCCATGTTGTGGTCCGTTGGATTTCCCATCTACGGCCACGACCTCCCCCTCACCTCGCGCATGTGAGTTGCTAAGAGGTCCAGGACCTCTGGACCTTCACGTGCGCGTATGTGATGTTTTCCTGGGAGGTTCTGAGCCGTTGGATTTAAGATCTGTGGCTCACGTCCTCCCCTGTCCTTATGGGTTTTAGAAATTCCAGTGAGGTCTTAGTTAAACTGAAATAAGGTATAGATTTTAGAATTTCATATCTTTCTCGTTTTAAATCCAAATGAGGTCATTCAAATTGTGTTAGCTCTGTTTTGAACTTGACTTTAATCCAAAAATGATTGTAAGTTGAGTTCAGCTCCAGAGCACAGTTTGCCATTAGATTTTAAAACCAACTTTAAAATGTGCACTTAAATCAATGCTTAACTTGTAAAATACATAACTAATGCTCTATAGATTATTTTTGGGTGAGACCAACTTTGTTGGTTTCCTCTCTTAGTGAACTCACTGTGAAAATTAGTTTTGAGCATGTTGCTGCTAGGAAAATGAGGACTTGTGCATTATAATTTTGTTCAAGTTCTTGTTTTTGAAAATTTGTAGAGAGTGCAATATAGATCCAAATGAGATGAACTCAATTGTGTTATTCATCTCATGAGGTGCTGGTTTTACAGTAAACATTTTAGCTTCGCTGCTGTTCTAGAAAATGTTGCCTCATAATTAAATTAGTGAATAGTGCAGTTTGGTATTTTAGGGGCTGAGCAGAATTGTTTTGCCCATAACTTTTGCATTGAGAATCCAAATCAATTGGTTCTTGTTGCAATATTCCCTAAAAATCACCCTCTTGCTGCTGTAGAAAATTCAGAGAATTTGGAGTTCGTTTGTTGTGCTGTCTTTGTTGTGTTTAAATCGTTCTTATCGGTTCTTTCTCGCTTTTCCGTTAGGGCCGACATTTGTGGTGATCCCGAGAGTGACCCTCCGCAACAAATTGACCAGCAACAGCAAGGCAAGCAGTTTGACCATTTCCATCATTGTCCCATTACTTTAAAGCTTAATATATCGTTTTACTTCTATGTATGCATGCTACTTTGTGTTAAATGTCGCTAGCACGCCTATAGTTGCATAATCTGTAGGAATTGTTTATCCTCTACTACCATGAGCCTAGGTTATTTGCTGTGGTGGGAGCTCGTTGGATGAGCTCCTATCACTTAGTAGTTTCGACTTAAATTGCTTAGACATGCTTAGTTCTCGGTAGAAATGGGCGATCATCGACTTAGTCGATGGTCTTGATCACTCAAAACTGATTATTACTCTTATATGTCCAGCACTTGTGCTTTGATTAATTTGTAAAATCAAAAACTGAAAATAAAAGATTGATTTAGACTTGGGCATATTGGATGGATGGCGTGGTTTTTGGATGTGGTGGTATGCCCGGTCCCTAAGGACCGAGTACTTGGGTCACTAAGCCAAGCGATTTTATGTACTAACCACACGAGGGGCATATGGAACCCTCTTGACTAAGTACTTTGGGCGGTGTTAATTGGGGTCGCTCGGTTGGTGTGTTTTAAAGATAAAATGTGTGTGTGATGTGGGAGGGGAGCATTAGCTTCCGGGAAGGTTGTGTGATGTCTCCTTCTCCCCGTGGGTTGTGCGACTCAGAATTAGCATTGTCCATTGGAAATGTCTCGTAGGACTTAGCCGTGCCGGCATACCAAAGGTAGTGTGCCTAAAGGAAAGGCGGTCTGACGTGTGGGTACAGTGGTATACACCTGCAGGATAAAACTATTCGAATAGCCTCGTCCTAGGTTATGGACATGCTTGGTAAGGTCGTTCAAGACTAGACTACAACCTTTAATTAAAACTTGACATGGTTGGTATGAACGGGGAGTTCATGCTATTGTTGTGGTGACTTGGGTTAGTCACTTCCAGGATTGTTCTTGTTGTTGTTATTATGTTATTATCTCGTTGTTATTTCAACAATTAAAAATGCTTTGTCAAATTGCCTTCAATCTATTATGTTATTGCAAATAAATGTTGCTTTATGCCAAAATGAGTCCAAAGCCTCATCCACTTATATAAAGCTTGCATGTAGCTAAATTATAGTTCTGTTATCTTACACGTCAGTCTTGCGAGTACAATAAACAATTTATTGTACTCATTTGCTTTGCTTAACAACTTTGTTGCAGAGGAGGTAGAGCCCAAAGGGCTTTACTTTTATGAAGTTGTCGGTGGTTGGGAGAGCGACTAGCTTGGCGGTCCTGGCTCGATTGCCTTGTGGGCTAAAGGCACACCGGTTGGCTCTTATTTTGGCCATCTTTATGGCACTTTTGCTTCATTGTTATCTTTTGTAACTATTGTTATTTGGCCTAAGGGCCTCTCTTTTGTAATATCTATTCCATATTAATGTTAACTTCGGTTTGTTGCTTATGTACTATGTGTTGTATGGAATTGATACATCCTTTTGTTGTGAGGTATGTATACTGCATTCTGGGAACTATACATCTCTCGAGACTGGGTTTATTTGGTTGATAATACTAGGGTCAATTGGATGACTAAGTATTATGAGCCTAATAAACGTCGGGGTCTCACACCAATCAGTGTGCCTTAACCCCTAGGCATCTGACCGGATCGCCAAGCTAGTCATCGAAGAAGCTGCAACACATGGCACAAAAGTGAGGCTCTTGGAGCTCACCTTCTTCCTCTGCAACAAAAGCCACAAAAAAATGCCACAACCACGGGCAGATGAGTACATAAAGTACTCCGCAAGACTTACGTGTGAGATAACAGAACTATAAATAGCTACATGCAAGATTTATGTAAGTGGAGGTTGTATGTCTCATTTAGCATAAAGCAACATTTATTTGCAATAACATACTAGATTGAAGGCAATTTGGCAAAGCATTTTTAAATGTTGAAATAACAACGAGATAATAACATAGTAACAACAACAAGATCAACCTAGAAGTGACTAACCCAAGTCACCACAACAATAGCATGAACTCCCCGTTCATGCCAACCATGTCAAGTTTTAATTAAAGGTTGTAGTCTAATTCTTACGTGAAATAACCAAGTGTGTCCATAACCTAGGATGAGGCTATTCAATAGTTTTAACCTCGCAGGGTGTACCAATGTACCCACACGCCGATCGCCTTTCCTTTAAGCACACTACCTTTGGTATGCCTACAAGACGGCTAAGTCCTACGAGACATTTCCAATGGATGCTAATTCTCGACCAAGACAACCCACGGGATAAGGACCCAATGGACACCTAACCTACCGCCAACGCTCCATTCCCACACCACACACACACACATTTTATCTTTAAAACACACCAACCGAGCGACCCCAATTAGCACCGCCTAAAGTACTTAGTCAAGAGAGGTCTCATATCCCCTCGTGTGGTTAGCACGCATAATTGCTTGGATCAATGGCGCAAGAATTCGTCCTTGTTGACTCGTGCATACCACCACATCCAAAAACGACACCATCCATCCAATATGCCCAAGTCTAAATCAATCTTTTATTTTCAGTTTTGATTTTACAATTAATCAAAGCACAAGTGCTGGACATATAGGAGTAATAATCAGTTTTGAGTGATCAAGACCATCGACTAAGTCGATGATCGCCCATTACTACCGATAACTAAGCATGGCTACAATTTAAATCGAAACTACTAAGTGATAAGAGCTCATCCAACGAGCTCAAACCACAGCAAATAACCTAAGCTCATGGGTAGTAGAGGATAAACAATTCCTACAGATTATGCAACTATAGCATTGCTAGCGATATTTTAACACAAAGTAGCATGCATACATATAAGTGAAACAAAATATTAAGCTTTAAAGTAATGGGACAATGATGGAAATGATCAAACTACTTGCCTTGCTGTTGCTGGTCAAGTTGTGGCAGAGGGTCACTCTCGGATTAACACAAATGTCGAAACCTAACGGAAAAGCGATAAAGACCCGATAAGAACGATTTAAAGTAACAAAGACAGCACAGCAAACGAACTCCAAACACTCTGAATTTTCTACATCAGCAAGAGGATGATTTTTAGGGAATTTTTCAACAAGAACCAATTGATTTGGATTCTCAATGCAAAAGTTATGAGCAAAACAATTCTGCTCAGCCCCTAAAACACCAAACTGCACTATTCACTAATTTAATTATGAGGCAACATTTTCTAGAGAAGTGGTGATGCTGAGATTTTTACAGCAAAACCAGCACCTCATGAGATGAATAACACAATTGAGTTCATCCCATTTGGAGCTATATTGCACTTTCTACAATTTTTCAAAAACAAGAACTTGAACAAAATTATAATGTACAAGTCCTCATTTTTATAAAAGCAACATGCTCAAAACTAATTTTCTTAGTGAGTTAATTAATAGAGGAAACCAACAAAGTTGATTCACTCAAAATAATCTACAGAGCATTAGTTATGTATTTTACAAGTTAAGCATTAATTTGAGTGTATATTTAAAGTGAGTTTTAAAATCTAATGGCAAAACTGTGCTCTGGAGCTGAACTCAACTTACAATCATTTTTGGATTAAAGTCAAGTTCAAGACAGAGCTAGCACAATTTGAATGACCTCATTTGGATTTAAAACGACAAAGATATGAAATTCTAAAGTTTATACCTTATTTTAGTTTACAATTTTAACAGATCACTGGAATTTCTAAAAACCCTAAAGACATGGGAGGTCATAAGCGGCTCAGATCACACGGGGGAGGTCCTCAACGGTTGAGATCTTCCAAAGGAAGATCTAAACCATCAAGATCTCCCCGAGGAAGATCTACATCGTCAGGACCTCACAGGGGAGGTCCTGGACGGTCTAGATGTTCCAAGGGAGGACTTTGATGGTCCAGATCGTCCGAGGGAGGAACTTGACGGTCAAGATCTACCCGGGGAGGTCATGGACGGCTGAGATGACCTAGGAGAGGTCCTAAGGGGAGGTCCTAACGTCACAGACCTCTAGGGAGGTCTGGACGGCCACGATTGCAAGGGGAGGTCTTGGACGCTCCAGATCTCCTCGGAGGAGGTCATGGACGTCCCAGAGCTCGCGACCACGTGCTTGCGCGCACGCACGTGCTTGGACAAGGGATAAATGCGCGCGAGACAACGAGGAGGTCCGCGCGCGGGAGGTCTTAAATGCGCGCAAGGTGAGGATTAAATGCAGTTAAGACACGCCAATGATTTCAATGATTTGAGCACTTGATTAGTGCATTTAACGCGACAAATCTCGCCCTAAAACGACAATGGCGCCAACGCCTTTGTCCGACAAAGACCCGGTTTGAAGAAATGGTCCTCGCCGGTGATGTAGGCCTCGCCGGCGACATCCAATGGTACCACTGAGTGCACAATAACTTTGCGCACCCAGTGGACCTCCTCTCAATGGCGGCGACGGCCTTAAACGCCGGCGAGCCGGAGAGGGGCACGAAGGCACCACACGGCAAAATCCAAAATACGAAATAAAGCTCCGCGACAGCCATTCAAACGTGTGCCCAAGAGAAGCTCCGCAACAACATACATGCGGGTGCCCAGCAGCTACAGGACTATCAGGAGATTTACCTGGAGGTCCTAAGGTGCTGAGGAGGTCGAGGAAGGGAGGACCGGTGCCGGGGAGGAAGGGTGCTCCACGGCCAAAGCTTCAGCTCCAAGCTCCACTTTGTCCCCCTCTGTAATGCCCAACAAATCAAGTTAGGACTTGGTCCCAGAGGGTAGGGCACAAATGGAAGCAAGGAGAAAAGGAGGAAAACTCCAGGGACCCTTGTCCACCGAGGAGCTTCAAGCTTCTCAACAATGGCGGCCAAGAGAGCTTTGGTGGTTTAGAGCTCGCAAGCACAGGGGTGCAAGCAAGGGGATAATGGTGTGCAAAGGAAGCCAAAGAAACAGTGGGGGAGGTTTTATACTTGGGAGAAGCAGGCACACGAGCTGGGGTTAAGCTCATGGTGAGCTTAGCCCATGGCTCGGTTCATGGGGTTGGACAAGACACGAGGCTGACATGGTGACAGGTCTGTGTGGACAGGAGGGGCGGAAGGCTGACCTGCATTTAATGCGGGTCAGCAAAGAGTTGTTATAAGGTACACAGTGGACAGACACGCTTTAACTCCCCTCCAGAACACGCATGCGTGACCAAGGAAGGAGAAGAACAGGGGAGGTCATGTTGACCGTTGGATAAGCCCACGGGGAGGTCCTGGCCCTCCGATGTGGTTTTTGAACCGTTACGCCTAAATGACTGGGAGGAGGTCCTAGCCACACGATCAAGGATGGGGAGGTCATGGCCTCACGATTTCCTTAATGTGTATGCGCACGTGGGAAAATGGGACAGGAGGTCCAAAGCGTTGGATCTCAATCCAACGGTGCGGACCTCCTGTGAGGTCTTAACCGCACATGAGCTTAAGAACATGAGGGGGAGGTCATGGCCTTTGGATTTAAATCCAAGGGCGCACAACAAAAAAGGACGGTCTTAGCGCTGCGCAACACACAAGGGAGGTCATGGCCATTAGATTTAGATCTAAGGGCAACGACCTCACGTGCGCGGGGAGGCCTGATGCGCATAAGACAAGGAGGAGGTCGTGACCGTGGATTTTTAATCCAACGGTGCACAACACGAGATAGGGGAGGTCTTGTGCGCTGGATATTTTGAGGGGAGGTCGTGGGCTGTTGGATCTGATCCAACGGCTACGACCTCGTTTAGGTGGGAGGTTTGCGTAGTTTAACAGTGAGGGGAGGTCATGGCCATGGATCTTGGATCCAAGGGCTACTACCTCAACAAGGTGGGATGTCTAGTGGTTGGACAGCCCGTGGAGGTTTTTGAGATTTAACACACAGGGGAGGTCATGACCGTGGATTTTTGATCCAACGGCTATGACCTGATGAGGTGAGGAGGTCCTGGCGGTATTGACCGCGGAGGAGGTCGTGGCGGTTGGATGTTAATCCAACGGCTACGACCTGATCAAGGTGGAGAGGAGGTCTGCTGGGGTGCAGACACGGTTGGGCTGGACCAGCTTTGCACAGCGGCTAGCCCAAGGAACAGTGTAGGCTTTTAAATTTAGTTTTTAACAGCTGAAACTTAGCAGAATTATTTGTGATAGCAAATGAACTCCAAATTTGATGAAATTTTAACTGGAGCTTGCTGACAATGAGATTAACCTTGCATAAAATTTCCAGAGGTTATTATGCAATGAATTTTTCTCAGGAAATTCATGAAGGTTGTTCAAGGATTTATTTTACCTCCACAATTTATCAAACAAGTTTTACAACTTGTGATATTTTTCAGAGGGGTCCCACATCAGATTTAGGACCAAGAAAAAATATTTCCAAATGTTTGGCACAAGATTTAGACAATTGGAAAATGAGTCTGACTTTTGGGTCAACAAGAGCTTTGTGTTTTTGGATTACACAACTCTTGGACAAGAATCACAGGAGAGATTAGGGGTTTTCAAGATGTGAGAAAAAGTTTTAATTTCTACACATATAATTATACTTGAACAAACCATGTTTATACAGTTGGGATGTTACAGCTGTCTTGTTTAATCTGTGATTTTTCCCTGTGTCTAAATCAAGGTTGTTGAACAAAGTCTGTTGGCTGACTAAATTGCTATGTTTGATGATCTATTAACTGTGACCTCCTGTTGGGCGAAAGTGATTATTGCTATTTTATGTTTGAGATCCTCTTGATTGATTAGTAAAATTGTTTTAGAGCTCAAGGCTTAAATTGATATTGTCAAATACTTTTAGTGAAGAGTATAGTCTATAGTTTTGAGAAGGTAGAGTTTAAATAATTTTCCAGCTCTACTTCTGAGGGCAACTTTAAATTCACTCAGATCTGAGCAATATGCTGATTTGTATCATATACATGTGGTATATGTTTAGCATTTCAATAAATTTAAATGGCTTTGAGGATTTACATTTGATTATGTTGATTTGGACATTTGAATGCTGTTTGATTAATGCTATTTTGTTTTGTGATTATGCTGGATTTATTTCTATTAGTTTGCTTATCCTGCTTTGTTTACAACAAATATGCTTGAACCCGGCTTGTTGTTTCTCTATTGCTTTGAACTCTGCATTTAAGTTTCTATGTTTGAAGTTTGAACTTGGTTACCTGTTAATTTTTATCGCTTATCAATTATCAATTGTTGTTGCTCTATTGCTTTGATTGTTCAAGAATCAAGTATATATCTTTATAGTCTTTCAACTTCTATTTTTTCTGTATAAAATATGTTTTCAAGGGAAATTATCTTCGAAAATACCTAGTGGATATCAACTTGCAATCCATTTTATGTAAACTCTCAGCGTATGTAACTTATATAGATAGCAAGCAAGCGAGATGGCGTCTGCACCATCTTCGCCGCCAGCATCAACGTTGCCGAATGCGTCTAGATCTCTGACGGAATTGGTACGTAAGCAAGATGATAGAGGAATATCGAAATTGCCTGCGGGCCGAATGACCATCACAGAGGTCAGTACCGTTGGGGTCCCTCTGAGTCCCAAGAAAGCAATGGCGAGATTCCGGACCATCTGCGGAATACTTGGAAGGGAACGGGTCTCCATCACCACACCAAGCTGGAAGTCTTTGACGGACGTAGAGAGAGGCCAACTGTGGACTGAAATTTTAGCTTTGTTCACTATCCCAGAAGCAGACTAGGCACACGTGAAACAGTAGGCGTTGCTCGCGATGGGACACGCGTGGAGGACCTTCAAGAGCACGCTTGTCACGAAGTATGTGAACACGGGTCGGACGCCCTTCACGAAGTATCAATTCTTGTTGTGGGATACATGGGATGCCTTTGTGTGGATAAAGATGATAGCCGAATTTCAGGAGCAAAGTGCGGCGCACAAAGCTCAACAGGCACAAAACACTCACCCCCACAAACTCAGCACCGCTAGGTACATGGGTAAAACCACAGAATGGATGGCAGAGGACGAGAACGCAACCCGACCATTTTCTGAGATCACAAACGAGCGTACTCGAAGCTAGTTAAGAGCGAGGGCCTCAGCCACGTCTTCGGGCGGCATCTCCTTCACAAACCCGACAGACGAGGCAGTGTCCCAACGTCTGGTAAATATGTTGAACTACCTAGTTGTTAATAAGTCCATAACTTCATAGTGTCTATAATAACATGATGACCACATGCAGCATGCATTGACTACCGATTCTTCCTAAGACTGCTTCCAAGTAGACAGGGAGAAGGATATACTATCTACGGCCCTAGGAAACAAGGAGCACCCAGGTTGCATGTGAGGCCTTAGGGTTTATGTACCTTGGAGGGATGGATTCCGAGACGACTCCGACATGTATAGGAGTAGGAAAAGATCCAAGGCCGAGCACGAGAACCGGTTGGTACATATGCTTACTTCAAAATTTCAAGGACAGATAACAAGATTAAATGAATTAACTCCTCAACCAATCGCAAGCTGCCCCCCGTTATTTTGGGAGCAAATCCTCCACAACATCGGAGTAGCGTCGCGTCCACGCATAATGCTGAACATGATGACGTCCAATTACCTATCAGCGACATCAAGGTAATGTACATATCTGGAATGCTCCAAAGATAGATCTGTAGGACGCCTTAGCTAATTGTGTATCATTTTGTAGGAGTCGACACCCTGCAAGCCCCAAGTGAGGATGGTTGGGTCTATTTCTATTGAGGCTGGGTGGGGGATGGCGTATCCATGCTAGAAAGGGATAGTGCAAAGACCTGATGCCCGCTTGGTGCAGGTTTCTGGCGGGTCTAGGTGGACATGGTACATGACAATTTTATGGCAGTCCCACTGGAGATTCGCCTGAACGAAGACATCAGAACACTAGGGGATGTCACGCACACTTTTATCCAGTGGCCCAAGAAGGACATCGCCCTGGACCCTGCAGTGCCGCGATCTCGACTTGACCATTTCTCTCCAAAAGGACCCTCGATGACTCCACCTCAACCTTCGCTTCAAAAGGCCACCTCATCGGTTCCCGTGGAGAAGATGCCAAAGGAACAAGAAAAGCGTGTCGCCGTGTCAGTTCCTGAGTCGTCTCATAGGAAGATGTGTAGCGGGCAAGTCGTTAAGGCCAAATCAAAATCGAAGAACATTAAGGCGCCTCCCAAGCCCGGGAAATACTCCCTCGGAAGTCTGTTGGCCCCCGCGCTGGAATAGGTTGTCAGGCTTTGCTTGTGTGGTACATGCGGATGACCAAAGAGAAGGGGTGCGATACTGGAATCACCGTCAGATACACGAAAGAGCATTTCTTCT
The DNA here is from genome assembly GCA_036346405.1 of Phyllostachys edulis. Classification (NCBI taxonomy): domain Eukaryota; kingdom Viridiplantae; phylum Streptophyta; class Magnoliopsida; order Poales; family Poaceae; genus Phyllostachys; species Phyllostachys edulis. The sequence goes on from CM070564.1 coordinate 10,325,353, forward strand.
ACGAGCTGGGCCACTTCGTTGTGGGCTTTGACGACTTATTTGACCTATTCAACCTCAATGCCATCGATGCCTGTAAGTGTGTACAATCAAGTTCTACATTCATGTAATACCGATAAATATCACAACTCATTACTTATGTATAGATACATGATGAAAAATGCCTAGGGATGGCGAGAACCAGTGGGTTTCCTCGACCCACACATGGTCTTTGAGCAAACCATCACCCAAAATGCATCCTACGTCGTGAAATACATAACGACGTGATTACTTCCTCGGGGCGACAAGGACTACATATTGGTGTCCTACAACCGAAGTAAGTGCTTCATCGCTTGCTATACAAATTTCATTTGTACTTTATACTGCAATGTGAACTTAGGTTTAATGACTATAGCGACATACATGAGTAGGTTCCACAAGATCCTTTTAGTCATTGTACCAAAGAGGAACAAGGTAATATTCCCTGATTCCCTACTCAACAAAACCCACGACTTCACCCTTGTGGAAGGCATACTCGACAGGTATGCTTATTTCCTCCATACATAACTCTATTGCAGTCTTCCTTTGTTTGAAATGGCCGATGATAACTTTTTGAAATCATGTAGGTCGTTCAGCGCCTATGTTGTTGAGCGAGGGCCATGCAAGGGATCAAGCGTCACACTGTAACACATGAAGCGATTTTCGGTACAAGCTACAACACAATAATCCTATATCACAAGTACAAAGTGCATCAGAGTGGGATTCTCACTCAGCTCTCTAATTTCTGATTTGGAGGCTATCATCACTAACTTGTTCTCTCCCTCACTTTTCTTTTTACCACTCAGATTTGGCTTGTGGCGCTCACTCGCCGAAGGTGGAGTCACTCTATTCTTCCCTCTTTCATTCTCTCTCTACTTTTACCTCCGTCTTTTGCACAGAATCATTTACAATTTCAGCAGGAGTAAGTGGTTTTAACAACACATCCTTGTTGTTCCACTTGAATTTGTAGCAGTTGTTGTGCCCATCACGTATGGCAGCACGGTCATATTGCCATGGTCTACCCAGCAGTAGGTGGCAAACAGTCATAGGGACATCATCACAATCAACGGCATCACGGTAAGTGCCAATCTGAAAGTGTATACGTACCATGTAGGTCACCTTCACCTCTCCATTCTCACTTAACCACTGAACATGGTAAGGATGAGGATGTGGAATAAACTTCAGTCCCAGCTTCGTGCATAATTCTTTGCTTGCCAAATTGTGACAACTACCACCGTCGATTATCACTTTGCATGTTATCCCCTTTCCCACTTGTGTGCGGGTCTAAAATAAGTTGCATCGATGTTCCATAGATGGTGCGGGCAGCACACTTAACACCTTTTGTGTGCAAATCACCGTTGGTAGATTGACGGCGCTACACATTAGTTGCCCATCTCCATCCTCCTCGTCCACATCATCAAAGTGATCAAAATCAGCAAACGGATCATCTTCATCTTCACTAGCTGATGCATACTCGCCCGCTTCAGTATACAACATGGTCTTGTTATTTGGGCAGTCCTTCTGCATATCACCACGTCCCAAGCACTTGAAGCATTGTATATCACGAGTTCTTGCTGTAGAGCCCACCGAAGAAGTGCCACTTGCAGCTGGTTGCACACTTCTCCTTGCAAGGGATGGAGGCTCCTCCTTCTTGCCACTTGGTGCACTTCGAAAAGTTGAACCACTAATTGGAGAAGCACTCTTGCTCGAGAAAGACTTAGGCACAAATTTGCCACGGCCTAAAGGACCACGAGCGTAAAACCGCATCTTCCTCCAATTGTCGTTCACTTTGTTTGGTGCACCACTCACGTGTATTGTTATATGATTGAAAATTGACAATGCGCTTGATATTGTGATTCAGGCCAGTAAGATATCATGCCATGGTTTGCTTTTCATTTTCTTGCACTTTGGCATGAATCATAGCTTGCTCCATCTCTTTATAATACTCCTCTGCAGATTTAGTTCCTTATTTCAGATTCTGGAGTTTGCTGAAAAGAGAGCGTGTATAATGTTTTGGCACAAAACGAGCACGCATCTATGTCTTCGTATCAATCCAAGTGGCCACGGGTGGTTCTCCCCGTTCGGCTCGTTGACGCTCCACTTGGTCCCACCACACAAGAGCATATCCATCAAATTCCACAGCAGCAAGCTTCAATTTTCTGTCTTCAGAACATCGCTACAAATGGAATAATTTATCCACTTTCAACTCCCATGTGAGGTACTCTTCAGGATCAGTTCTTCCTTGAAATTTGGGAATGCTCAGCTTGACCTTCCCCAAATCATCATCTTTATGCTGTCGGCGACGGTAATTATCATTGCGATACAAGTGAAGGTCGTCGTCCCAATCAACATCATGTGCCACAGCACCACCTCGACCAAAACCTTGGGCATGCCCACGGCCATGTCCAGGGCCAGGAGGATGCCTTGCATTAGTAGCGGCATGGTCACAGTGCATGTGCTCAGCACATGCTGCGAACTCAGTATGGGCCTCAACAGCTTCTGGATCGTCCACACTTCCAACATCAGCTCGGTTTCCCCCAAGCATCTCCTTGAGTTCAGCAATGTCTTGACGCAAGGTATTGATCTCATTAGCAACTTGCAACTCCCCATTCTGCATGTCCTCACCAATAATTGTTGCCACATCATCTAGGTTCTTTTTGAACTCCTGTTGCAACTCAGCGCGCAATGCATCAAACCGGTACTGTGGAACTGATGCATTAGGATCCTCCATCTCCGCTTCAGGTCCTATCATGGTTAGTGAAGCACACAACAAAGTATAGGTGGATATATGTGGAGATCACTCAACTCATAATTCTGAACAAAGTGAAGTTTCTTTACCGTTCCGAAAGGAATTAAGATCAGCAATACTTACACTTCAGGACAATAGGAAAAACAAGGTGATGTGTGAGCGAATTTCAAGAGCGAAGCTATGCATGACACAGGAGTATATTGGAGCTTTGTAGGGTAAGTGTATACCTACTCAGTTCTGCAATTCTAGGATGTTAAGCTAAGTAATAATCCAAGCTAGAATACTTTGCCTAGGTGTTGATCCAGAAGGTTTAAGCGAAGTGTATGAACGCACACGCAAAGATAAATGTGACTTAATGCAAACAAGGAATGAACCAGTGAGATGCAATCTGAACTAGTTCATTTTGCACTAAGTACTAGGAGAGACGCTAGCCAATTGCACAAGTATATGTAAGGGCATAAGATTGCTCAAGACAATTAAATACACAATCTGAAAATCTGCACCGGTACTGTAGCACCCGAAACTCTTGATGTAGCACTCGAAAAAGGATGTCGTCTTCACAAGGAACCTTAGAATCACTTGTAAAGGGGCTTTGTCAATTTTGAGCGAATTCCGAGAAACTTGAATTTTTCTCGGTTTGCAGGCCCGTTTTGAGGCCCTAAACGACGTTTTTTTGGGGTCGAAGTTGCCGCGCGTATTCCCGAGGTCATACGCGTTGATAAAATCTCCGGATTGCCCAGACTTCTTTTTTTTGTACTCAATTTTTTTTAATGCCGAGGCTCTTTCTATATGCGACTGCCTTTTCCTTTCTTATCTCTTTTTGCAATGGCCGAAAAGGGTTTAACTCCCCTCTGTATGGCGCAAACCGAAGAAATCAGCAAAGTGTAATTAATAGCTAAGAGCAACCCAATGCAATATCAATAGCTAGTCTCAAAGATGAAAGGATATAAGTGATGTTCAAAGATCCCAACATAGTTCGGCTGGCTATGGTTAAGTGGGCCGAAACACAATTGGTGTCAAGTGGACTCAGATACGAACTCCTCAAGTAGAATTCGGATAGAACTCTAGGAAAGGGAATCTCGGATAAGGAAACAACTATGCACTCGGATTGTGTTGTAGAGTCCAACTCTGAGTAGGCCAAATCTCAAACAAGACTCGGATTAGGGTTTCCAAACCACACAAAAGGGAGGGCGGCTAGGGTTTGAGTTGTGGCCAACCCGAGAGAGATAGCACACATCCAAGTGTTGGAGTTGGATTCGGGAAGGACATGGCACAAGGCGGTGGCTAGGGTTTGCCAACTTCGGCCGGCCTTCTCTTCTTCCCATGGCAAGATACAAAGATGGTGCTAGGGCTTGCCACGGCCAACCCGAAAGCTAGCCTCCTCTCTCCCCAAGGCAAAGGAAGCTCACGGGTCAAGAAGATCTTTGTCTGCGTTCTCATTCTTAAATAACATGCAATGATTTGGACAAAATTATCTTCTCATATGGCATATTAAGTATGCTTATCAATTTCTTAGACCTTCTAGAAGATTGAACCCTATTGGCCCCCCGTTAAGCCCACACACAAACGGGTCACACACGCACGCATTTGAAAGCGCTGTCTTCATCTCCTCTTAACCTAATCCGCTTCATCTTGCACCGTGGGTTGGCAAAAGGTCACCAAGGCGGTATTAGGTAAATTACCAAAATACCCCTTCTCGATCTTTTTGCAAAGACCGAGTCCCATCTTTGTGAAGCATCTCCATGCTTCGCCACGTGTAGGTTGATCAACGGCTCTCATCATGTCGGCAGGTCTCTCCCATCCGGCTCTCACTGAAACCATCATGGCACTTCCACCGACCCCCGCACCGCTTGATCCAACCCGTCGCACCGAACTACCTGTTCGGTCACCTTTGTCCCTTATGCGCCATGCTTGACTCCATTGACCTTACGCGGCATCCCTGATCGTTCTGGACCTCAACTCTCCAAGCTTAGTCCCGATCATCCTCGCCGTTGACCGTCGTTGGCCTCCAAGCAACCTGCACAACAATAGACAAAGAAATCGATTCCGGGAACAAGTTCTTCACAACTTGACCCACGTTAGTCAAAACATGTATCATGCAACACATATGCGCTGAAACCCCATGAACCTAACCCAACACTCATCGCCACTTTTGGCCGATGAACAGTACAGAATGGGTTAGACCGCCGTTCATCGGGTCGGGTCGACCGCACCAGCCGGTCGACCGCACGCCAACGCCGGTTTGATCGCACTGCCGACAAGACTTTCAACTTTGACGAAAACACGTGTTTCGACAAACCGTCAACGACATTACCAATTGTAACATCATCCTAAGATCGTGCACATATCCCCATGATATCCATATAAGTCAAATGAATTATGGAACTGAGTTCATGTGCTAGTAGCATATCACATAGTAGTATATCACGAGCATACTTCTATTATGGAACCGTTTGTGATTTCGTATGACAGACGGTTCCATAATAGAACCGTCTGTGATATCCCTTTATTAATTGGGTACCTCTAGGGTTTGCACCCTTACTCGACACTTTCCCTTCCCAATGCCTTACACTCGCCCGTTCGCCTCCCCACCCGAAAGACCTGCACCTAGACACCGCCGCCTGAAAGCCTCCTATTTAAATCGCCGCCTCGATGCCGCCCTGCTTCGTTGCGATTCTGCCACCTCGCTCGTCGCCGATTTGGCCGCCTCGCTTCATCGTCAGCCCCGATTCCCCTTCTCCCTGTCGCCAGCGCCCCTGCTGCTCTTCGAGAGCGACTCACCTTCGACGCCGCCTCCTCCTCCTTCCCCTTATGATTATTGCTGCTTTAGTGAGTATTGCACCTTTGTGATATTTCGCTTAATCCTTGCATATATATTAGCAGTACTAGTTGATCTTCTTGATCTGTGATATTTTTGATATCTGAGACAAGTTATGGAGATATTGCAAATTATTAGTGGTTCTATTATTGCTCTGTGATGAAATTAGACTTATACTAAAATTGATTTGACATTTTAGTTTGGACTTGAGCTCTAATAGGTTTGTTTAGTTCTGTCAACTGGTCTTGAATTGATAGCTCAATACTTTTGGATGCCTAGAGAGTTGCACGTTCAGATTCTATGATTCTTTTTAGCAGTTCAGGCTACTAGCTGTCTTGTGAGCAATATTGGCCTTTTTGCTGTCTTGTTTAATCTGTGATTTTTCCCTGTGTCTAAATCAAGGTTGTTGAACAAAGTCTGTTGGCTGACTAAATTGCTATGTTTGATGATCTATTAACTGTGACCTCCTGTTGGGCGAAAGTGATTATTGCTATTTTATGTTTGAGATCCTCTTGACTGATTAGTAAAATTGTTTTAGAGCTCAAGGCTTAAATTGATATTTTCAAATACTTTTATTTTAGTGAAGAGTATAGTCTATAGTTTTGAGAAGGTAGAGTTTAAATAATTTTCCAACTCTACTTCTGAGGGCAACTTTAAATTCACTCAGATCTGAGCAATATGCTGATTTGTATCATATACATGTGGTATATGTTTAGCATTTCAATAAATTTAAATGGCTTTGAGGATTTACATTTGATTATGTTGATTTGGACATTTGAATGCTGTTTGATTAATGCTATTTTGTTTTGTGATTATGCTGGATTTATTTCTATTAGTTTGCTTATCCTGCTTTGTTTACAACAAATATGCTTGAACCCTGCATGTTGTTTCTCTATTGCTTTGAACTCGCATTTAAGTTTCTATGTTTGAAGTTTGAACTTGGTTACTGTTAATTTTTATAAACTTATCAATTATCAATTGTTGTTGCTCTATTGCTTTGATTGTTCAAGAATCAAGTATATATCTTTATAGTCTTTCAACTTCTATTTTTTCTGTATAAAATATGTTTCCAAGGGAAATTATCTTCGAAAATACCTAGTGGATATCAACTTGCAATCCATTTTATGTAAACTCTCAGCGTATGTAACTTATATAGATAGCAAGCAAGCGAGATGGCGTTTGCACCATCTTCGCCGCCAGCATCGATGTCGCCGAATGCATCTAGATCTCCGACGGAAGTGGTACGTAAGCGAGATGATAGAGGAATATCAAAATTGCCTGCGGGCCGAATGACCATCACGGAGGTTAGTACCGTTGGGGTCCCTCTGAGTCCCAAGAAAGCAGTGGCGAGATTCCGGACCATCTGTGGAATACTTAGAAGGGAACGGGTCTCCATCACCACACCAAGCTGGAAGTCTTTGACGGACGTAGAGAGAGGCCAACTGTGGACTGAAATTTTAGCTTTGTTCACTATCCCAGAAGCAGACTAGGCACACGTGAAACAGCAGGCGTTGCTCACGATGGGACACGCGTGGAGGACCTTCAAGAGCACGCTTGTCACGAAGTATGTGAACACAGGTCGGACGTCCTTCACAAAGTATCAATTCTTGTCGCGGGATACATGGGATGCCTTTGTGTGGATAAAGACGATAGCCGAATTTCAGGAGCAAAGTGCGGCGCACAAAGCTCAACAGGCAAAAAACACTCACCCCCACAAACTCAGCACCGCTGGGTACATGGGTAAAACCACAGAAAGGATGGCGAAGGATGAGAACGCAACCCGACCATTTGCTGAAATCACAAACGAGCGCACTCGAAGCTAGTTAAGAGCGAGGGCCTCAGCCATGTCTTCGGGCGGCATCTGTTTCACAAACCCGACAGACGAGGCAGTGTCCCAACATCTGGTAAATATGTTGAACTACCTAGTTGTTAATAAGTCCATAACTTCATAGTGTCTATAATAACATGATGACCTCTTGCAGCATGCATTGACTACCGATTCTTCCTAAGACTGCTTCCAAGTAGACAGGGAGAATGATATACTATCTACGGCCCTAGGAAACAAGGAGCACCCGGGTTGCATGTGAGGCCTTAGGGTTTATGTACCTTGGAGGGCTGGATTCCGAGACGACTCCGACATGTATAGGAGTAGGAAAAGATCCAAGGCCGAGCACGAGAACCGGTTGGTACATATGCTTACTGCAAAATTTCAAGGACAAATAACAAGATTAAATGAATTAACTCCTCAACCAATCGCAAGCTGCCCCCCGTTATTTTGGGAGCCAATCCTCCACAACATCGGAGTAGCGTCGCGTCCACGCATAATTCTGAACATGATGACGTCCAATTACCTATCAGCGACATCAAGGTAATGTACATATCTGGAATGCTCCAAAGATAGACCTATAGGACGCCTTAGATAATTGTGTATCATTTTGTAGGAGTCGACACCCTGCAAGCCCCAAGTGAGGATGGTTATTGAGGCTGGGTGGGGGATGGCGTATCCATGCTAGAAAGGGATAGTGCAGCACAGTGCCCAGTTGGCGCAGGGGTACGGCAGTGTCTAGGTGGACATGGTATATGACAATTTTATGGCAGTCCCGCTGGAGATTCGCCTGAACGAAGACATCAGAACACTAGGGGATGTCATGCACACTTTTATCTAGTGGCCCAAGAAGGACATCGCCCTGGACCCTGCAGTGCTGCGATCTCGACATGACCATTTCTCTCGAAAGGGACCCTCGATGACTCCACCTCAACCTTCGCTTCAAAAGGCCACCTCATCGGTTCCCGTGGAGAAGATGCCAAAGGAAGAAGAAAAGCGTGCCGCCGTGTCGGTTCCCGAGTCGTCTCATAGGAAGATGTGTAGCGGGCAAGTCGTTAAGGCCAAATCAAAATCGAAGAACATTAAGGCGCCTCCCAAGCCCGGGAAATACTCCCTCGGAAGTCTGTTGGCCCCCGAGCTGGAATAGGTTGTCAGGCTTTGCATGTCTGGTACATGCGGATGACCAAAGAGAAGGGGTGCGATACTGGAATCACCGTCAGATACACGAAAGAGCATTTCTTCTCTGGTGGGCCCGCTTGTTGTGGGCTTTGACGACTTATTTGACCTATTCAACCTCAATGCCATCGATGCTCGTAAGTGTGTACAATCAAGTTCTACATTCATGTAATACCGATAAATATCACAACTCATTGCTTATGTGTAGATACATGTTGAAAAATGCCTAGGGATGGCGAGAACCAGTGGGTTTCCTCGACCCACACATGGTCTTTGAGCAAACCATCACCCAAAATGCATCCTACGTCGTGAAATACATAACGACGTGATTACTTGCTCAGGACGACAAAGACTACATATTGGTGTCCTACAACCAGAAGTAAGTGCTTCACTACTTGCTATACAAATTTCATTTGTACTTTATACTGTGACATGAACTTAGGTTTAATGACTATAGCGACATACATGAGTAGGTTCCACAAGATCCTTTTAGTCATTGTACCAAGAGGAACAAGGTAATATTCACGATTCCCTACTCAACAAAACCCACAACTTCACCCTTGTGGAAGGAATACTCGACAGGTATGCTTATTTCCTCCATACAAAACTCTATTGCAGTCTTCCTTTGTTTGAAATGGCCGATGATAACTTTTTGAAATCATGTAGGTCGTTCAGCGCCTATGTTGCTGAGGGAGGGCCATACAAGGGATCGAGTGTCACACTGTAACACATGAAGCGATTTTCGGTACAAGCTACAACACAATAATCCTATATCACAAGTACAAAGTGCATCAAAGTGGGATTCTCACTCAGCTCTCTAATTTCTGATTTGGAGGCTATCATCACCAACTTGTTCTCTCCCTCACTTTTCTTTTTACCACTCAGATTGGGCTTGTGGCGCTCACTCGCCGAAGGTGGAGTCACTCTATTCTTCCCACTTTCATTCTCTCTCTACTTTTACCTCCGTCTTTTGCACAGAATCATTTACAATTTCAGCAGGAGTAAGTGATTTTAACAACACATCCTTGTTGTTCCACTTGAATTTGTAGCAGTTGTTGTGCCCATCACGTATGGCAGCACGGTCATATTGCCATGGTCTACCCAGCAGTAGGTGGCAAACAGTCATAGGGACATCATCACAATCAACGGCATCACGGTAAGTGCCAATCTGAAATTGTATACGTACCATGTAGGTCACCTTCACCTCTCCATTCTCACTTAACCACTGAACATGGTAAGGATGAGGATGTGGAATAAACTTCAGTCCCAGCTTCATGCATAATTCTTTGCTTTCCAAATTGTGACAACTACCACCGTCGATTATCACTTTGCATGTTATCCCCTTTCCCACTTCTGTGCGGGTCTAAAATAGGTTGCAACGCTGTTCCATAGATGGTGCGGGCAGCACACTTAACACCTTTTGTGTGCAAATCACCGTTGGTAGATTGACGGCGCTACACACTAGTTGCCCATCTCCATCCTCCTCGTCCACATCATCAAAGTGATCAAAATCAGCAAACGGATCATCTTCATCTTCACTAGCGGATGCATACTCGCCCGCTTTAGTGTAAAACATGGTCTTGTTATTTGGGCAGTCCTTCTGCATATGACCACGTCCCAAGCACTTGAAGCATTGTATATCACGAGTTCTTGCTGTAGAGCCCACCGAAGAAGTGCCACTTGCAGCTGGTTGCACACTTCTCCTTGCAAGGGATGGAGGCTCCTCCTTCTTGCCACTTGGTTGTGAGACCCCGACGTTTATTAGGCTCATAATACTTAGTCATCCAATTGACCCTAGTATTATCAACCAAATAAACCCGGTCTCGAGAGATGTATACTCCCCAGGATGCGGTATACATACCTCACACCAAAAGAATGTATCAATTCCATACAACACATAGAACATAAGCAACAAACCGAAGTTAATATTAATAAGGAAAAGCTATTACAAAGAGGGGCCCTTAGGCCAAATAGCAACAATTCTACAAAGATAACAATGAAGCAAAAGTGCCATAAAGATGGCTATAACACAAAGCCAATCAGTGTGCCTTAAACCCTAGGCATCTGACCGGACCGCCAAGCTAGTCGTCGAAGAAACTGCAACACGTAGCACAAAAGAGAGGCTCTTGGAGCTCTCCTTCTTCCTCTGCAACAAAAGCCACAAAATGCCACAACCACGGCGGATGAGTACATAAAGTACTCCGCAAGACTTACGTGTGAGATATGAGAACTATAAATAGCTACATGCAAGCTTTATTTAAGTGGATGAGGCTTTGGACTCATTTTAGCATAAAGCAACATTTATTTGCAATAACATAATAGATTGAAGGCAATTTGGCAAAGCATTTTTAAATGTTGAAGTAACAACGAGATAATAACATAGTAACAACAACAAGATCAACACAGGAAGTGACTAACCCAAGTCACCACAACAATAGCATGAACATCCATTCATGCCAACCCATCAAGTTTTAATTAAATGGTTGAGTCTAGTTCTTACGGGCGTTTCGGCGTGTCCATAACCTAGGGCGAGGCTATTGAATAGTTTTATCCTGCGGGGTGTACCAATGTACCCACACGTCGACCGCCTTTCCTTTAAGCACACTACCTTAGGTGTGCCGCACGGCTAAGTCCTCGAGACATTTCCAATGGACAATGCTAATTCGAGTCGCACAACCCACGGGAGAAGGAGACATCACACAACCTACCCGGAAGCTAATGCCCCCTCCCACATCACACACACATTTTATCTTTAAAACCACCAACCGGCGACCCCAATTAACACCGCCCAAAGTACTTAGTCAAGAGGGTTCCATATGCCCCTCGTGTGGTTATACACGCAAAATTGCTCGTAACGGTGGCGCAAGTAACTCGGTCATAATGACTCAGGCATACTACCACATTCCAAAAACCGCACCATCCATCCAATATGCCCAAGTCTAAATCAATCCTTTATTTTCAGTTTTGATTTTACAAATTAATCAAAGCACAAGTGCTGGACATATAGGAGGAATAATTATCCTTGTGTGATCAAGACCATCGACTAAGTCGATGATGGCCCATTACTACCGATTAGCTAAGCATGTCTAAGCAGTAGGGAGCGCAACTACTAAGTGATAAGAGCTCATCCAACGAGCTCAAATCACAGCAAATAACCTAGGCTCATTGGTAGTAGAGGATAAACAACTCCTACAGATTATGCAACTATAGGATTGCTAGCGACATTTAACACAAAGTAGCATGCATACATAGAAGTAAAACAACATATTAACCTTTAAAGTAATGGGACGTTAGAGGATATGATCAAACTGCTTGCCTGGTTGCTGGTCACTTTGTTGCGGAGGGTCACTTTGGGATCACCACAAATGTCGAAACCTAACGGAAAAGCAATAAAGAACCGATAAAACGACGAAAAACAACAAAGACAGCACAGCAAACGAACTCCAAATTCTCTGAATTTTCTACAGCAGCAAGAGAGTGATTTTTAGGGGATTTTGCAACAAGAACCAATTGATTTGGATTCTCGATGCAAAAGTTATGAGCAAAACAATTCTGCTCAGCCCCTAAAATACCAAACTGCACTATTCACTAATTTAATTATGAGGCAACATTTTCTAGAACAGAAGTGAAGCTGAAATTTTTACTGTAAAACCAGCACCTCATGAGATGAATAACACAATTGAGTTCACCTCATTTGGAGCTATATTGCACTTTCTATAATCTTTCAAAAACAAGAACTTGAACAAAATTATAATGCACAAGTCCTCATTTTCCTAACAGCAACATGCTCAAAACTAATTTTCACAGTGAGTTCATTAATAGAGGAACCAACAAAGTTGGTCTCACCCAAAAATAATCTATAGAGCATTAGTTATGTATTTTACAAGTTAAGCATTAATTTGAGTGTATATTTAAAGTGAGTTTTAAAATCTAATGACAAAACTGTGCTCTGGAGCTGAACTCAACTTACAATCATTTTTGGATTAAAGTCAAGTTCAAGACAGAGCTAACACAATTTGAATGACCTCATTTGAAATTAAAATGAAAAAGATACGAAACTCTAAAGTTTATACCTTATTTCAGTTCATAATTAAGAATGTACTGGAATTTCTAAAACCCATAAGGACATGGGAGGTCATGAGCCACAGATCACAGATCTAACGGCTCGAGACCTCCCAGTGAACTCTTGCCTGCAGCTCGGGAGGTCCAGAGGTCTGGACCTCCTAACAACGCACACATCTTGGAGTGAGGGAGGTCGGGGCCGTGATCACGAAATCCAACGGACCACAACATGGAAAGGAGGTCCTGAGCGGACCAGATTTAAAGGGGAGGTCCTCAGCGGTTGAGATCTTCCAAAGGAAGGTCAAACTATCAAGATCTCCACGAGAAAGATCTACATCGTCGACCTCACGGGGAGGTCCTAGGCGGTCCAGATGTTCAAGGAGGTCCTTGATGGTCCAGATCGTCGAGGAGGACCTTGACGGTCAAGATCTACCCGGGAGGTCACGAAAGGCCGAGATGGCCGGGAGGTCCTAAGCGGAGGTCTAACGCGTTCTGAGACCTCCGGGGAGAGTCTGGCGGCCACGATAAGCGTAAGGAGAGGTCTTGGGCGCTCGGATCTCCTCGGAGGAGGTCATGGATGTCCCAGAGCTCGCGATAAAATTAAGCGCCAGCGCGCAGCTCTTGGACAAGAGATTAAATCTTGTACTGGACATCAAGGAGGTCAGCGTCTTGGGAGGTCTTTAATCGCAACACGGGAGGATTAAATGCAGCTAAGACATGCCCATGATTTCAATGATTTGAGCACATGATTGGTGCATTAACGCGGCGGATCTTTGTCCTAAAACGACAACGACGCTGCCGTTGCGTCCGACAAAATTCCCGAGCTCAAAGATTTGGTTCTCGCCGGCGATCACGAGCCCGCCGGTGAGGTCAATAATACCGTGAGTGCACAATAACGTTGCGCACCGGTGGACCTCCTCTCAACGGCGGCGGCGGCTTTGAGCGCCGGCGAACCGAGAGGGCAAAATTGACCAAAGACGGCCAAAACCGAAAAGCAAAAATGAAGCTCAGCGCGACATTCAAGCGTATGCTCAAACAAAAGCTCCGCGACATTCATTCATCGCGGTGCCAAGAACTAAGGACTACCAGGGAGTTACAGGAGGTCCTAAAGATCTTGATGAGGTTGAGGATGGTCTTGGCGGAGTTGGGGAAGATGGAGAGCTCCACCGCTTCAAGTCAAGCTCCAACTCCAAGCTCCCAGCTCCACTAGGCTACCTCTGCAAATGCCCCAACCCGGTGAAGTTAGGGTTGAGGTCACAGAGATGCCCAGATAGAAACAGAGAGAGGGAGGAGAAGCCACTGGAAATCCTGAGCCACTGAGAAGCTTCAAGGACCTTGACAATGGCAGCCACCAGTGAGGAGGTGAGTGAGGGAGGAGCTCAGCCACGCACAAGATGCAAGGCTGAGATCAGTTGTGTGCAAAGGAAGCCAAGGGAGGCTTCCAAGGGATAATTATAGCCTGAGGTGATGGTTATGAGCTGGGGCTAAGCTCCATGGTGAGCTTAGCCCACGGGTTGGTCCATGGGGTGGCAAGGACATGAGGTTGACAAGGGGGCGAGCTGTCTTGACTGAAAAAGGAAAAGTGACCACATTAAATCTGGTCGTGAGAGAGCCGCTGAAAAGGACCTGATGGCGGTAGCGCGTTAACTCCACCGCTCGAGCACGCATGCGTGACCAAGGTAGGAGAAGAACGAGGAGGTCCTTATGACCGTTGGATAAGACACAGGAGAGGTCCTGCCCTCCGATGTCATTTTTGAACCGTTACGCTCAAAGGATGGGGCGGGTCCCACCACACGATCAAGGATGGGAGGTCGTGGCCCTCCGATTTCCTTAATGTGTAGCGCCGCGTGAGAAAATGGGACAGAGGTCCAAAGCATTGGATCTCCATCCAGCAGTGCGGACCTCTGTGAGGTCTTAACTGCCTGCGAACATAAAAGCACGAGGGGAGGTCATGGCCTTTGGATTAAAATCCAAGGGCACTTGACTTGATGGGGAGGTATGATCGCACAAGGTGAAAGGGAGGTTCGAGGCCTTGGCGTAGAGCGCAAAGGAGGTCTTAGCCCTCGATTTGGATCTAAGGGCTCGAGAGATGGTCGAATCGCCCATTGATTCTCGTGCGTTGAGCGAGATCCAAAGGTGGAAAAAGACAAGGGAGGTCATGGCCGTGGATTTTCGACCCAAGGGCTATGACCTCAACAAGGCGGGAGGACCTTGCTGCAATGTTTTTCGGAGGAGGTCGTGGCCTTTGGATGTAAATCAGCAGCTGCGACCTCAAGTGAGTGCAAAGGAGGTCTGATAGTTAGGTTGAGAGGAGGAGGTCACGACCATGGATTTCAATCCAATGGCTGTGACCTCACGGAGATGGGAGGACTGGACCGAGTATGTTGAGGAGGAGGTCGTGGTTGTTGGATTTGATCCAGCGGCTCGACCTCAACAAATGGGGATGACCTCATTGCGATGGTTTAACAACTCGAGGAGGTCTTTGAGGTTTAACACATAGGGAGGTCATGACCATGGATCAGCGATCCAACGGCAATGACCTCATGAGGTGGGAGGTCTGGATGAGTATGTTGAGGAGGAGGTCGTGGTCATGGATTTGATCCAGCGGCTCGACCTCAACAAATGGGATGACCTCATTGCGATGGTTTAACAAATCGAGGAGGTCTTTGAGGTTTAACACAGGGAGGTCATGACCATGGATCAGCGATCCAACGGCAATGACCTCATGAGGTGGGAGGTCCTTGCGGTGTTGACGCGGAGGAGGTCGTGGTGTTGGATGTAAATCCAGCAGTGCATTTGATCAAGGTGGAGATGAGGTCTGCTGAGGTGCAGACACGGTTGGGCTGGACCAGCTTTGAATATGGCTAGCCCAAGGAACAGTGTAGGCTTTAAAATTTAGTTTTAACAGCTGAAACTTAGCAGAATTATTTGAGATAGCAAATGAACTCCAAATTTGATGAAATTTTAACTGGAGCTTGCCGACAATGAGATTAACCTTGCATAAAATTTCCAGAGGTTATTATGCAATGCATTTTTCTCAGGAAATTCGTTAAGGTTGTTTAAAGGATTGTTTTACCTCCAAAATTTATCAAACTAGTTTTACAACTTGTGATATTTTTCAGAGGGGTCCCATATCAGTTTTGGGACCAAGGAAAATATATTCCAAATGTTTGGCACAAGATTTAAGATAATTGGAACAGAATTTGACTTTTGGTCAACAAGAGCTTTGTGTTTTGGATTACACAACTCTTGGACAAAATTACATGAGATTTTAGGGGTTTTCAAGTCGTGAGAAAAAGTTTTAATTTCTACACATATAATTATACTTGATTAACCCTAATTACACATTTGGGATGTTACAAAATCTCTCCCCTTACAGAAATCTCGTCCGAGATTTGGCTCACTCGTAAAGAAAGATGGATAGTCCGCCTTGCAGACGATCTTCTCTTTCCCAAGTAGCCTCATCCTCGAATGGTTTGACCACTTGAACTTTAAGGAACTTGATGGTCTTATTCCTTGTCCTTCGTTCGGACTCATCGAGTCTGTGAGCAGGTGCTCGCGATAGGTCAAATCGGGTTGGACATCGAGAGTTTCCAGCGGAGCTTCCTCGGTTGGAACACGGAGGCACTTCTTAAGCTGGGACACATGGAAAACATCATGTACCCCTCAAGTGCAGTGGCAACTCCAACTTATAGGCAACAGCTCCTTCTTCTCGATAGCGCTGTAAGGACCGACATATCGAGGAGCCAACTTGCCCCGACGCCGAAAGCGTTGATGGCCCTTCAAAGGAGAGACCTTGAGATAAACAAAGTCATTAGGCTCAAAAGCGCAACTCACGTCGACGGCGATCCGCATAGCTCTTTTGCTGGATTGAGCTGTGCGCATAGCAGCTCACGAATAAAATTTGGACTTGGCGCTCGGCCTCATTGATTGAGTCCGGGCAAAGAGAGGTCTTTCACGGTCTCGACCAGTTCAACGGGTTCTACACTTTCTCCGTATAAGGCCTCAAAAGGTGCCATCCGAGGCCGGCTTTGAAAAGTTGTTGTTATAAGAAAACTTCGGCGAATGGTAAGCATTTCTCCCAATGCTTCCCATAGGAAAGGACACAAGCACGAAGCATGTCTTCCAAAACTTGGTTGACCCTCTCGGTCGACCATCGGTTTGGGGATGATATGCCGTGCTAAAATAAACGGGTTCCCATGGCCTCTTGCAAACTATGCCAAAAGCGAGAGGTGAAAAGAGAACCACGATCCGAGACGATCGTCTTGGGCACACCGTGCAAGCACACGATCACGAGAGACATAGAGGTCGGCCAATTGACCAACAGAGATCTTAGCCCGCGGGCAAGAAATGCGCTACTTTAGTCAACCGATCAATAACAACCCAAATGGAATCTTTCCCTTTGGGGTTCGGGCGACCGGTGATAAAGTCCATCTTGACGCCGAATCCACTTCCATTAAAGCCGCGAGCAAAGGCTGAAGCAATCTGCTGGGCCGATGCTCGGCCTTGACACGGCGACATCGTCGCTTTTCGACAACGAACCGCAATCTCCCTCTTCATTCGGGTCCACCAAAATCTCTGGCGGAGATCTTGATACATCTTTGTGGCCGGGATGAATGGATAAAAAGCGAATCATGGGCTTCATGCGGAGGATTAAATTCCGCAACTCCATGTCCTTTGGAACCACAAGGCGTTGCACGAACCTTCTGACGCCATGCTCATCCTCGAGAAGCACTTGGTCGTTCCGTTCTTGACATTTGCCTTAATGTGGCTCACTCCAACATCCATTGCTGGCGGACTTGATCCGATCCACCAAGGTTGGTTGCACAACCAAAGCGGCGAGAGAACCACGCTCAACTAAACCCAAGTTGAGGCTGAAACTCTTCGAAGAGCGGTGAAGCTCCTGGACAACAAGGCATGGCAATGCGCTGCGACTAAGCGCGCCGACAGCGACATTAGCCTTGCCGGATGGTAGTGTATACGCATGTCATAATCCTTGATCAACTCCAACCATCTCCTTTGCACGAGGTTCGATTAATTTGGGTGAACAAATACTTAAGGCTCTTGTGATCCGAATACACTTCTAGCGATTCCGATTAGGTAATGTCGCCAAATCTTAGGTGCATGAATCACGAAGCCAACTCCAAGTCATGAGTAGGGTAGTTAAGTTCATGAGGTCTCAATTGCCTTGATGCATAGGCCACTACCTTGCCTTCTTGCATAAGGACACAACCGAGGCCTCGGCGAGAAGCATCGCAAAAGATATCGAAGCTTCGATGGATATCGGGAAGAACAAGAGCGGGAGGCGGTGGTCAAACGCTTTTTGAGTATTGGAAACTTTCCTCACACTCAGCGGACCACGAACTTCTTGTCCTTCTTGAGCAACTCCGTCATCGGCCCGCGATCTTGGAGAAGTTCTCGATAAGCGGCGATAATATCCCGCTAAGCCGAGAAAACTCCGCACATCGGTGACGAAGCGAGTTGACTCCATGAAAGAACATCGCTGACCTTGCTAGGATCAGCAGCTCGCCTCCGCTGAAAGAATATGGCCTAAGAAGGCCACTTCCTTCAACGAATCGCGCTTGAACTTGGCGTCTGTTGGTGCCCACGTAACTGCCTAACACAAGCTTCAGATGCTCGGCGTGTTCCTCATCGTTCGGGAGTAGATAAGGATATCATCGATGAAGACCACGACAAACTTATCCAAATACTCCATGAATACCGAATTCATGAGGTTCATGAACAAAGCGAGCATTGGTTAAGCGAATGACATGACGATTAATACTCATACAAGCCGTAGCGAGTAGAAACGCCGTCTTTGGAATATCCTCGGGCGAATCTGAACGATGATATCCCACTCTCAAATCAATCTTGGAGAAAACTCGAGCTCCGGTTAATTGATCGAAGAGATCGTCAATGCGGGCAAAGGATACTTGTTCTTTGCCGTCACTTCATTAAGTGGGCGGTAATCAACGCACATGCGCAAAATCTTGTCCTTCTTCTTTCACGAAGATTCTTTGGACAACCCCAAGGAGATGAGCTAGGCGAATGAAACCCTTCTCTTGCAGCTCACTTAATCGCTTCTTCAATTCCACCAACTCGTTCGGTGGCATCCGATAAGGCCTCTTTGAGATAGGGGCGGTGCCAGAGCCAACTCAATGACAAACTCGAGGTCTCGAATGGGTGGCATCCCGGAAGATCTGCGGGAAAGACATCAACGAAGTCACAAACTGTTGGGACTTCGCTAATATCTAGGCGGGCTTCGCTTCAAGCGAAGATCTGCGGATCTAGCGACTTCGGTAGCGAACTTAACTCGCCGGAGGGACTAGATAGAGATCGACTTCTGGCGCAATCGATTTGCCCCATGTCTTTGGGACAACCAATCCATGCCAAGTATCACATCAAGACTCATTGAATGGAGAAGGATAAGGTTTGCTAAGAAACCTCGCCTTCGATCTCGATAAGGACATCCTACACTCAGATTCACTCTCAACTCCGAACCGGGAGAAGCGAATGAGTAGCGGGATCGACAATGGAGAGAAAAGAAGCTCTCCAACAGCAGACAAAAGACTTCGAAACAAATGAATGAGATGCTCTGAATCAAACAAAACGATGGCGGGATGAGAGTTAACGAAAGTGTACCTAGCACGGCGTCGGGTGCCTCTGAGCCTCCTCTGTGGTGATGGCGTTGACGCGACCACTACCCACGCCTTGGGTAGCGGGGCGATCTTCGGTCTGGTGCACCACCTCGGCCGCGTCCTCCATTAGGGCGAGGGCTCTGTCTTCTTAGGGCATTGGTTAGCATAAATGCCCCTTCCGATTGCATGAGAAACATGTGACCCCGCGCACGGGTTGCGGGGCGCTCTGCTGACTTCGCGGTGCGTGGTGAGACACGGCTGCGAAGGGAGAAACGAGGCGGTGACCTCGGGGTCGCCGAAGAGTGAAGTGGTACCCTGAGGCGCCTCAAGCGGGGCGGGAGGAACCGGCCCTGGATGACTTATGGGCCTCCCACTTGCGCTTGCGGGAGTCCATAAGCTCTCGAGCCGCATGCTCGGCGACGATGGCCTTGTCGACCAAGGTCTGGAAATCGTGGAAGTCGACAATGGATAGCTTGTCCTTGACTCCTCGGACAAGCCACGCTGAACTTGGCACCTTAGCCATATCGGTGGCCCGTCCTCGGGAGCATAACGAGCTAGATGGTTGAACTTCGTAGACATACTCCATGGTGAGCTCGCCCTTGCTTGGCGCAAGAAACTCCCTTCTTGATCTCCATCAAGCCGGCGAGGATGTGAGCCAGACGGAAGGCGATCTGAAACTCCTCCCAAGAAGCGGTGTGGTCTGCGGGCTGCATGGCGAAAGTTCTCCCACCATGACAACGCTGCACCCTCCGGTGGTGCGATCTGCGAACAGCGCCTTCTCGTGCTCGGCAGCATGCGCGATCTGGCTTCGCTCCACAAGGCGAAGCCAATCGTCCGCATCAAAGGTCCTTGGACCGGGAAAAGGTAGGGGGTGAGTCGAAGAAACTCCGCGAGTCCTCCACGCGGTGATGGGCATTCCACGCCCCGATCACGAAGCTCCGTAAGTGCGGTGGTGTTGCGCGCGATGGCGTCGATAGAACTCTCCGGTCATCCGCGCGGTTGCGCCGATCTGAAGAAGAACCTCGGCCATGGTGGGAGGAGGAGGAAGCTCCTCGTCCGGACCAGTGGCCAACCTTAGCCGCTCTGAGTCGTCCGGCCATCTGTTACAATGAAATTTGGTTAGCAACTAGACCCAAAAACAAAGCCTTAAAAAAGCAAAAGCGATCGACTAGGGAATGGAATATCACCCCAAGCGAAAGCCAAAATCAGCGGTTATTTAAACTTTAAAAGCTTCTAAAAGACTCTAAAACAGCCAAGAAACACCAAGCGCAAGGCTCAACTAACCCGTATTGAATGAGCGAGTAATTGGTCGAGAAGATCAAAAATCAGATTGTAAGATGAGATCTAAAACTATTAGAGAGCAAGGTTAATGCAGCGAAATAAGTGTTAGATACTTAGCTAACTAGTATCACATCTTACCCTTTTATTCCCACAAGTTTTAGTTGATTAACCTCTCATTATCTATCCTAATTAGAAACCTTGAGACTCTGTCCGGAAATTTGATGCTTGCTGTCCAGGTTTCGCATCCAAGCTCCTTGTCGAATCACCGACTCCCGAACTTCAAAACCTTGTAGTGGGCAGCTCACACTTCAATTTGCCAATCTCATTGGTTCTCCCAAAAACCAGTGTTAATCGATAACAACTATTTTGTAGAAGGAAGAGAGGAAAACAACTTTTAAAACTCAATTAGAGTGGGATGAGAAGAAAGCTAAGATAGGTAAGGAATAAAATCCGAGAATTTACCTAAGCTTTCAAAACTCATTTGATGCTTTGAAAATAGGTTTTCAAAATATCCTAAGAACGACCAAGCTTGCGTTACTACGGTCATACTTGACTCGATACCAACTTTTGTGAGACCCGGCGTTTATTAGGCTCATAATACTTAGTCATCCAATTGACCCTAGTATTATCAACCAAATAAACCGGTCTCGAAGATGTATACTCCCGAGATGCGGTATACATACCTCACACCAAAAGAATGTATCAATTCCATACAACACATAGAGCATAAGCAACAAACCCGAAGTTAATATTAATAAGGAAAAGCTATTACAAAGAGGGGCCCTTAGGCCAAATAGCAACAATTCTACAAAGATAACAGCGAAGCAAAAGTGCCATAAAGATGGCTATAACACAAAGCCAATCGGTGTGCCTTAACCCTAGGCATCGACCGACCGCCAAGCTAGTCGTCGAAGAAAGCGCAACACGTAGCACAAAGAGAGCTCTTGGAGCTCTCCTTCTTCCTCTGCAACAAAAGCCACAAAATGCCACAACCACGGGCGGATGAGTACATAAAGTACTCCGCAAGACTTCGTGTGAGATAACAGAACTATAAATAGCTACATGCAAGCTTTATTTAAGTGGATGAGGCTTTGGACTCATTTTAGCATAAAGCAACATTTATTTGCAATAACATAATAGATTGAAGGCAATTTGGCAAAGCATTTTTAAATGTTGAAGTAACAACGAGATAATAACATAGTAACAACAACAAGATCAACACGGAAGTGACTAACCCAAGTCACCACAACAATAGCATGAACATCCATTCATGCCAACCCATCAAGTTTTAATTAAATGGTTGAGTCTAGTTCTTACGAGGCGTTTCGGCGTGTCCATAACCTAGGGCGAGGCTATTGAATAGTTTTATCCTGCGGGGTGTACCAATGTACCCACGTCGGACCGCCTTTCCTTTAAGCACACTACCTTAGGTGTGCTGCAGCGCATTAAGTCCTCGAGACATTTCCAATGGACAATGCTAATTAAGAGTCGCACAACCCACGGGAGAAGGAGACATCACACAACCTACCGGAAGCTAATGCTCCCTCCCACATCACACACACATTTTATCTTTAAAACCACCAACCGAGCGACCCCAATTAACACCGCCCAAAGTACTTAGTCAAGAGGGTTCCATATGCCCCTCGTGTGGTTATACATAAAATTGCTCGAGCAGTGGCGCAAGTAACTCGGTCATAATGACTCGGGCATACTACCACATTCCAAAACCGCACCATCCATCCAATATGCCCAAGTCTAAATCAATCCTTTATTTTCAGTTTTTGATTTTACAAATTAATCAAAGCACAAGTGCTGGACATATAGGAGGAATAATTATCCTTGTGTGATCAAGACCATCGACTAAGTCGATGATGGCCCATACTACCGATTAGCTAAGCATGTCTAAGCAATAGGGAGCATAACTACTAAGTGATAAGAGCTCATCCAACGAGCTCAAATCACAGCAAATAACCTAGGCTCATTGGTAGTAGAGGATAAACAACTCCTACAGATTATGCAACTATAGGATTGCTAGCGACATTTAACACAAAGTAGCATGCATACATAGAAGTAAAACAACATATTAACCTTTAAAGTAATGGGACGTTAGAGGATATGATCAAACTGCTTGCCTGGTTGCTGGTCACTTTGTTGCGGAGGGTCACATTCGGGATCACCACAAATGTCGAAACCTAACGGAAAAGCAATAAAGAACCGATAAAACGACGAAAAACAACAAAGACAGCACAGCAAACGAACTCCAAATTCTCTGAATTTTCTACAGCAACAAGAGAGTGATTTTTAGGGATTTTGCAACAAGAACCAATTGATTTGGATTCTCGATGCAAAAGTTATGAGCAAAACAATTCTGCTCAGCCCTAAAATACCAAACTGCACTATTCACTAATTTAATTATGAGGCAACATTTTCTAGAACAGAAGTGAAGCTGAAATTTTTACTGTAAAACCAGCACCTCATGAGATGAATAACACAATTGAGTTCACCTCATTTGGAGCTATATTGCACTTTCTATAATCATTCAAAAACAAGAACTTGAACAAAATTATAATGCACAAGTCCTCATTTTCCTAACAGCAACATGCTCAAAACTAATTTTCACAGTGAGTTCATTAATAGAGGAACCAACAAAGTTGGTCTCACCCAAAAATAATCTATAGAGCATTAGTTATGTATTTTACAAGTTAAGCATTAATTTGAGTGTATATTTAAAGTGAGTTTTAAAATCTAATGACAAAGCGTGCTCTGGAGCTGAACTCAACTTACAATCATTTTTGGATTAAAGTCAAGTTCAAGACAGAGCTAACACAATTTGAATGACCTCATTTGAAATTAAAATGAAAAAGATACGAAACTCTAAAGTTTGTACCTTATTTCAGTTCATAATTAAGAATGTCTTGGAATTTCTAAAACCCATAAGGACATAGGAGGTCATGAGCCACAGATCACAGATCTAGCGGCTCGAGACCTCCCAGTGAACAACGACAGCGCTCGGGAGGTCGGAGGTCTGGACCTCCTAACTTACATCTTGTGAGTGAGGGAGGTCGGGGCCGTGAATCACGAAATCAACGGACCACAACATGGAAAGGAGGTCGGAGCGGACCAGATTTAAGGGAGGTCCTCAGCGGTTGAGATCTTCCAAAGGAAGGTCAAACTATCAAGATCTCCACGAGGAAGATCTACATCGTCGAGGACCTCACGGGGAGGTCTGGGCGGTCGAGATGTTCAAGGGAGGTCCTTGATGGTCCAGATCGTCCGAGGAGGACCTTGGCGGTCAAGATCTACGGGGAGGTCACGAAAGGCCGAGATGGCCGGGGAGGTCCTAAGCGGAGGTCTAGCGTTCTGAGACCTCCGGGAGGTCTGGGCAGCCACGATAAGCGTAAGGAGAGGTCTTGGGCGCTCGGATCTCCTCGGAGGAGGTCATGGATGTCGAGCTCGCGATAAAATTAAGCGCCGCAGCGCGCAGCTTGGACAAGAGATTAAATCTTGTTGGACATCAAGGAGGTCCGCGTCTTGAGGTCTTTAATCATAACACGGGAGGATTAAATGCAGCTAAGACATGCCCATGATTTCAATGATTTGAGCACATGATTGGTGCATGCTTGGCGGATCTTTGTCCTAAAACGACAACGGCGCTGCCGTTGCGTCAAACAAAATCCCGAGCTCAAAGATTTGGTTCTCGCCGGCGATCACGAGCCGCCGGTGAGGTCAATAATACCGCCGAGTGCACAATAACGTTGCGCCAGTGGACCTCCTCTCAACGGCGACGGCGGCTTTGAGCGCCGGCGAGAGAGAGGGCAAATTGACCAACCGCGGCCAAAACCGAAAAGCAAAAATGAAGCTCTGCGCGACATTCAGCGTATGCTCAAACAAAAGCTCGCGACATTCATTCATCTGGTGCCGGCAACTAAAGGATTACGGGGAGTTACAGGAGGTCCTAAAGATGCCGATGAGGTTGAGGATGGTGCTCATGCGGAGTTGGGGAAGATGGAAGCTCCACCGCTTCAAGTCAAGCTCCAACTCCAAGCTCCCGGCTCCACTAGGCTACCTCTGCAAATGCCTAACCGGTGAAGTTAGGGTTGAGGTCCTGAGATGCCCAGATAGAAGCAGAGAGAGGGAGGAAAGCCACTTGGAAATCTGAGCCGAGAAGCTTCAAGGACCTTGACAATGGCAGCCACCGGTGAGGAGGTGAGTGAGGAGGAGCTCGACCACGCACAAGATGCAAGGTTGAGATCGGTTGTGTGCAAAGGAAGCCAAGGAGGCTTCAAGGGATAATTATAACTTTGAGGTGATGGTTATGAGTGGGGCTAAGCTCCATGGTGAGCTTAGCCCACAGGTTCAGTCCATGGGGTGGCAAGGACATGAGGTTGACAAGGGGCAGGCTGTCTTGACTGAAAGCGGAAAAATGACACGCATTAAATCTTGGTCGTGAGAGTGATGAAAAGGACCAGATGGCGGTAGCGCGTGCTCCACGCTCGAAGCGCATGCGTGACCAAGGTAGGAGAAGAACGGGGAGGTCCTTATGACCGTTGGATAAGACACAGGAGAGGTCCGGCCCTCCGATGTCATTTTTGAACCGTTACGCTCAAAGGGCGGGAGCGGGTCCCACCACACGATCAAGGATGGGGAGGTCGTGGCCCTCCGATTTCCTTAATGTGTAAGCGCCGCGTGAGAAAATGGGGCGGGAGGTCCAAAGCGTTGGATCTCCATCCAGCAGTGCGGACCTCTGTGAGGTCTTAACGCCGCGAACATAAAAGCACGAGGGGAGGTCATGGCCTTTGGATTAAAATCCAAGAACCTTGACTTGATGGGGAGGTATGATATCGCACAAGGTGAAAGGGAGGTCGAGGCCTTGCGCGTGGCGCAAGGAGGTCTTAGCCCTCCGATTTGGATCTAAGGGCTCGAGAGATGGTCGAAGCGCCCATTGATTCTCGTCGTTGACGAGAGATCCAAAGGTGGAAAAAAGACAAGGAGGTCATGGCCGTGGATTTTCGACCCAAGGGCTATGACCTCAACAAGGCGGGAGGACCTTCTTTGCAATGTTTTTGGGAGGAGGTCGTGGCCTTTGGATGTAAATCCAGCAGTGCGACCTCAAGTGAGTCAAAGGAGGTCGATAGTTAGGTTGAGAGGAGGAGGTCACGACCATGGATTTCAATCAATGGTGTGACCTCACGGAGAGGTGGGAGGACTGTTGAGTATGTTGAGGAGGAGGTCGTGGGCATTGGATTTGATCCAGCGGCTCGACCTCAACAAATGAGATGACCTCGCTGCGATGGTTTAACAAACTCGAGGAGGTCTTTGAGGTTTAACACGAGGGGAGGTCATGACCATGGATCAGCGATCCAACGGCAATGACCTCATGAGGTGAGGAGGTCTGGCCGAGTATGTTGAGGAGGAGGTCGTGGGCATGTTGGATTTGATCCAACGGCTCGACCTCAACAAATGGGATGACCTCGTTGCGATGGTTTAACACTCGAGGATGTCTTTGAGGTTTAACACGGGGGAGGTCATGACCATGGATCAGCGATCCAACGGCAATGACCTCATGAGGTGGGAGGTCCTTGCGGTGTTGACATGGAGGAGGTCGTGGTGTTGGATGTAAATCCAGCAGCATGCGACCGATCAAATGGAGATGAGGTCTGTTGAGGTGCAGAACACGGTTGGGCTGGACCCGACTTTGAATATAGCTAGCCAAAGGAGCAGTGTAGGCTTTAAAATTTAGTTTTAACAGCTGAAACTTAGCAGAATTATTTGAGATAGCAAATGAACTCCAAATTTGATGAAATTTTAACTGGAGCTTGCCGACAATGAGATTAACCTTGCATAAAATTTCCAGAGGTTATTATGCAATGCATTTTTCTCAGGAAATTCGTTAAGGTTGTTTAAAGGATTGTTTTACCTCCAAAATTTATCAAACTAGTTTTACAACTTGTGATATTTTTCAGAGGGTCCCATATCAGTTTTGGGACCAAGGAAAATATATTCCAAATGTTTGGCACAAGATTTAAGATAATTGGAACAGGAATTTGACTTTTGGTCAACAAGAGCTTTGTGTTTTTGGATTACACAACTCTTGGACAAGAATTACATGAGATTTTAGGGGTTTTCAAGTCGTGAGAAAAAGTTTTAATTTCTACACATATAATTATACTTGATTAACCCTAATTACACATTTGGGATGTTACATTGGTGCACTCCGAAAAGTTGAACCACTAATTGGAGAAGCACTCTTGCTCGAGAAAGGCTTAGGCACAAATTTGCCGTGGCTTGAAGGACCACGAGCAGAAAACCGTGCATCTTCCTCCAATTGCTGTTCAGCTTTCGTTGGTTGGTGCACCAGCTCATAGGTATTGTTATATGATTGAAAATTGACAATGCGCTTGATATTGTGATTCAGGCCAGTAAGATATCATGCCATGGTTTGCTTTTCATTTTCTTGCACTTTGGCATGAATCATAGCTTGCTCAATCTCTTTATAATACTGCTCTGCAGATTTAGTTCCTTATTTCAGATTCTGGAGTTTGCTGAAAAGAGAGCGTGTATAATGTTTTGGCACAAAACGAGCACGCATCTCTGTCTTCGTATCAATCCAAGTGGCCATGGGTGGTTCTCCCCGTTCGGCTCGTTGACGCTCCACTTGGTCCCACCACACAAGAGCATATCCATCAAATTCCACAGCAGCAAGCTTCAATTTTCTGTCTTCAGAACATCGCTACAAACGGTATAATTTATCCACTTTCAACTCCCATGTGAGGTACTCTTCAGGATCAGTTCTTCCTTGAAATTTGGGAATGCTCAGCTTGACCTTCCCCAAATCATCATCTTTAAGCTGTCGGCGACGGTAATTATCATTGCGATGCAAGTGAAGGTCGTCATCCCAATCAACATCATGTGCCACAGCACCACCTCGACCAAAACCTTGGGCACGCCCACGGCCATGTCCAGGGCCAGGAGGATGCCTTGCATTAGCAGCGGCATGGTCGCGGTGCATGTGCTCAGCACATGCTGCGAACTCAGTATGGGCCTCAATAGCTTCTGGATCGTCCACACTTCCAACATCAGCTCGGTTTCCCCCAAGCATCTCCTTGAGTTCAGCAATGTCTTGACGCAAGGTATTGATCTCATTAGCAACTCACAACTCCCCATTCTGCATGTCCTCACCAATAACAGTAGCCACATCATCTAGGTTCTTTTTGAACTTGTAACATCCCAAATGTATAATCAGGGTTTGTTTCAAATGTAATTAAATGTGTAGAAATTAAAACTTTTTCTCACATCTTGAAACCCCTGAACTCACATGTAATTCTTGTCCAAGTTTTGTGTAGTCCAAAAACACAAAGCTCTTGTTGATCAAAAGTCAAACTCATTTTCCATTTGTCACAAATCTTGTGCCAAACCTTTGGAAATATTTTCCCTTGGTCCTAGATTTGATGTGGGACCTCTCTGAAAAATATCATAAGTTATAAAACTTGTTTGATAATTTTTGGAGGTAAAAACCGCTGGAAATTTCCTTGAACAGCCTTAATGAATTTCCTGAGAAAAATGCATTGCATAAAAACCTCTGGAAATTTTATGTAAGGTTAATCCTTATGTCAGAAAGCTCCAGTTAAAATTTCATAAATTTTGGAGTTGTTTTGCTATCTCAAATAATTCTGTAAAGTCTCAATTGTTGAAAATTGAATTCAAAACAATGCCTTTGTTCCTTGGCGAGCCACTTTCCATTTTGGGTTGAACCCAACCGCAGCGCAACTCACGGACCTCCTTTCCACCTTGTGGAGGTCGTAACCGTTGAATTCAAATCCAAAGATCACGACCTCCTCCTCTGCGGTCTGACTCAAGTCCTCCCACCTCATTGAGGTCATAGCCGTTGGATCAAATCCCACGGCCATAACCTCCTTTGTTATCAAATGCCCAAGTCCTCCACCCCGCCGAGGTCTTGTGCCGTTGGACCAAAGATCCATGGCCATGACCTCCCTCGTGGTTAAACCACTCGGACCTCCCACCTTGTTGAGGTCGTGGCAGATTGGATCGATCCAACGACCACGACCTCCCTCAATATCTAGCGCACAGACCTCCCCATCTTGTGTTGTGCGCTGTTGGATTTAAAATCTCTACCACGACCTCCCGATGCTTTGTGCGCATCAGACCTCCCACCCACGTGAGGTCGTAGCCGTTAGATGTAAATCTCACGGCCATGACCTCCCTTGTCCTCTCCTTGCCATTGGATCTCGTTTCAACACGCGAGATCAGTGGGCCGTTCGGACCATCCATTTTTAAGCCGTTAGATTTAGATCGCGCGGTCTTTGTTGATTGGGCCGTTCGGACCACTCCTGTGAGCCATTAGATCTAAATCTGAGGGCCATGACCTCCTGTGCGCTACGCGCAAGCTCAGGACCTCCCCTCACTTGATCAGCACCATTGGATTAAAATCCAAAGGTCCTAACCTCCTCTGCGCTTTGCGCAGCGCCTAGGACCTCCCCATCTGTTGTGCGCCCTTGGATTTCAATCCAAAGGCCACGACCTCCACGTCCTTGGCTGTTTCGTGTGCGGTTAAGTCCTCCCATCAGGTCTGAGCCCTTGGATGTAGATCCAAAGGCTGTGACCTCCTCCTTTCGTTTAAAGCCTTACCGGTTCAAAAACACATCCGAGGGCCAGGACCTCCCCACCCTCTTAATCCAACGGTAGATTTGAGGTCCTGTTCTTCTCCTAGCTTGGGCTCGCGTGCAAGAGCTATGGCGGTGGAGAAGGTTAGTGCCTTGTCACATCCCAACGGCTCTGTGCAGGCGCATTAAATGCGTGTTAGCTCCTTTCCGCCACCTAAGCCATGCCCTGACCTACCTACACCTGTCCCCTCCATCTTGTCCGAGCCATGGACCTCCCATGGGCTAAGCTCACTGTGAGCTCAACCCGTGGCTCATGACCTCTTTTGCCCTAGGTATAAAACCTCCCCACTATTTCCTTGGCTTCCTCTACACACCGTTGCCGCCTTTGCTTGCACCACTGTGCTTGTAAACTCAAA
Source organism: Phyllostachys edulis (assembly GCA_036346405.1). Taxonomy (NCBI): domain Eukaryota; kingdom Viridiplantae; phylum Streptophyta; class Magnoliopsida; order Poales; family Poaceae; genus Phyllostachys; species Phyllostachys edulis. Next base: position 10,354,954 of record CM070564.1, read on the forward strand.
CCACCCGAAGCTCTCCTCGGCCGCCATTGTTGGAGCTTGGAGCTCCTCGGTGGACAAGGGTCCCTGGAGTTTTTCCTCTCTTTCTCTGTGCTTTGATTTGTGCCATTCTCCTCTGTGACAAAAGCCTAACTCATTGGTTGGGACATTTTCAGAGGTGGCCGAAGTGGAGCTTGGAGTTGGCCGTGGAGCAACCCTTCTTCCCCAACTCCGGTCCTCCCCTTCCTCAACCTCCTCAGCACCTCTAGACCTCCAGGTAATCCTCCTGGTAGTCCTTAGAGCTTGGCACACGCTTGTATGAATGCTACGGAGCTCAAATATATTGCTGTGGTCATTTTGGCCATGTTGGGCCGTCATGCTCCCCTCCGGCTCACCGGCGTTCAAGGCCGTCGCCGCCGTTGAGAGGAGGTCCATTGTGTGCGCAACACTATTGTGCACATGTTGGTACCCTTGGTGGTCGCGGTGAGTCTTTGCGGTGAGCGTTTTGTCGGATCGTGTCGGCCAGCGTCTTGTTAAGACAAAGATTTGGGGCAGTAAATGCTCCATCATTGGGAGCATTTACTGCTGTCTTAACGCGCTTTGGACCTCCTTGTGTCCGCGCGCCTTAACTCCTTGCCCGTAGCCAAGGTCTTGAAGGCCTGCGACTCTAGATCTGGGCCGTCCAAGACCTCCTCCGAGGAGATCTTGAACATCCAGGACCTCCTCATATGAGATCTTAGCCGTCCAGACCTCCCCTGGAGGTCTGTGACGTTAAGACCTCCGCGTAGGACATCCTCGAGGTCATCTGAACCGTTGAGGACCACCCTCGCTTAATCTAGGCCGTTCCGGTCCTCCCTCTTTCGTTGTGGTCCGTTGGATGTAGCATCAACGGCCACGACCTCCCCTCTGCTCGCGCGTGCGCATTGCTGGGAGGACATGGACCGTTGGATCCAAGATCCACGGCCCATGACCTCTGGACCTTCGCGAGCGCGCGTGCGCATTATCACTTGGGAGGTCTTGAGCCGTCAGATCCAGGATCTATGGCTCATGTCCTCCCCCTGTCTTTGGTTTTTAGGAAATTCCAGAGAGCTGTTATTTTATGAACTGAAAAATGTAATAACTTCAAAAATGCATAACTATTTCATTTTAAATCCAAATGTAGTGATTCAAATTGTGTTAGCTCTGGTTTGACCTGGGCTCTAATCTAAAATTGGTTATGAGCTCAGTTCAGCTAAAGAAAATGGTTTTGCAAATAGATTTCAAAACTAACTTTAAATGTTTCACTAAAAACTCATTTAACTTGTAAAATGCATAAGTAATTCTCTGTAGGTTATTTTGGAGTGAATCCAACTTTGTTGGTTTCCTCTGTTAGTAAACTAAATGTTAGAATAGGATTTAGGCATGTCACTAGTTTCAAAAGCTTTGTGGGTGCAGATTAGTTGTGCTCATTATCATATCTTTGAAAAATCATAAAACATGCATAATAGCTCCAAATGAGATGAACTCAATTGTGTTATTCATCTCATGAGGTGCTTGTTTTACTGTAAAAATTTCAGTATCACCACCTCTCTAGAAACTGTTGCCAAATAATTAAATTAGTGAATAGTGGCAGTTTTGATTTTTAGGGCTGAGCAGAATTGTTTTGCTCATATCTTTCGCATTGAGAATCCAAATTAATTGGTTCTTATTGCTAAATTCCCTAAAAATCATCCTCTTGCTGCTGTAGAAATTTCAGAGTATTTGGAGTTTGTTTGCTGTGCTGTCTTTGTGGTTGTCGTCGTTCTTATCGATGCTTTTTGCCTTTTCGATTAGGTGCCGACGAGTGTGTTGATCTCGTGAGCGAATCTCTGCAGCATAGTGACCAGCCACAGCAAGGCAAGAAGTTTGATCATATCCCATTAATGTCCCATTACTTTAAAGTTTAATACTTTGTTTCACTTATATGTATGCATTGCTACTTTGTGTTAAATTATCGATTAGTTGAGCCTATAGATGCATCTCCTGTAGGTAAAATGTTCATTCTCTACTACTAAGCCTAGGATTATCTTGCTGTGATATAGAGTTCGATGGATAGACTCTTATCACTTAGTAGTTACGTTGATAATGCTTAGAAATGCTTACATAACGGTAGAAATGGGCGGTTGTCGACATTATGTCGATAACCTTGATCACACTAAAATTATTATTCCATTATGTCCCTCTTGTGCTTGGTTACTTTGTAAACAAACAAAATAAAAATGAAAACTAAACTGTTATTGACTTGGGCACGATGGATGTTGGTGTGATATGTTGGGTGTGAATGGAATGGTGCCTAGGTCCCCAAGGACCGAGTTACTTGTGTCACTAAGCCAAGCGCTTATGCGTGCTAACCACACGAGGGTATTGGGAACCCCTCTTGGCTAAGTACTTTGGGAGGTGTTAATTGGGGTCGCAGGTGGTAAAACTATTTTATAAGGAAAGAGCACCCTTGATTGCTTATCTTTGGGCGGTGTCTCCTACCTTCCCAAGTTGTCGCGACTCTTAATTAGCATCGCTCATTGGAAATGCCTCGTAGGACTTAGCCATGCCGGCATACCAAAGGAAGTGTGCTAAATAGCTTGGCGAAAAGCGATCGGCGTGTGGGTACATTGGTACACCCTGCGAGGTTAAAACTATTGAATAGCCTCGTCCTAGGTTATGGACATGCTTGGTAAGGTCGTGCAAGAACTAGACTACAATATTTAATTAAAACTTGATGGGTTGGTATGAATGGATGTTCATACTATTGTGGTGGCTATTGGGTTAGTCACTTCGGGATTGTTGTTGTCATCTATCTATTGTTATTATGTTACTTGTCTCGATTATTACGTGCAAATTAAAATGAATTGCAAAATTGCTTTGGAATCTATTTAAGTAATGCAAATGAAAACTTGCTTTATGCTAAAATAAGTCCAAAGCCTCATCCACTAAATAAAGCTTGCATGTAGTTAAACTATAGTTACATTATACTACGTCGATCTTGCAGTACATTTTGTACTCATTTGCTTTATTAATAACTTTGTTGCAGAGGAGGTAGGGCCCAAAGGGCTTTACTTTTGTGAGATGTCTTTGCGGTTGGGAATCGAGCTAGGCGTCTTGGTTGGTTGCCTTGTGGGCTAAAGGCAAACCTTGTGGCTCTCTTTTGTTTATCGCCATCTTATGGCTTTTGCTTCATTGTGTTATCTTTATTGTTGTATTTGGCGGTCGGCCCTTTTATAATAACTCTATATATTGTATGTCTTTTATTCTAGTCGTGCTTTGGTTCTATGTCTTGAATGGAATTGATTCATGATTTTGTAAAGGGTGTGTATCTTGCATGCAGGAAGTATACATATCTCAAGAACACGGATTATTATGTTTGTAATGCTAGGGTCAATGGATGACTAAGTATTACGAGCCTAATACTTGGGGTCCTCACAAAGTTGGTATCGAGCCATCTTGACCATAGAAACCCTAAGCTTGGTCGCCTTTGGGATATTTTGGAAAACTTATTTTCAAAGTATCAAAGAGTTTATAAGCTTAAGTAATTGTCGATTTTACTCCTTACCTATCTTAGCTTTCTTCTCTCGTCTTACTCTAATTTGAGTTTTAAAAATTGTTTACCTCTCCTTCCTTCAAAGATAGTTGTTATCGTTTAACTGGTTTTGGGGGAACTTATGAGAGTTCTAAATTTGAAGTCTTGGCTGTCTTTTGGTGAACAATGGAAGTATTTGGAGCTGGAATTCAAATCTGGAATTTTAGGACAGCAAGCAAGCATTTTGGGCAGCAAGCTCAAGCTAGTGATTAAGGTAGAAAATGAGAGGTTAATTCAACTAAAACTTGTGGGAATAAAAGGGTAAGATGTGATACTAGTTAGCTAAGTATCTAACACTTAATTCGCTGGTCTAACCTTGCTTTTGAGTAGAATTAGAGCTAAAATAGCTTGCTGAAATTTTATCTTCTCAACCCAATTACTCGTTCATTCAATACGGGATAATTGCATAGAGAAGTTGAGCTTAATTCCTAAAGTTTCCATGCTGTTTTTAGAGTCTTTTTGGAAGTTTTAAAGTTCTTTTACTTGCTGTTTTGGCCTTCGATTAGGGTGATATTCCATTCCCCTAGTCGTTAGCTTATTCGCTTCTTTCGGCTTTGTTTTTTGGGTCTTAGTTGCTAACCTCTTTCCCCCTTTCAACAGGATGGCCGGTCGTACTCGTAGCGGCCAAGGCCAGGCAGCTGGTCCGGATGAGGAGCTTCCTCGTCCTCCGACCTTGGCCGAGGTTCTTCTTCAGATAGAGCGCAACCGTGCGGATGACAGGAGAGTGCTACTGGATGTCATCGCGCACAACACCTCCGCCCTTACCGGTGCTTCAGGATCCGGGCAAGGGAGTGGACATCAGCCTCGTGGGGGCCTCGTTGAGTTTCTTCGTACTCAGCCCCCCACCTTTTTCAGGTCTGAGGACCCGCTCGTCTGACGGCGGCTTCATCTGGTGGAGCGGAAGCTTCGGCATCATGCAGATGCCGAGCACGAGAAGGCGCTGTTTGCATCGCTCGGCTAGAGGTGCGGCTTTGTCATGGTGGGAGAGCTTTCTCGCCATGTAGCCCGCAGAACCACACCGTCACACGGAGGAGTTTACGTCTTGCCTTCCGTCGATCTCATATCCTGCCCGACTTGATGAGCAGCAAGAAGCGGGGAGTTTCTCGCCCTCAAGCAAGGCGTGGCTCGATCGTGGAGTATGTGTGCGAGTTCAACCATCTAGCTCGTTATGCTCCGAGGATGTGGCCACCGATATGACCAAGCAAGCAAAGTTCGGGGTGGCTTGTCGAGGAGCTTAAGGACAAGCTATCCATCATCGACTTCACGATTTCCGGACCTTGGTGCGACACGGCCATCGTCGCGGAGCACTCGGTCGGGAGCTTATGGATTCCATAGCGCAAGTGGAGTCCTACAAGTCGTCGAGACCGGCTCTTCCGTTCTCGCCGGGCACTCTCGGGGTCCGTGCTCGAGCCAGGCACCCCGAGGTTGCGGCACACCCCTCGTTCTTCGCAGGCCGTGCCCCAGGCACGTGCACCTGCGAGTCAGTCCGGTGGCCCCCGCAACCCAGTCGCCAACGTCACTTGCTTCGCCTGCAACCAAAGGGGCCATTATGCAAATAATTGCCCTAAGAAGACTGGAGCAGCCCCTCGTCCTAATGGAGGATGCGGGCAAGGTGGTGGACCTTCTCAGGATCAGAAGATTGTCCCCGTAGCCCAAGGTGTGGGCAGCGGTCGCGTCAACGCCATCTCTGCTGAGGAGGCACAGGAGGCACCTAACGTCGTGTTGGGTACGCTTCTTGTTAACTCCTATCCTGCTACTGTTTTATTTGATTCTGGAGCATCTCATTCTTTTGTATCTCAGTCTTTTGCTGCTGTTAGTGATCTTCTGTTTGCTCCTTTGTTGGTCCCGTTGCTCATTCGCTCTCCCGGTTCGGAGTTGAGAGCTAAATTGGAGTGCAGGGATGTTCCTATCGAGATTGAGGGAGTAAGATTTTCAGCAAATCTTATTCTCCTCAATGCAGCAAGCTTAGATGTGATTCTTGGTATGGATTGGTTGTCTCAGCACGTGGGGCAAATCGATTGTGCCCGGAAGCTCATCTATCTCACAAGTCCATCCGACGGCGGGTTAAGCTTTTACGCCAAAGTCGTCGAGCCCTCATCTCTTCGCACTTGAAGCGAAGCCAGCTCGGATATTCGTGAAGTCCCAGCGGTATGTGACTTCATGGATGTCTTTCCCGAGGATCTTTCCGGGATGCCACCTGTTCGTGATCTCGAGTTCGTCATCGAGTTGGCTCCCGGTACCGCCCCGATTTCGAAGAGGCCTTATCGGATGCCACCGAATGAGTTGGTGGAGTTGAAGAAGCAACAATGAGCTTCAGAGAAGGGTTTCATCCACCTAGCTCATCTCCGTGGGGTTGTCGGCTATCTTCGTTAAGAAGAAGGGCGGTTCTTCGCATGTCGTCGATTACCGCTCACTTAACGAAGTGACGGTAAAGAACAAGTATCCTTTGCCCCGCATCGACGATCTCTTTGATCAGTTATCTGGAGCCCAGGTTTTCTCCAAGATTTATTTGAGAGTGGGATATCATCAAGTTCGTATCCGACCTGAGCCGACCTGAGGATATTCCCAAGACGGCTTTCTCTACTCGCTATGGTTTGTATGAGTACACCGTCATGTCGTTCGGCTTGACCAATGCTCCTGCCTTGTTCATGAACCTCATGAATTCGGTGTTTATGGAGTATTTGGATAAGTTTGTCGTGGTCTTCATCGATGATATTCTTATCTACTCCAAGAACGATGAGGAACACGCCGAGCATCTGAAGCTTGTTTTGGGCAAGCTGCGTGAGCACCAGCTGTATGCAAAGTTCAGCAAGTGCGCTTTCTGGTTGAAGGAAGTGGCCTTCTTGGGCCATGTGCTTTTAGCAGGAGGCGTAGCCGTTGATCCTAGCAAAGTCAGTGATGTGCTTTCCTGGAGTCAGCCCCGTTCGGTAACCGATGTACGGAGTTTTCTCGGTTAACGGGATATTATCGTCGCTTCATTGAGAACTTCTCCAAGATCGCGAAGCCGATGACGGAGTTGCTCAAGAAGGACAAGAAGTTCGTGTGGTCCGCTGAGTGTGAGGAAAGTTTCCAAGTACTCAAGACGCGTTTGACCACTGCCCCCGTTCTCGTTCTTCCCGATATCCATCGAAGCTTCGATATTTATTGCGACGCTTCTCGTCGAGGCCTCGGTTGTGTCCTTATGCAAGAAGGCAAGGTAGTGGCCTATGCATCAAGGCAATTGAGACCTCATGAACTCAACTATCCTACCCATGGCTTGGAGTTAGCTGCTGTGATTCATGCACTTAAGATTTGGCGACATTACCTTATTGGTAATCGTTGTGAAGTGTATTCGGATCATAAAAGCTTGAAGTATTTGTTCACCCAGTCGGATCTGAACCTTAGGCAAAGGAGATGGTTGGAATTGATCAAGGACTATGATGTGGGTATTCACTACCATCCGGGCAAGGCTAATGTCGTTGCCGATGCGCTTAGTCGTAAAGCGCATTGTAATGCCTTGTTGCTCAAGGAGCTTCAGCCCACCCTTCTTGAGGAGTTTCAGCGTCTCAACTTGGGTTTGGTTGAGCATGGTTCCCTCGCTACCTTGGTTGTGCAGCCAACCTTGGTGGATCGTGTCAAGGCCGCTCAGCAATCGGATGCTGGAGTGACCCGAATCAGGCAAAATGTCCAGGACGGAACAACCAAGTGCTTCTCTGAGGATGAGCATGGTGTTGTGAGGTTCGGATAGCGCCTAGTGGTTCCAAAGGACATGGAATTGCGGGACTTGATTCTCCGCGAAGCCCATGATTCGCCTTTGTCCATTCATCCCGGGGCCACGAAGATGTATCAGGATCTCCGTCAGAGATTTTGGTGGACCCGCATGAAGAGGGAAATTGCCAGGTTCGTTGCCAAGTGCGACGTATGTTGTCGCGTGAAGGCGAACATCGGCGACCAGCCGATGCTGCTTGACCCTGCTGTTCTGAGTGGAAGTGGGATTCGATCGGAATGGATTTCATCACGGTCTACCCGTCCCCGAAGAAGAATGATGGCATTTGGGTCGTCATCGATCGATTGACTAAGGTGGCACATTTCCTTCCTGTCAAGACTGACCTTCGGGTAGGTCTTTTGGCAGAGCTCTACATTGCCCGCATCGTGAGTTTGCACGGTGTACCGAAGACGATTGTGTCGAATCGGGTATCCCTTTTCATGTCTCGTTTTTGGCATAGCTTGCAAGAGGCTATGGGAACTCGTCTTGCTTTCAGCTCAGTATATCATCCCCAAACTGATGGTCAGACCGAGAGGGTCAACCAAGTTTTGGAAGACATGCTTCGTGCTTGTGTTCTTTCCTATGGGAAGCATTGGGAGAAATGCTTACCATTCGCTGAGTTTTCTTACAACAATAGCTTTCAGGCCAGTCTCGGCATGGCACCATTCGAGGCCTTATCACGGAGAAAATGTAGAACCCGTTGTATTGATGCGAGACCGGCGAGACCTTTCTTTGGTCCGACTCGATCAATGAGGCGAAGTCGAGTTCACTTATTCGTGAGCGTCTTCGCGTAGCTCAATCCAGGCAAAAGAGCTATGCGGATCACCGTCGTCATGAGTTGAGTTTTGCGCCTAATGACTTTGTTTATCTTAAAGTCTCTCCTTTGAAGGGCCATCAACGTTTCGGCGTCAAGGGCAAGTTAGCTCCTCGATATGTCGGTCCCTACCGCATCATCGAGAAGAAAGGAGCTGTTGCCTATAAGTTGGAGTTGCCTGCTGCACTTGAGGGGGTACATGATGTGTTCCATGTGTCCCAGTTAAAGAAGTGCCTCCGTGTTCCAACTGAGGAAGCTCCGTTGGAAACTCTCGATGTCCAACCAGATTTGACCTATCGCGAGCACCCTGTTCGCATACTCGAAGAGGCTGAACGAAGAACTAGGAATCGTTCCATTAAGTTCCTTAAAGTTCAGTGGTCGAACCATTTCGAGGATGAGGCTACTTGGGAAAGGGAAGATCGTCTGCGTGCGGACTACCCTTCTTTCTTTTCCGAGTGAGCCAAAATCTCGGGACGAGATTTCTGTAAGGGGGGGGGGAGATTTTGTAACATCCCAAATGTATAATCAGGGTTTGTTTCAAATATAATTAAATATGTAGAAATTAAAACTTTTTCTCACATCTTGAAACCCCTGAACTCACATGTAATTCTTGTCCAAGTTTTGTGTAGTCCAAAAACACAAAGCTCTTGTTGACCAAAAGTCAAACTCATTTTCTATTTGTCACAAATCTTATGCCAAACCTTTGAAAATATTTTTTCTTGGTCCTAGATTTGATGTGGGACCTCTCTGAAAAATATCATAAGTTATAAAACTTGTTTGATAATTTTTGGAGGTAAAACAAACCCTTGAACAGCCTTAATGAATTTCCTGAGAAAAATGCATTGCATCAAAACCTCTGGAAATTTTATGTAAGGTTAATCCTTATGTCAGCAAGCTCCAGTTAAAATTTCATAAATTTTGGAGTTGTTTTCTTATCTCAAATAATTCTGCAAAGTCTCAGCTGTTGAAAATTGAATTCAAAACAATGCACTGTTCCTTGGGCTGAGCCACTTTCCATTTTGGGTTGAACCCAACCGCAACTGCAACTCACCAGACCTCCTTTCCACCTTGTGGAGGTCGTAACCGTTGGATTCAAATCCAAAGATCAAGACCTCCTCCTCTGCAGTGCAGCTCAAGTCCTCCCACCTCATTGAGGTCATAGCCGTTGGATCAAATCCCACGGCCATGACCTCCCTTTGTTATCAAACGCCCAAGCCCTCCACCCCATCGAGGTCTTATGCCGTTGGATCAAAGATCCATGGCCATGACCTCCCCTCGCAGTTAAACCACTCAGACCTCCCACCTTGTTGAGGTCGTAGTCGTTGGATCAGATCCAACAGCCCACGACCTCCCCTCAATATCTAGCGCACCAGACCTCCCCCATCTTGTGTTGTGCGCCGTTGGATTTAAAATCTACGGCCACGACCTCCCAGTGCTTTGTGCGCATCAGACCTCCCACCCACGTGAGGTCGTAGCCGTTAGATGTAAATCTCACGGCCATGACCTCCCTTGTCCTCTCCTTGCCATTGGATCTCGTTTCAACGCGCGAGATCAGTGGGCCGTTCGGGCCATCCATTTTTAAGCCGTTAGATTTAGATCACGCGGTCTCTGTTGAGTGGGCCGTTCGGACCACTCCTGTGAGCCAATAGATCTAAATCTGAGGGCCATGACCTCCTGTGCGCTACGCGGAAGCTCACCTCCTCTCACTTGATCAGCACCATTGGATTAAAATCCAAAGGTCCTGACCTCCTCTGCGCTTTGCGCAGCGCCTAGGACCTCTCCATCTGTTGTGCGCCCTTGGATTTCAATCCAAAGGCCACGACCTCCACGTCCTTGGCTGTTTCGTGTGCGGTTAAGTCCTCCCATCAGGTCTGAGCCCTTGGATGTAGATCCAAAGGCTAGGACCTCCTGTCCCCTTTCCCTTTTGCACGTCCGCATTATGAAAATCGGAGGGCCACGACCTCCCCAGTCCAAATCGGAGGGCTGTGACCTCCTCCTTTCGTTTAAAGCCTTACCGGTTCAAAAACACATCCGAGGGCCAGGACCTCCCCACCCTCTTAATCCAACGGTGGATTTGAGGTCCTGTTCTTCTCCTAGCTTGGGCTCGCGTGCAAGAGCTATGGCGGTGGAGAAGGTCAGCACCTTGTCACATCCCAACGGCTCTGTGCAGGCGCATTAAATGCGTGTTAGCTCCTTTCCGCCACCTAGGCCATGCCCTGACCTACCTACACCTGTCCCCTCCATCTTGTCCGAGCCATGGACCTCCCATGGGCTAAGCTCACCGTGAGCTCAACCCGTGGCTCATGACCTCTTTTGCCCTAGGTATAAAACCTCCCCACTGTTTCCTTGGCTTCCTCTACACACCGTTGCCACCTTTGCTTGCACCTCTGTGCTTGTAAACTCAAACCACCCGAAGCTCTCCTGGGCCGCCATTGTTGGAGCTTGGAGCTCCTCGGTGGACAAGGGTCCCTGGAGTTTTTCCTCTCTTTCTCTGTGCTTCGATTTGTGCCATTCACCTCTGTGACAAAAGCCTAACTCATTGGTTGGGACATTTTCAGAGGTGGCCGCAGTGGAGCTTGGAGTTGGCCGTGGAGCAACCCTTCTTCCCTAGCTCCGGTCCTCCCCTTCCTCGACCTCCTCAACACCTCTAGACCTCCAGGTAATCCTCCTGGTAGTCCTTAGAGCTTGGCACACGCTTGTATGAACACTGTTGGGCCGTCATGCTCCTCTCCGGCTCGCCGGCGTTCAATGCCGTCGCCGCCGTTGAGAGGAGGTCCATTGTGTGCGCAACACTATTGCGCTGCGTTGGTACCTTTGGTGGTGCCATGAGGTGCTGCATCGCCGGCATTGCCCTTGTCTTTGTGGTGAACGTTTTGTCGGATCGTGTCAGCCGCGCGTGCCGTTAAGACAAAGATTTGGGGCAGTAAATGCTCCATCATTGGGAGCATTTACTACTGTCTTAACGCGCTTTGGACCTCCTTGTGTCCCGCGCGCCTTAACTCCTTGCCCGCGCGCACGCGTGCGTGAGCGCTACGGCTCTGGATCTGGGCCGTCCAAGACCTTCTCCGTGGAGATCTTGAACGTGCAGGACCTCCTCATATGAGATCTTAGCCGTCCAGACCTCCCCTGGAGGTCTGTGACGTTAAGACCTCCGTGTAGGACCTCCTCGAGGTCATCTCAACCGTTGAGGACCTCCCTCGCTTAATCTGGGCCGTTCCGGTCCTCCCTCTTTCGTTGTGGTCCGTTGGATGTAGCATCAACGGCCACGACCTCCCCTCCGCTCGCGCGTGCGCGTTGCTGGGAGGATATGAATAGTTGGATCCAAGATCCACGGCCCATGACCTTTGGACCTTCGCGAGCGCGCGTGCGCGTTATCACTTGGGAGGTCTTGAGCCGTCAGATCCTGGATCTGTGGCTCATGTCCTCCCCCTATCTTTGGTTTTTAGGAAATTCCAGAGAGCTGTTATTTTATGAACTGAAAAAGGTAATAACTTCAAAAATGCATAACTATTTTATTTTAAATCCAAATGTAGTGATGCAAATTGTATTAGCTCTGGTTTGACCTGGGCTCTAATCTAAAATTGGTTATGAGCTCAGTTTAGCTCCAGAAAATGGTTTTGCAAATAGATTTCAAAACTAACTTTAAATGTTTCACTAAAAACTCATTTAACTTGTAAAATGCATAAGTAATTCTCTGTAGGTTATTTTGGAGTGAATCCAACTTTGTTGGCTATCTCTGTTAGTAAACTAAATGTTAGAATAGGATTTAGGCATGTCACTATTTTCAAAAGCTTTGTGGGTGCAGATTAGTTGTGCTCATTATCATATCTTTGAAAAATCATAAAACATGCATAATAGCTCCAAATGAGATGAACTCAATTGTGTTATTCATCTCATGAGGTGCTTGTTTTACTGTAAAAATTTCAGAATCACCACCTCTCTATAAAATGTTGCCAAATAATTAAATTAGTGAATAGTGGCAGTTTTGATTTTGCTCCAAATGAGATGAACTCAATTGTTTTGCTATCTTTCGCATTGAGAATCCAAATCAATTGGTTCTTGTTGCTAAATTCCCTAAAAATCATCCTCTTGCTGCTGTAGAAATTTCAGAGCATTTGGAGTTTGTTTGCTATGCTGTCTTTGTGGTTTCCGTCGTTCTTATCGATTCTTTTCGCCTTTTCGATTAGGTGCCGACGAGTGTGTTGATCCCGTGAGCGAATCTCTGCAGCATAGTGACCAGCCACAGCAAGGCAAGTAGTTTAATCATATCCCATTAATGTCCCATTACTTTAAAGTTTAATACTTTGTTTCACTTATATGTATGCATTGCTACTTTGTGTTAAATTATCGATTAGTTGAGCCTATAGATGCATCTCCTGTAGGTAAAATGTTCATTGTCTACTACTAAGCCTAGGATTATCTTGCTGTGATATAGAGTTCGATGGATAGACTCTTATCACTTAGTAGTTACGTTGATAATGCTTAGATAACGGTAGAAATGGGCGGTTGTCGACATTATGTCGATAACCTTGATCACACTAAAATTATTATTCCATTATGTCCCTCTTGTGCTTGGTTACTTTGTAAACAAACAAAATAAAAATGAAAACTAAACTGTTATTGACTTGGGCACAATGGATGTTGGTGTGATATGTTGGGTGTGAATGGAATGGTGCCTAGGTCCCCAAGGACCGAGTTACTTGTGTCACTAAGCCAAGCGCTTATGCGTGCTAACCACACGAGGGTATTGGGAACCCTCTTGGCTAAGTACTTTGGGAGGTGTTAATTGGGGGTCGCAGTGGTAAAACTGTTTTATAAGGAAAGAGCACCCATGATTGCTTAGGTTGGGCGGTGTCTCCTACCTTAGGGTTGTCGCGACTCTTAATTAGCATCGCTCATTGGAAATGCCTCGTAGGACTTAGCCGTGCGGCATACCAAAGGAAGTGTGCTAAATAGCTTGGCGAAAAAGGCGGTCGGCGTGTGGGTACATTGGTACACCCCCAGGTTAAAACTATTCGAATAGCCTCGTCCTAGGTTATGGACATGCTTGGTAAGGTCGTGCAAGAACTAGACTACAACATTTAATTAAAACTTGATGGGTTGGTATGAATGGATGTTCATATTATTGTGGTGGCTATTGGGTTAGTCACTTCGAGGATTGTTGTTGTCATCTATCTATTGTTATTATGTTACTTGTCTCGTTGTTACTTGCAAATTAAAAATGAATTGCAAAATTGCTTTGGAATCTATTTAAGTAATGCAAATGAAAACTTGCTTTATGCTAAAATAAGTCCAAAGCCTCATCCACTTAAATAAAGCTTGCATGTAGTTAAACTATAGTTACATTATACTACGTCGGTCTTGCAGTACATTTTGTACTCATTTGCTTTGCTTAATAACTTTGTTGCAGAGGAGGTAGGGCCCAAAGGGCTTTACTTTTGTGAGATGTCTTTGCGGTTGGGAATCGAGCTAGGCGTCTTGGTTGGTTGCCTTGTGGGCTAAAGGCAAACCTTGTGGCTCTCTTTTGTTTATCGCCATCTTATGGCTTTTGCTTCCTCTGTGTTATCTTTATTGTTGTATTTGGCTGGTCGGCCCCTTTTGTAATAACTCTATATATTGTATGTCTTTTATTCTAGTCATGCTTTGGTTCTATGTCTTGAATGGAATTGATGCATGATTTTGTAAAGGGTGTGTATCTTGCGTGCAGGAAGTATACATATCTCAAAGACACGGATTATTATGTTTGTAATGCTAGGGTCAATGGATGACTAAGTATTACGAGCCTAATAGACCGGGGTCCTCACAGAACTCCTGTTGCAACTCAGCGCGCAATGCATCAAACCGGTACTGTGGAACTGATGCATTAGGATCCTCCAACTCCGCTTCAGGTCCTATCATGGTTAGTGAAGCACACAACAAAGTATAGGTGGATATATGTGGAGATCACTCAACTCACAATTCTGAACAAAGTGAAGTTTCTTTACTGTTCCGAAAGGTATTATGATCAGCAATACCTACACTTCAGGACAATAGGAAAAACAAGGTGATGTGTGAGCGAATTTCAAGAGCGAAGCTATGCACGACACAGGAGTATATTGGAGCTTGGTAGGGTAAGTGTATACCTACTCAATTCTGCAAGCCCTAAACAACGTTTTTTGGGGTCGAAGTTGCCGCGTGTATTCCCGAGGTCATACGCATTGATAAAATCTCCGGATTGCCCAGACTTCTTTTTTTTATACTCAATTTTTTTTAATGCCGAGGCTCTTTCTATATGCAACTGCCTTTTCCTTTCTTATCTCTTTTTGCAATGGCTGAAAAGGGTTTAACTCCCCTCTGTATGGCGCAAACCGAAGAAATAAGCAAAGTGTAATTAATCGCTAAGAGCAGCCCAATGCAATATCAATAGCTAGTCTCAAAGATGAAAGGATATAAGTGATGTTCAAAGATCCCAATGTAATTCGGCTGGCTATGGTTAAGTGGGCCGAAACACAATTGGTGTCAAGTGGACTCGGATACGAACACCTCAAGTAGAATTCGGATAGAACTTTAGGAAAGGGAATCTCGGATAAGGAAACAACTATGCACTTGGATTGTGTTGTAGAGTCCAACTCTGAGTAGGCCAAATCTCAAACAAGACTCGGATTAGGGTTTCCAAACCACACAAAAGGGAGGGCGGCTAGGGTTTGAGTTGTGGCCAACCCGAGAGAGATAGCACACGTCCAAGTGTTGGAGTTGGATTCGGGAAGGAAACGACACAAGGCGGTGACTAGGGTTTGCCAACTTCGGCCGGCCTTCTCTTCTTCCCATGGCAAGATACAAAGATGGTGCTAGGGCTTGCCACGACCAACCCGAAAGCTAGCCTCCTCTCTCCCCACGGCAAAGGAAGCTCACAGGTCAAGAAGATCTTTGTCTGCGTTCTCATTCCTAAATAACATGCAATGATTTGGACAAAATTATCTTCTCATATGGCATATTAAGTGTGCTTATCAATTTCTTAGCCTCGTACAAGTTAGGGGCCAGTTTGTGACAATCTGGGAGAAGGGTACAAAACACGTTTAAGAATGCATCAAAGCAAGCAATGATTATGTTGAACTGTGACTTGATAGCAAGTAGGCATGTGATGGCATCTAGTTAGGACACCTGTGTTTGCTCATGAAGTGGTTGACTCGCTGCGAAAGACATAGCAAAGAAAGCCCTTGTTGTAGGCCCCGGTTCTTCCTCTACAGGTGGCACATATGCATCACACATATCATCTAGCATGTATTCTATCCTACTCTCATTGTGGCCACCATCATCTGTGTGATGCACATCTGATCTACTACTTTCTGACTCTCCATGGTAGACCCACACGGTATAGCTAGCTTAAATCCATACTTGCACAAGTGTGCGATCATTGTCGCCCTCATTTGTGGCTGCGTGTTCGAACAATGAAAAAAAAGGGCACAACACACCACCCCATCGTGTACTCCTAGCAAATGTTCGATCCACAAAGTATGTGGTCTTTTATATCCATTCTTGGCTATACTCACCCATCTTTCTATGCTCAGTGTACATCCAACTACGATCCTCAGCCATCCTAGTGTCCAAAAAAGGTACAAAATTTAATAAATTAACTTGAAAAGCTTTGTAGTGTATATGCTTAGGTCTGTGGTTCTTTTAGATCACACAACACTCCAATTATTATCTTACAAAACATGGAGATGTGTAGGCTACATGAAAAGGTCTAGCTCTTGACACTTCAAAGTTCAGACCTAACTCTAAGTAAGGGGATATCAAATCACATTCTGAAGAAAAAGATGACCCTTTCATGTGAGATAAGCAATGTTTATTTAGTGCTCGAATGGGGAATGGTTGCATGAGTGCACCAATAACACACCTACTCCGAAAAAGTTCATCACTTATCACTACCGGTCCTTTTCTCCTTTCATAGAAACATGACTCAGTGGAGAGAAACCGATCGATTGATCGATATTGCGCACAGAAAAGGGTCATCCTTTTCTTCAGATTTAAGGAATGGGGCACAGATCAAGGGAATTAATTGATATACACACCTAGTTTGTATACTGCATAAATTAATTGCGCGCAAATCTAGGGAATGGGGAGTAGGAGAGGTTGTACCTAAGGTCGCCGTCATCGGGAACTACGGCAGCAGTGAATGAAGAGGAGGATGGAGGCATTGGTTGTTGCGGTGGCGGCCGGCGAGGAGGAGGCGGCAAAAGAGGAGGAGGATGGTGGCTGGTGCGGTGGTGGCAAGCGACAAGGCCGATGGCGAAGAGGAGGGGACGGCGTGCAAAGTGCGATGACGGCGATCAGGAGGCCGGCGATGCAGGGGGCATCATGTTGTGTCATCTTATCAAAAATATTATCTATTAAATTCCAATCGACAAAAACTTGCGCACCATTTTAAAAAATTCCGATTGCATCATTTGTGCAATTTCAGTTATATGGCTATGCAAGTTCCTATTTCTAGTTCAATGGATTAGTACATCCAATCATGTATGTGTAGATAATTATTGCTAGAGGATTCTTGTTTTTGTTAGGGTTCACCCAAGCTATGATTTGTTTTCGTCTAGGATGAAGTGATATCTATTATCTGTAATTTGTTAGGGGTTCACCAAGTTTAGGGATTTTTGTTTTGTATAGGATAGATTAAATTTATATGTTTCTGTCGTTTTGTTAGTGGTTCACAAAATTCAAGTTTGTTTATATCCACGTGTAGCAAATTTGTTTGTATCAGTTAATTATTGGTGGTTCACCAAGATATTGAATGGTTACTTGTGTGTTACAATATGATCATTTGTGCATTGAGTCTCAAACTTGGTAAAACATTCTTTCCTAGCTCATTGTGTCTTTTTCTAGCTTCTTGTAACTTTAATAATTGCATGTAGTCTATTTTCTAATAGTTTGCATTTTTTCGTGTTTTTACACTGTAGGTACTTAACTTTTCACTCCTTGGTATCTGATTGTTCCATCAACAAGTTTCACTTGTTCATTTTGTATCTTTACTTTTGTTCTTTCCTTGCTATTTATCATTCTCCTTGTTCTTGCTCTTTGGATCGGTAGGAGATTCACACTTCATAACATTTACATACAATTTTAGCTAAAATCGCAGTATTTAGTAATATGCAAATTTAGAATAACCTCACTACAATTTTCATCTCCATAGGTGTACATTTTTTTTTTGTAAAAAATGTAAGTTCCTGAATAATATCTATTGAAGGCTTTAGCCATTTGAGTAGTTGTTGAGGTCATCTCGAAATTTCTTTCCTTTTGAATTTGTTTCTTATTAAACGTTTGAATTTTTTTATATTCAGTGAAAGTATCCTAGAGATTTCTGCTGCAATGTTGATATTTATCAATTACTTCTTTCTATAAGGCATTAGCTAGTGGTAATAAATATGTTTATTTTTCCAATGTTGCTGCATATTCTTCTATGTTCCCCATCAAAAAAATATCTGCCATGTGGAAAATTACACAATACTTAAGCTGTAATTACAGTGCTAAGTAATATGCAATTACAAAAAAGCTTGACTGCAATTTTTGAGTCTTTTTCCTCCATGTGTCAAGTATTGAACTGAAGGCATTTGATGAATCAATTGACACTAATATCTGGATGGTTGACTCTTATAAAGTGTATATATACATTGGGAATTAACATGTACACATCCTTTGCTCTCATGAACTGTTTATTAAAATTCTACCATAAAACTTGCACACTTGTTGAGCTGAAGTTGCAGTATCAGGTTATGTGCAATTTCAACTAAAAAGAAGTGCAAGTTTGTATCCTAGGATATGTTTTTTTTTATTCCAGGTTCATCAAGTTTACTATTAGAATATATTATGTTTCAGTTTACTACTAGGGTTACTAGCTACAACTAAACCTATTTTTAAGATTGCTAGCTATTAGCTACTACTAAACCTATCTTCATCGCTAGGCTAGTAGTATATTTTGTTGGAAGGATAGTCTATCCCAGTGTCCCTGGCCTTTGATACTGAATTGTAATCTCAGACCGTGCAAATCCACCACTTTATTTTTCTATTTTTAAGATTTGAAGACTGGTCATATTGAACAACATTTATAGTTTGATACATGACTCGTCAATTTAGTGAGTTGTTCCTGTATTTCAGATGTATAATGCAAAGCTGTCAATACTAGTCAAAAGTAATATTATCAGAAGCAGTGACAATCGGCCAAAATTACAGATGATCAATTAAATAAAACTTGAATATGTGGCTTTGTGCACTTTTCTTATATTAATTTTTTTGTCATCATATTGCTATTCGAGTTGCTCTATTAATGTATAACTGAATCATTTATTCTATTACTGTATATAGTTCTCCATACAATGTACAATTTTAGAGCTTAATTATTTAAGTTATTCTCATTTGTATTTGTTTGGCCAAGCTTCTATACTACCCCAAATGCAGAGAAATATAAATTTTAAAGAGCTTTGATTATGATTTGGTGAGTGGAGACAATAAAATAGCCAATTCAATCTAGTTCTATGGACTCTTGATCTAAAATTGATCACCTCTGACTTGCACCCAAAAATGTCTGGTTTTTATCTATGAGATGATTATATTCTGGGAGGTGATATCATCGTAGGATTTTCATGTCTCTTCCAAAGTTCCCAGAGATCATTCTATCTGAAGTTCAAGGCCTGAAGTTAGCTCATGTTCTGAGGAAAGAAATCAATGAGGCTTTCTTAACATTGCGCAATGTTGCTTCCGGCAAAGACCTGAAAACATATCTGATGGTAAGCTAAGCCCTACAATCTATTTTCTTTTTCCTTTTTTTTTCATGTAAGTTTGTGCTCAATGTCATACTAAAGAATTTTTCTTGAAGTCAGTTGCAGCCCTTTGGTTCATTTCTATAATTGGGAGCTGCTTTAGCTTCTTGACTTTGTCTTACACTAGTAACACTACTACAGAAAAGGCCTTCACAGACGGTTCAAAACGTCATTCTGAGCGATTTAATGAGCCATCTGAGTTTATGGGTCAGTAATGACATGAGGTCATCACAGATGGTTTTCGAACCGTCTGTAATACATAATATCATAAACGGTTATTAACTTAAAACCGTCTGTGATAGTCGACTATCACAGATGGTTTCATCTATAAATCGTTTGTGATTTTCGACTATCACAGACAGTTTCATCTACAAACCGTCTGTGATATTTTTTTGCATTGCTAAATCTATTTCTGTTTATTGGCTATCCTCAGGAAATGCTAGCCATGCCCTCTGAAACAAGCACATCCAATTTGCATTCATTTCAGAAGCAAGCACATCAAATTTGCATTCATTTCAGAAACAAGCACATCCAATTCACAAATCAATTAACTAAAATTAACCATAATGTACATTTACACACATGTACCATTAAGTTCAATCTTATCCCAATCAAGTTCACTCTACATTGTGGAAACTCCCATCTGGATTTATGACCTGACTGTTCAGGAATGACGCAAGGTGTGGTCGAACTTTTATGAGCTCGCTCTGTTCCAATGCAGTTTCGGCGATGGTTGCAACCTGTCGCTAGGAAGATTAAATTTTTGCTTATATAAATTGGTAAGTATATATGAAATAATTGTTGCAAGATTGACAAACCTGAGGATCATTGGTGATCGCGGAACCGATGAGTAGTTCCATGTTGTGGCAAACATAGTATCCACAGACGTTGCTGTAACACCCTGGTTATTCGGAAGCCAAGATGTCACCTAAATAATCTAACATACAACCATAACGCTGAAGAATTTGAACAACATCTCATCTAATGACATAAAGAGATCAGTATTTAATAGAACCAATGCATGAATATAGTCTAAATCCAAGCAAGTATATCGAAGGGATGATCAAATATCACAAGTAGCACTTAATCAACCATAACATAGCACTAGGTATCATTCACCATCTATATTTATTTATTACAGTTCATCAACAACGAATGAAAGATAGAAACTAAATCATAATGTTGAACTTGAATATGGTGAAGTGAATGAGTAGTGCGTGTCTACTCCCTCCCAATAGAGCCAACATCAATGACCACCTAAAATAAACAAACAAAGCAAGAATGAGTGCGAGACTCGGCAAATCTGATGAATAATTGGACATACAACAATTATGATCAAGACAACATCATTGAAGCATATGAACATAACACCGCATGAATATATGCATGAATAGAGTGAATGGATTGAATGAAATGAAAGGACTGCACACATGCTTATACCGGTATAGCTAGTGACACACCCGTCGGTGTTCACTTAAACCCGTATTTAACAAAATTCGGCCAAAATAATATGCTCACAGGTAGATGAAGATATAAGACAGATTCTGTCTAGACGAAAAAGACAGCAGTAAAGAATATAACACAACTTTTGATCTACAACTCCGATTAAGGCGTTCTTTATCATTATGGAAAGTTTATAAAAATTTCTACAATAACCTAGTTGGGTGAAAACCCTGAATCTGCCAATAACATAATCATAATTTAGGAGACAACTTGACAGTTCACTCTCGTTAGGATTTCAGGACAGCGGTAAAGATCAGACCATAACTTTTGATCCGTATGTCGGAATTACGTGTTCTTGGTGGCTACGGAAATCAAAGAACATTATCTAAATATATCTAGGAGATGGACACCTCCAAATCAGCCTCTAAGAACCCGAAATATGCCACACAAGCTACTGGACAGAACTGAACTTACAACCGAACGAATTCGATCCAAACTAAATAATCTAGTTTCGCATCTAATCAACATTAAACAGCGGGGAACATCTCGTTACCCTTGAAGAACCCCAGAGAACGATGGACAAAACCCACGAAGAAGATCTCCTCTTCTCCTTCTTTCTCTCCCTTCTTCTTCCTCCCGATGGCCGGCAGCAAGGAGCAGCAACGGAGGCGACATGGAGGGCATGGCAGCAGGGGGAGGAGGGTTTGCTACAGTGGCAGCGCACTACAGCAGCTGTGTGCTACAATAAAATGAGCCTAGGGTTTGGTTGCCCCCTTCTTAAACCAACTTCCCACTTGGGCCAAACAACGTGGGCCAAAAGTCCAAGATTATTTCTCCTATAAAAAAATCTGATTTCTCTTTTTAATTCCTGTTAAATACCTTTCTCATTTTAATTAATTCTCTAATGTTAAACAGGATATTACATAATCGTTGTTGGATACTTTCTTTGTTAGGAGAAATCCCTCTCTAAACTATATTGCACTCGAAAATTGAACAAATTTTCCTCTTTCGAATAATACATTCTCTCAAATTGATATTCGGGGTATTACGATTCTTGACCCGGCAATTGCTTTGGTGGCATTGCAAAAATAGAAATGGTTAGTTCGAGAGGCATTACTACGAAATGTTATATAGGATTAATGTGTACTAGCTAGCGAGTACTGGGAAAGTTAGATCGTGCTTCAGCGTCCTTCCCTGGTTTTTCCCTCCTTTAGCATAGAACACACCGAACGCCCTACGTGACTCCAAGAAGTTAGCCTTAGCCATTGCAAAGGAAGGAAAGACTATAATAGAGTTTCTATGGAGGAAATATGTTTACCTGTTGATTAAATGCCAGATAACTGTGAAGTTGTGTGTGGTCCTCTGTAGGGAATCTAGGTATATTACCGAGCTCCACTTTGGTATAATTATAATTAGAATCCAACTGAAATTCAAACTAGTATAACTTTCACATCACAACTTTAAATCAAATAATTCTTTCACCTAAATTCATATAAAATCATGACTTAGCTACTGTAGAAAAATCATGCATTTTTGAGCATTTTGAATTTTGAGGTATTTCTCGATGTTTATTCGGTATTGTATTTATATAGATTCCGAGCCTATCGGTATTGACCTATGCGCTACTGAGGGAGAGCAACTAAGCTACCAACAAGGCAAGCATCATTTGAACTTTCTTTTGCATCATGTTTGATTCCAGTTTTGTTAAGTTAGTGCAATGATAATTGCTTGCATGCTATTTTGATAATGTCGCTATTTTTGTGATGTGTAGATTAGTTATCTCCTAATTCATTGAGGTTATCCTTGAATTATTCCAGTACTGCATGCTTGAGTTAGGATGATTGAAATATATTATTCGAGTTTGCTTAGCCATGCAAGTCTAGAACCGGTAGTTGATTGTCAGGAATAACCCGATAATTATGGGATAAACACAACTATCATTATATACTTTTGTTTCAGATCTTCATATCTGTTTTATGAGTTAAATTTTTGTCATTTTAGATGCGCTTTTGGTTTGGACAAGTGATGGTTAGTGATGGTGTCTTTGTGCACGAGTTTGGGTAAGTGATGGACTTATGCGGGCGATTAAGGACCGAACTTTGGGTACACGTGGTTCAAGCAAAACTCGTGCTATCACACGTGGCATATGGGTGCTGCTTGGTTAAGTAAGGGGTTAGTGTTGTTGAGTTGATGACTGGTGGTATGAGGACGTATATGTGTCCCATCACATATATGCTTCGTAGGGTGCCGATTGCAATTCTATAATGTGCGAATGAGCATTATTTAAACCTTGTTAATTGGGTTGGTGTGCCCGGCACAACTTGCGTGCCTGTTTGGTTAGTAGGCTGTATAACCTACACTAAGCAGGGTTACGTCGCACATGGGTGATTCAACTCAATAATATTAACTTGCTGAAAAATACTAAGTCTTGGTTTACCCGGCCGGCATACCATAGAAAGTATGCTATTTTCAGAGGCATCTGGAGGCTTACGGGCTAATCAAGTCGTGTGGGTAAAGTAGTACACCCCTGCAGGGTATAAATCTATTCGAATAGCCGTGTCCACGGTTATGGACAATCGCTTGAGTTTGTGGCTGCTTATTGTTAGACTTGGAAATAATTGTGGGTATAACTTGGTATTCGTCATGAATGGGGTGTTCATGCTTGTTGTTGTATCAAAGTGGACAGCCACTTTGTTATTTGTATGATTCATTTGTTATTCAATTTACTACTTATTCACATGCTTTACTTCTACTTCAAATCTGATTTCTAAATGGCACTTGAAAGACTAGTATGTGTAGGTTGTAAATTGTTGTGTCTCTTTTGCAAAACTAAGCCAATATGAGCCATCCTTTGGAACAACCTCTAGCATAACTAATTTTTATTTGTGTAAAACTTGCGAGTACCTTTGTACTCAATTCGGTTGCTGCAATTTCAGGTGAGGAAGGTTATGAGCCCGTTGAGCTCGTTAGTGCCGATTTAGGCGATGCTGATGAGTAGTGCTATCTTTTAACTCCCAATCGGTTGCCGATGGGATATGGGCATACCACTGCTGGTCTATTGGTTTATTTACTTACTTCCGCTGCTACTTAATACTCTTATTTGAATTTGGCCGGTCGGCCGTTTGTAATAGTTGTAGACTTTGACTATTATGTTGTATATCTTTTGAACTATTAATGTATGGTTGTTGTATGGATGTGATCAACGTTGTATGCGAGTATGAGCATATTGGCCGCTGATCTTGGGAGCCAATATGAGTTCATGCTCGCTGTTCGTGGCTTCCCATTTAACTCACTAAGTGTAATGCTTGACTTATTGGAGAACCGACAATCATGTAGTGCTCGCAAAGGAGCAGCGCACATGATCGTCGGGGCTCTAGTTTTCAGTTAAGCTTCTCGCTTAGATGGAGTTAAGATGGAATCCATTTACTTGAGGTCCAGAGTTATATCCTTAAGACCATGATTAGTCTCGGTCTTACGGAGATAACCCGGGGGTCCTCACAGCGTTGGTATCAGAGCCATACTGACTGTAGGTTAGAGATAGCATGGGTGTTAAGTTTAGCAAGTCCTTTGGTCTAAAATTATTTTCGAAATATCAAACTAATTTGAGAAAAACTAAGTTAGGAATCTCTTTTATTCTTTATCCATCTTAGTATCATTTCTCACCTTATTCTTGTTTCGATTTACAAAACTAACTCATCTTGCCATTCTGTCCTTGGATGAGTCGTCAGTACTTGGTTAGAGAGACCCAAGCTGAAGATGTGGACGGATACCTAGCGCTTCTAGAGATATAATGTGAAGAGCGAACTTCACTTATCAACCCTAATACTCCATCTACCATTGGGATCAAGGACCGAGGATGGAGGAGTATTTGAAGTGATCAATATTGTAACACCCGACCAAACAAAGGCACGGAATGCTACTAAACTAAATAAATTAAACAAAATTAAACTAAAACTCCTTACAAAATTTAGTGAGAACCTCCTTTGTATAGTTATCTATACCGGAGGTTCCAACAAACGATTATAACATAAACAGGTAATCCAACTACTTAATATGATCAAGACATATTCAAAACCGGCTATTCGTTACTATAACATCCATAGCAACTAAACAGCTAAGATATAGATCATGAGCATCCAAAAATATCTATCCATTTATTACAGTTTACTACTAATTAATTTTTCTTTTCATTCCATTGTGGCAGATTGTGCGATAGTGCAACAAGACTAAACATTCTTTTCCCCCATGCATGCCGATCTCGTAAAGGTACCTAAAACACAACAAACAACAAGAGGTGAGTCCAAGACTCAGCAAATATAATAAATGGCATCAACAACATACAAGCATGTAAATCACCAACTATACTTCACAAATCCACATATCAATCACCTTACACACACATGTTATGCAATATGCTCAAATGATCATTTTCCTTCTCTTTCCCTTTTGCATTTTACCGGTAATGCAAAGTGTGCATCCGTCGATGCACACCCATGCCTGTGCCATCTGGCACAGGGACCATTGCCCATACTCCGCAAGTATGGGGACCAAAGCCCATGCTTTACAAGCATGGGGACCTTTAGCCCGTCATCAACATGATGGGGACCTCAAGAGTTGCTTGGTCATCACATGACCAAGTCTTCAATAAGCCAACATGATGCATATGTATGAATTTCTCAAATTAATACAAACATGCATCCGCAACAACATTGCATATGAATATCCTATTCATACTACAAAGCTCATAAACATAGACTTCACAGCTAGCAAACATCCAAGATTAACACATAACTCATATCTCTAGCAACCATGAACATTACCAACATCACAACTCATGAACACCCAATTTCTCATAATATATATCAAACATTGCCATTCAACCATATATATTGTAACCATCATTATACTTGCCTTAACCGCGAGAGAACGGGGGATGTGCAGAAGGTGCTGCCCCCAGTACCAGTCCACCACCTGAATTGTGAGACCCCGACGTTTATTAGGCTCATAATACTTAGTCATCCAATTGACCCTAGTATTATCAACCAAATAAACCCAGTCTCGAGAGATGTATACTCCCCAGAATGCGGTATACATACCTCACAACAAAAGAATGTATCAATTCTATACAACACATAGTACATAAGCACTAAACCGAAGTTAACATTAATATGGAATAGATATTACAAAAGAGAGGCCCTTAGGCCAAATAACAATAATTACAAAAGATAACAATGAAGCAAAAGTGCCATAAAGATGGCCCAAAATAAGAGCCAACCAAGTGCCTTTAGCCCACAAGGCAAGCTCGATCGGACCGCCAAGCTAGTCGCTCTCCCAACCACCGCACAACTTCATAAAAGTAAAGCCCTTTGGGCTCTACCTCCTCTGCAACAAAGTTGTTAAGCAAAGCAAATGAGTACAATAAATTGTTTATTGTACTGCAAAAACTGACGTGTAAGATAACAGAACTATAATTTAGCTACATGCAAGCTTTATTTAAGTGGATGAGGCTTTGGACTCATTTTAGCATAAAGCAACATTTATTTGCAATAACATAGTAGATTGAAAGCAATTTGACAAAGCATTTTTAATTGTTGAAGTAACAACGAGATAATAACATAGTAACAACAACAAGAACAATCCTGGAAGTGACTAACCCAAGTCACCACAACAATAGCATGTTCATACCAACCATGTCAAGTTTTAATTAAAGGTTGTAGTCTAGTCTTGAACGACCTTACCAAGCATGTCCATAACCTAGGACGAGGCTATTCGAATAGTTTTATCCTGCAGGTGTACCACTGTACCCACAAGTCGACCGCCTTTCCTTTAGGCACACTACCATAGGTATGCCGGCACGGCTAAGTCCTCTGAGACATTTCAATGGACAATGCTAATTCTGAGTCGCACAACCCACGGGAGAAGGAGACATCACACAACCTTCCGGAAGCCAATGCTCCCTCCCACATCACACACATATTTTATTTTTGAAAACACACCAACCGAGCGACCCCAATTAACACCGCCAGAGTACTTAGTCAAGAGGGTTCCATATGCCCTCGTGTGGTTAGTCTGTGAAATCGCTGGCTTAGTGACCCAAGTACTCGGTCCTTAGGGACCCAGGCATACCACCACATCCAAAAACCACGCCATCCATCCAATATGCCCAAGTCTAAATCAATCTTTTATTTTCAGTTTTTGATTTTACAAATTAATCAAAGCACAAGTGCTGGACATATAGGAGTAATAATCAGTTTTGAGTGATCAAGACCATCGACTAAGTCGATGATCGCCCATTCTACCGATAACTAAGCATGTCTAAGCAATTTAAATCGAAACTACTAAGTGATAAGAGCTCATCCAACGAGCTCCCACCACAGCAAATAACCTAGGCTCATGGTAGTAGAGGATAAACAATTCCTACAGATTATGCAACTATAGGCTTGCTAGCGACATTTAACACAAAGTAGCATGCATACATAGAAGTAAAACGATATATTAAGCTTTAAAGTAATGGGACAATGATGGAAATGATCAAACTGCTTGCCTTGTTGCTGGTGGTCACTTTGTTGCGGAGGGTCACTCTCGGGATCACCACAAATGTCGGCCCTAACGGAAAAGCGAGAAAGAACCGATAAGAACGACGAAACACAACAAAGACAGCACAACAAACGAACTCCAAATTCTCTGAATTTTCTACAGCAACAAGAGGGTGATTTTAGGAATATTGCAACAAGAACCAATTGATTTGGATTCTCAATGCAAAAGATATGAGCAAAACAATTCTGCTCAGCCTATTAATTAGAAATATGTTACTGTTCATCGCTAAATTTTCTAGAATAGAAGTGAAGCTGAAATTTTTACTGTAAAACCAGCACCTCATGAGATGAATAACACAATTGAGTTCACCTCATTTGGAGCTATATTGCACTCTCTACAAATTTTCAAAAACAAGAACTTGAACAAAATTATAATGCACAAGTCCTCATTTTTATAACAGCAACAAGCTCAAAACTAATTTTCACAGTGAGTTCACTAAGAGAGAAACCAACAAAGTTGGTCTCACCCAAAAATAATCTATAGAGCATTAGTTATGTATTTTACAAGTTAAGCATTGATTTAAGTGCACATTTTAAAGTTGGTTTTAAAATCTAATGGCAAACTGTGCTCTGGAGCTGAACTCAACTTACAATCATTTTTGGATTAAAGTCAAGTTCAAAACAGAGCCAACACAATTTGAATGACCTCATTTGGAATTAAAATGAAAGAGATATGAAATTCTCAAGTCTATACCTTATTTCAGTTTAACTAAGACCTCACTGGAATTTCTAAAACTCACAAGGGCATGGGAGGACGTGAGCCACAGATCTTAAATCCAACGGCTCAAGATCTCCCAGGAGAACATCACACACGCGCACGTGAAGGTCCAGAGGTCCTGGACCTCTTAGCAACCCACATGCGCGAGGTGAGGGGGAGGTCGTGGCCGTAGATGGGAAATCCAACGGACCACAACATGGAAAGGAGGTCCGGACCCAGATCTAAAGGGAGGTCCTCAGCGGTGAGATCTTCCAAAGGAAGATCTAAACTATCAAGATCTCCCCAAGGAAGATCTGCATCGTCAAGACCTCACAGGGGAGGTCTGGGCGGTCCAGATGTTCAAAGGAGGTCCTCGATGGTTCGGATCGTCAGGAGGGAGGACCTTGACGGTCAAGATCTACCCCGGGGAGGTCATGAACGGCTGAGATACCCTAGGGGAGGTCCTAAGGGAGGTCCTAACGTCACAGACCTCCAGGGAGGTCTGGACGGCCACGATTGCGCGAGGGGAGGTCTTGGACGCTCCAGATCTCCTCGGAGGAGGTCTGGACGTCCCAGACCCAGCGCCTTAACTCGCGCACGCACTTGGACATGAATAAATGCGCGCGGGACCATGAGGAGGTCCGCGCGAGGGAGGTTTTAAATGCGCACAAGAGACAGGTTAATGGCATTTAACGCTAACCCCATGATTGCAATGATTGGGCATTTAAAGCGGTGAATTTATGTCCTAAAACGACAATGACACGCTCGGGGCGTCCGACAAAATCGGCGTGAAGAAGTGATCTCGCCGGCGATGTAGAGCCCGCCGCGAGATCCAACGATACC
This sequence comes from Phyllostachys edulis, assembly GCA_036346405.1. Taxonomy (NCBI): domain Eukaryota; kingdom Viridiplantae; phylum Streptophyta; class Magnoliopsida; order Poales; family Poaceae; genus Phyllostachys; species Phyllostachys edulis. The sequence continues at coordinate 10,383,450 of CM070564.1, forward strand.
GTTGGTCCGCAATAACCGTCGCGCCCAATGGTCCTTCTCTCAACGGCGGCGACGGCCTTGAACGCCGTCGGCCGAGAGGTCAAAAGATGACCAAGACGGCCAAACTACGAAAATGCAAAATGGAGCTCAGCGACAATCAGCGTGTGCCAAAACTTAAGCTCCGCAACATGCATTCAGCGGGTGCCAAGAACTAAAGGACTAACGGGAGGTACACGGAGGTCCTAAGGTCTTTGGAGGTCGTGGAGGTGATGGCCGGAGTTGGGAAGACAACGAAGCTTGACTCACGGCACCGGCTCAAGCTCACTTTGTCCACCTCTAAAAACGCCCAAACAAAATAAGTTAGGGTTATTCCAGAGGTTTGGGGAGCAAGAGTGAGCAAGGTTTGAAAGAGGAGCCACTGGAACTCTGAGCTACCGAGAAGCTCCAAGGACTTCAACAATGGCAGCCACTAGAGAGGAGGTGAGTGAGTTAGGAGCTCAGCCACGCACAAGATGCAAGGCTGAGATCGGTTGTGTGCAAAGGAAGCCAAGGGAGGATCCCGTGGTGACTTATAGCTGAGTGAAGGTTATGAGCGGGGCTAAGCTCCATGGTGAGCTTAGCCCACGGGTTGGTCCATGGGTGGACAAGACATAAAGGTTGACAAGGGCGGTGTCTTGCTGACTGATAATGGAAAGTCGACTGCATTAAATCTTGGTCGAAAAAGAGTCATTAAAGGTGCAGAGGCTGGCGCGTTAACTCCACTGCTCGAAGCACGCATGCGCGCAGAGGAAGGAGAAGAACAGGAGGTCCTTATGACCGTTGGATAAGACACAGGGAGGTCCTAACCATCGGATCTCATTTTGAACCGTTATGTTTTAAGTGGTGGGAGGAGGTCCCACCACACGATCAAGATGGGGAGGTCGTGGCCCTCCGATTTCATGTCAGCAGCATACGTGAGGAAAAGGGACAGAGGTCCAAAGCGTTGGATCTCCATCCAGCAGTCTGGACCTCCAAAGGTGAGGACTTAACCGCGATCAACAAGACATGAGGGAGGTCATGGCCTTTGGATTTAAATCCAAGGGCACACAATGACCGGGAGGTCGATATGAGGCAGCAGTAAGGGAGGTCGGGACCGTTAGATTTAGATCTAAGGGTTCGATCAAAAGAGGTGGAGGTCTGAGCTTGCATACGCACAAGGGAGGTCATGGCCTTTAGATTTAGATCTAAGGGCTCACGATCTCACGTCTTGTTGGGAGGTCTCAGTGCGCATGAGACAAAAAGGAGGTCGTGGCCAGTAGATTTTAATCTAACGGTGCACAACAAAAGATGGGGAGGTTGTGAGTGCTTGATAACACGGGGAGGTCGTGAGTGTTGGATCTCGATCCAACGGCTCGACCTTGGTTAGGTGGGAGGTTTGTTTAGTTTAGGTTGAGAGGAGGAGGTCGGGGCCATGGATCTTGGATCCAAGGGCTATGACCTCACGTGAAATGGGATGACTGACCGAGTATGTTGAGGAGGAGGTCGTGGCTATTGGATTTGATCCAGCAGCTCGACCTCAACAAATGGGATGACCTCATGCGATGGTTTAACAGCTCGAGGAGGTCTTTGAGGTTTAACACACAGGGGAGGTCATGACCATGGATCACTGATCCAACGACAATGACCTCATGAGGTGGGGAGGTCCTCGCGGTGTTGACCGCGGAGGAGGTCGTGGCTGTTGGATGTAAATCCAACGGCTGCGACCTGATCAAGTGGAGATGAGGTCTGCTGAGGTGCAGACATGGTTGGGCTGGACCAACTATGAATATGGCTAGCCCAAGGAACAGTGTAGGCTTTTAAATTTAGTTTTTAACAGCTGAAACTTACCAGAATTATTTGAGATAGCAAATGAACTCCAAATTTGATGAAATTTTAACTGGAGCTTGCTGACAATGAGATCAACCTTGCATAAAATTTCCAGAGGTTATTATTCAATGCATTTTTCTCAGGAAATTCATTAAGGTTGTTTAAAGGATTGTTTTACCTCCAAAATTTATCAAACTAGTTTTACAACTTGTGATATTTTTCAGAGGGTCCCATATCAGTTTTGGGACCAAGGAAAATATATTCCAAATGTTTGACACAAGATTTAAGATAATTGGAGAATGAGTTTGATTTTTGGTCAACAAGAGCTTTGTGTTTTGAATTACACAACTCTTGGACAATAATTACATAAGATTTTAGGGTTTTTCAAGATGTGAGAAAAAGTTTTAATTTCTACACATATAATTATACTTGATTAACCTTAATTATACATTTGGGATGTTACAAAATCTCTCCCCTTACAGAAATCTCGTCCGAGATTTGGCTCACTCGATAAAGAAAGATGGATAGTCCGCACGCAGACGATCTTCTCTTTCCCAAGTAGCCTCATCCTCGAAATGGTTTGACCACTGAACTTTAAGGAACTTGATGGTCTTATTCCTTGTCCTTCGTTCAGACTCATCGAGTCTGCCGAGCAGGTGCTCGCGATAGGTCAAATCGGGTTGGACATCGAGAGTTTCCAACGGAGCTTCCTCGGTTGGAACACGGAGGCACTTCTTAAGCCGGGACACATGGAAAACATCATGTACCCCTCAAGTGCAGTGGCAACTCCAACTTATAGGCAACAGCTCCTTCTTCTCGATAACGCGTAGGGACCGACATATCGAGGAGCTAACTTGCCCTTGACGCCAAACGTTGATGGCCCTTCAAAGGAGAGACTTTGAGATAAACAAAGTCATTAGGCTCAAAACGTAACTCACGTCGACGGCGATCCGCATAGCTCTTTTGCTCGATTGAGCTGTGCAAACGCCACGAATAAAATTTGGACTTGGCGCTCGGCCTCATTGATTGAGTCCGGGCCAAAAAGAGGTCTCTCACGGTCTCGACCAGTTCAACGGGTCCTACACTTTCTCCGTATAAGGCCTCAAATGGTGCCATGCCGAGACCGCCTCGAAAATTGTTGTTATAAGAAAACTTCGGCGAATGGCAAGCATTTCTCCCAATGCTTCCCATATGAAAGGACACAAGCACGAAGCATGTCTTCCAAAACTTGGTTGACCCTCTCGGTCGACCATCGGTTTGAGGATGATATGCCGTGCTAAAAGGTAAGACGAGTGCCCATAGCCTCTTGCAAGCTATGCCAAAAGCGAGGCGTGAAAAGGATCCACGATCCGACACGATCGTCTTGACACCGTGCAAACTCACGATCGGGCGATATAGAGTTCCGCCAAAAGACCTACCCGGTTCGGTCTTGACGGGAAGGAAATGTGCCACCTTAGTCAATCGATCGATGGCGACCCAAATGGCATCATTCTTCTTGGGGTTGTGGGTAGACCGGTGATGAAATCCATTCCGATCGAATCCCACTTCCACTCGAGAATTGGCAAAGGTCAAGCGATCAAGCAGACGCCGATGCTCGGCCTTGACATGACGACACACGTCGCACTTTCGACAACGAACCGCAATCTCCCTCTTCATTCGGGTCCACCAAAATCTCTGGCGGAGATCTTGATACATCTTTGTGGCCGGGATGAATGGATAAAGGCGAATCATGGGCTTCATGGAGGATTAAATTCCGCAACCCCATGTCCTTTGGAACCACAAAGGCGTTGCTCGAACCTCACGACGCCATGCTCATCCTCAGAGAAGCACTTGGTCGTTCCGTTCTTGACATTTGCCTTAATGTGGCTCACTCCAACATCCGATCGCTGGGCGGACTTGATCCGATCCACCAAGGTTGGTTGCACAACCAAGGCAAAGAGAACCACGCTCAACTAAACCCAAGTTGAGACGTGAAACTCTTCGGAAGAGCGGGCTGAAGCTCCTGGACAACAAGGCATGGCAATGCGCTGCGACTAAGCGCATCGGCGACATTAGCCTTGCCGGATGGTAGTGTATACCCATGTCATAATCCTTGATCAACTCCAACCATCTCCTTTGCACGAGGTTTAGGTCGGGTTGGGTGAACAAGTACTTGAGGCTCTTGTGATCCGAATACACTTCACAACGATTACCGATTAGGTAATGTCGCCAAATCTTAAGTGCATGAATCACAGAAGCCAACTCCAAATCATGAGTAGGGTAGTTGAGTTCATGAGGTCTCAATTGCCTTGATGCATAGGCCACCACCTTGCCTTCTTGCATAAGGACACAACCGAGGCCTCGACGAGAAGCATCGCAAAAGATATCGAAGCTTCGATGGATATCAGGAAGAACAAGAACGGAGCGGTGGTCAAACGCTTTTGAGTATTGGAAACTTTCCTCACACCCAGCGGACCACACGAACTTCTTGTCCTTCTTGAGCAACTCCGTCATCGGCCATGCGATATTGGAGAAGTTCTCGATAAAGCGACGATAATATCTCGCTAAACCGAGAAAACTCCGCACATCGGTGACCGGCGAGTTGACTCCATGAAAGAACATCGCGACCTTGCTAGGATCAACGGCTCGCCTCCGCTGAAAGAATATGGCCTAAGAAGGCCACCTCCTTCAACGAGAATCGCGACTTGTCAACTTCGCGTCAGACAACCGGTGCTCACGTAGCTTGCCTAACACAAGCTTCAGATGCTCGGCATGATCCTCATCGTTCTTGGAGTAGATAAGAATATCATCGATGAAGACCACGACAAACTTATCCAGATACTCCATGAATACCGAATTCATGAGGTTCATGAACAAGGCAGGAGCATTGGTTAAGCCGAATGACATGACGGTGTACTCGTACAAGCCGTAGCGAGTAGAGAACGCTGTCTTTGGAATATCCTCAGGCCGAATCCGAACCTGATGATATCCCACTCTCAGATCAATCTTGGAGAAAACTCGAGCTCCAGTTAATTGATCGAAGAGATCGTCGATGCGGGGCAATGGATACTTGTTCTTTACCGTCACTTCATTAAGTGGGCGGTAATCAACGCACATGCGCAAAGTGCCGTCCTTCTTCTTTACGAAGATTGCTGGACAACCCCAAGGAGATGAGCTAGGGCGAATGAAACCCTTCTCTTGCAGCTCACTTAACTGCTTCTTCAATTCTACCAACTCGTTCGGTGGCATCCGATAAGGCCTCTTTGAGATAGGGGCGTGCCGGAGCCAACTCAATGACAAACTCGAGGTCTCGAGCGGGTGGCATTCCCGAAGATCTCGGAAAGACATCAACAAAGTCACAAACTGTTGGGACTTCGCTAATATCTAGAGCGGGCTTCGCTTCAAGCGCAAGAGATCTCGGATCTAGCGACTTCGGCGAACCTGCTCACCGGAGGGACTAGATAGAGAGATAAGCTTCCTGGCGCAATCGATTTGCCCCATGTGCTGGGACAACCAATCCATGCCAAGAATCACATTAAGACTCGCTGAATGGAGAAGGATAAGGTTCGCTAAGAAACCTACCCCTTCGATCTCGATAGGGACATCCCTACACTCAGATTCGGCTCTCAACTCCGAACCAGGAGAGCGAATGAGTAGCGGGACTGACAATGGAGAGAAAAGAAGCTCTCCAACAGCAGCAAAAGACTCAGAAACAAATGAATGAGATGCTCTGAATCAAACAAAACGATGGCGGGATGAGAGTTAACGAAAGTGTACCTAGCACGGCGTCGGGTGCCTCTGAGCCTCCTCTGTGGTGATGGCGTTGACGCGACCACTACCCACGCCTTTGGGTAGCCGGGGCGATCTTCCGGTCTGGTGCACCACCTCTGGCCCGCGTCCTCCATTAGGACGAGGGGTCTCTCGTCTTCTTAGGGCATTGGTTCGCATAATGCCCCTTCCGTTGCATGAGAAACATGTGACCCGCGCAATGTTGCGGGGCCGCTCTGGCGACTTCGCAGGTGCGTGGTGAGACACGGCTGCGAAGGGCGAGGAATAGGGCGAGGTGACCTCGGGCGCCAAGAGTGAGAGTGGTACCCCGAGACGCCGGCGGGGGACGGAAGAATCGGCCTGGATGACTTATGGGCCTCCCACTTGCGCTTGCGGAGTCCATAAGCTCTCGAGCCGCATGCTCACGACAATGGCCTTGTCGACCAAGGTCTGAAAATTAGGAAAGTCGACAATGGATAGCTTGTCCTTCAGCTCCTCAGATAAGCCACGCCTGAACTTGGCCTGCTTAGCCATATCAGTGGCCACATCCTCAAGAGCATAACGAGCTAGATGGTTGAACTCATAGACATACTCCATGATCGAGCTACGCCTTGCTTGGCGCAAGAAACTCCCTTCTTGATCTCCATCAAGCCGGCGAGGATGTGAGCCCGTCGGAAGGCGACTGAAACTCCTCCCAAGAGACGGTGTGATCCACGGGCTGCATGGCGAGAAAGCTCTCCCACCATGACAAAGCTGCACCCTCCAGCTGGTGCGATGCGAACAGCGCCTTCTCGTGCTCCTCAGCATCTGCGCGATCTGGCTTCGCTCCACAAGACGGCCAATCGTCCGCATCCAAAGGGTCCTCAGACCGGGAAAAGGTAGGGGGCTGAGTACGAAGAAACTCCGCGAGTCCTCCACGCGGCTGATGGGCATTCCTCGCCCAGATCCGAAGCTCCGGTAAGTGCGGTGGTGTTGCGCGATGATGTCGATAGAACTCTCCGGTCATCCGCGGTTGCGCCGATCTGAAGAAGAACCTCGGCCATGGTCGGAGGAGGAGGAAGCTCGTCCGGACCAGTGGATCGCCTTGGCCGCTCTGAAAAGTCCCGCCATCTGTTACAATGAAATTTGGTTAGCAACTAGACCCAAAAACAAAGCCTTAAGGGAAGCAAAGCCAACGACTAGGGGAATGGAATATCACCCCAACCGAAAGCCAAATCAGCGGTTATTTAAACTTTAAAAGCTTCTAAAAGACTCTGCAAACAGCCAAGAAACACCAAAAGCAAGGCTCAACTTCTCAACTCAACTAACCCGTATTGAATGAACGAGTAATTGGTCGAGAAGATCAAAAATCAGATTGTAAGGTGAGAGCTAATGCTACTAAAGAGCAAGGTTAAATCAGCGAAATAAGTGTTAGATACTTAGCTAACTAGTATCACATCTTACCCTTTTATTCCCACAAGTTTTAGTTGATTAACCTCTCATTATCTATCCTAATTAGACACCTTTGAGACTGCTGTCCGGAAATTTGATGCTTGCTGTCCAGTGTTTCAGATCCAAGCTCCTTGTCGAATCACCGACTCGAAACTTCAAAACCTTGTAGTGGGCAGCTCACACTTCAATTTGCCAATCTCATTGGTTCTCCCAAAAACCAGTGTTAATCGATAACAACTATTTTGTAGAAGGAAGAGAGGAAAACAACTTTTAAAACTCAAATTAGAGTGAGATGAGAAGAGAAAGCTAAGATAGGTAAGGAATAAAATCCGAGAATTTACCTAAGCTTTCAAAACTCATTTGAGGCTTTGAAAATAGGTTTTCAAAATATCCTAAGGACGACCAAGCTTGCGTTACTACGGTCAGTATGGCTCTGATACCAACTTTTGTGAGACCACGCGTTTATTAGGCTCATAATACTTAGTCATCCAATTGACCCTAGTATTATCAACCAAATAAACCAGTCTCGAGAGATGTATACTCCCGAATGCAAGATACATACCTCACAACAAAAGAATGTATCAATTCCATACAACACATAGTACATAAGCACTAAACCGAAGTTAACATTAATATGGAATAGATATTACAAAAGAGAGGCCCTTAGGCCAAATAACAATAATTACAAAAGATAACAATGAAGCAAAAGTGCCATAAAGATGGCCCAAAATAAGAGCCAACCAATGTGCCTTTAGCCCACAAGGCAATCGACCAGGACCGCCAAGCTAGTCGCTCTCCCAACCACCGCACAACTTCATAAAAGTAAAGCCCTTTGGGCTCTACCTCCTCTGCAACAAAGTTGTTAAGCAAAGCAAATGAGTACAATAAATTGTTTATTGTACTGCAAGAACTGACGTGTAAGATAACAGAACTATAATTTAGCTACATGCAAGCTTTATTTAAGTGGATGAGGCTTTGGACTCATTTTAGCATAAAGCAACATTTATTTGCAATAACATAGTAGATTGAAAGCAATTTGACAAAGCATTTTTAATTGTTGAAGTAACAACGAGATAATAACATAGTAACAACAACAAGAACAATCCTGGAAGTGACTAACCCAAGTCACCACAACAATAGCATGTTCATACCAACCATGTCAAGTTTTAATTAAAGGTTGTAGTCTAGTCTTGAACGACCTTACCAAGCATGTCCATAACCTAGGACGAGGCTATTCGAATAGTTTTATCCCTACAGGGTGTACCACTGTACCCACAAGTCAGACCGCCTTTCCTTTAGGCACACTACCATAGGTATGCCGGCACGGCTAAGTCCTACGAGACAGTTCCAATGGACAATGCTAATTCTGAGTCGCACAACCCACGGGGAGAAGGAGACATCACACAACCTTCCCGGAAGCCAATGCTCCCCTCCCACATCACACACATATTTTATTTTTGAAAACACACCAACCGAGCGACCCCAATTAACACCGCCCAGAGTACTTAGTCAAGAGGGGTTCCATATGCCCCTCGTGTGGTTAGTCTGTGAAATCGCAACTTAGTGACCCAAGTACTCGGTCCTTAGGGACCCAGGCATACCACCACATCCAAAAACCACGCCATCCATCCAATATGCCCAAGTCTAAATCAATCTTTTATTTTCAGTTTTTGATTTTACAAATTAATCAAAGCACAAGTGCTGGACATATAGGAGTAATAATCAGTTTTGAGTGATCAAGACCATCGACTAAGTCGATGATCGCCCATTCTACCGATAACTAAGCATGTCTAAGCAATTTAAATCGAAACTACTAAGTGATAAGAGCTCATCCAACGAGCTCCCACCACAGCAAATAACCTAGGCTCATGGTAGTAGAGGATGAACAATTCCTACAGATTATGCAACTATAGGCTTGCTAGCGACATTTAACACAAAGTAGCATGCATACATAGAAGTAAAACGATATATTAAGCTTTAAAGTAATGGGACAATGATGGAAATGATCAAACTGCTTGCCTTGTTGCTGGTGGTCACTTTGTTGCGGAGGGTCACTCTCGGGATCACCACAAATGTCGGCTTCCTAACGGAAAAGCGAAAAGAACCGATAAGAACGACGAAACACAACAAAGACAGCACAACAAACGAACTCCAAATTCTCTGAATTTTCTACAGCAACAAGAGGGTGATTTTAGGAATATTGCAACAAGAACCAATTGATTTGGATTCTCAATGCAAAAGATATGAGCAAAACAATTCTGCTCAGCCTATTAATTAGAAATATGTTACTGTTCATCGCTAAATTTTCTAGAATAGAAGTGAAGCTGAAATTTTTACTGTAAAACCAGCACCTCATGAGATGAATAACACAATTGAGTTCACCTCATTTGGAGCTATATTGCACTCTCTACAAATTTTCAAAAACAAGAACTTGAACAAAATTATAATGCACAAGTCCTCATTTTTATAACAGCAACAAGCTCAAAACTAATTTTCACAGTGAGTTCACTAAGAGAGGAAACCAACAAAGTTGGTCTCACCCAAAAATAATCTATAGAGCATTAGTTATGTATTTTACAAGTTAAGCATTGATTTAAGTGCACATTTTAAAGTTGGTTTTAAAATCTAATGGCAAACTGTGCTCTGGAGCTGAACTCAACTTACAATCATTTTTGGATTAAAGTCAAGTTCAAAACAGAGCCAACACAATTTGAATGACCTCATTTGGAATTAAAATGAAAGAGATATGAAATTCTCAAGTCTATACCTTATTTCAGTTTAACTAAGACCTCACCGAATTTCTAAAACTCACAAGGGCATGGGAGGGCGTGAGCCACAGATCTTAAATCCAACGGCTCAAGATCTCCCAGAGAACATCACACACGCAGCGACGTGAAGGTCCAGAGGTCTGGACCTCTTAGCAACCCACATGCGCGAGGTGAGGGGAGGTCGTGGCCGTAGATGGGAAATCCAACGGACCACAACATGGAAAGGAGGTCCGGAGCGGACCAGATCTAAAGGGAGGTCCTCAGCGGTGAGATCTTCCAAAGGAAGATCTAAACTATCAAGATCTCCCCAAGGAAGATCTGCATCGTCAAGACCTCACAGGGAGGTCTGGGCCGGTCCAGATGTTCCAAGGAGGTCCTCGATGGTTCAGATCGTCAGGAGGACCTTGACGGTCAAGATCTACCGGGGAGGTCATGAGCACCGAGATACCCTAGGGAGGTCCTAAGGGAGGTCCTAACGTCACAGACCTCCGAGGAGGTCTGGACGGCCACGATTGCTTGGGGAGGTCTTGGGCGCTCCAGATCTCCTCGGAGGAGGTCTCGGCGTCCCACTCCAGCGCCTTAACTTCGCGACGCACTTGGACATGAATAAATGCGCGGGACCATGAGGAGGTCCGCGAGGGAGGTTTTAAATGCGCACAAGAGAAAAGTTAATGGCATTTAACGCTAACCCCATGATTGCAATGATTGGGCATTTAAAGCGGTGAATTTATGTCCTAAAACGACAATGACACGCTCGGGGCGTCCGACAAAATCCCGGCGTGAAGAAGTGATCTCGCCGGCGATGTAGAGCCGCCGGCGAGATCCAACGATACCGTTGGGTCCGCAATAACCGTGCGCGCAATGGTCCTTCTCTTAACGGCGGCGGCGGCTTGAACGCCGTCGAGCCGAGAGGTCAAAAGATGACCAAAGACGGCCAAACTACGAAAATGCAAAATGGAGCTCATGCGACAATCAGCGTGTGCCAAAACTTAAGCTCCGCAACATGCATTCAGCGGGTGCCAAGAACTAAAGGACAACAGGAGGTACACGGAGGTCCTAAGGTCTTTGAGGTCGTGGAGGTGATGGCCGGAGTTGGGGAAGACAACGAAGCTTGCAATGACTCACGGCACCGGCTCCAAGCTCACTTTGTCCACCTCTGAAAAACGCCCAAACAAAATAAGTTAGGGTTATTCCGGGAGGTTTGGGGAGCAAGAGTGAGCAAGGTTTGAAAGAGGGAGCCACTTGGAACTCTGAGCTCCGAGAAGCTCCAAGGACTTCAACAATGGCAGCCACTAGAGAGGAGGTGAGTGAGTTAGGAGCTCACCACGCACAAGATGCAAGGCTGAGATCGGTTGTGTGCAAAGGAAGCCAAGGGAGGATCCCGAGGGTGACTTATAGCCTGAGTGAAGGTTATGAACTGGGGCTAAGCTCCATGGTGAGCTTAGCCCACAGGTTGGTCCATGGGTGGACAAGACATAAAGGTTGACAAGGGGGCGGTGTGCTAACTGATAGGCGGTGAAGTGACACATTAAATCTTGGTCAACAAAGAGTCATTAAAGGTGCGAGAGGCTCGGCGCATGCTCCACCGCTCGAGAGCACGCATGCGCCAGAGGAAGGAGAAGAACAGGGAGGTCCTTATGACCGTTGGATAAGACACAGGGAGGTCCTAACCATCGGATCTCATTTTGAACCGTTATGTTTTAAGTGGTGGGAGGAGGTCCCAGCCACACGATCAAGGATGGGGAGGTCGTGGCCCTCCGATTTCATGTCGCAAAACGCACGTGAGGAAAAGGGACAGAGGTCCAAAGCGTTGGATCTCCATCCAGCAGTCGCGGACCTCCAAAGTGAGGACTTAACCGCCGCGATCAACAAGACATGAGGGAGGTCATGGCCTTTGGATTTAAATCCAAGGGCACACAATGACCGGGGAGGTCTGATATGATGCGCAACAGGCAAGGGAGGTCAGGACCGTTAGATTTAGATCTAAAGGTTCCGATCAAAAGAGGTGGAGGTCCTGAGCTTGTGCAACGCACAAGGGAGGTCATGGCCTTTAGATTTAGATCTAAGGGCTACGATCTCACGTGCGCTTGTTGCGCTGGGGAGGTCTGGTGCGCATGAGACAAAAAGGAGGTCGTGACCGTAGATTTTAATCTAACGGTGCACAACAAAAGATGGGGGAGGTTGTGAGTGCTTGATAACACGGGAGGTCGTGAGCTGTTGGATCTGATCCAATGGCTACGACCTTGGTTAGGTGGGAGGTTTGTTTAGTTTAGGTTGAGAGGAGGAGGTCGGGGCCATGGATCTTGGATCCAAGGGCTATGACCTCACGTGGAAATGGGATGACCGACCGAGTATGTTGAGGAGGAGGTCGTGGTCATGTTGGATTTGATCCAACGGCTCGACCTCAACAAGGGGATGACCTCATTGCGATGGTTTAACAAATCGAGGAGGTCTTTGAGGTTTAACACGTGGGAGGTCATGACCATGGATCACGATCCAACGGCAATGACCTCATGAGGTGGGAGGTCCTCGCGGTGTTGACCACGGAGGAGGTCGTGGCTGTTGGATGTAAATCCAATGGCTGCGACCTGATCAAGTGGAGATGAGGTCTGCTGAGGTGCAGACATGGTTGGGCTGGACCAACTTTGAATATGGCTAGCCCAAGGAACGGTGTAGGCTTTTAAATTTAGTTTTTAACAGCTGAAACTTACCAGAATTATTTGAGATAGCAAATGAACTCCAAATTTGATGAAATTTTAACTGGAGCTTGCTGACAATGAGATCAACCTTGCATAAAATTTCCAGAGGTTATTATGCAATGCATTTTTCTCAGGAAATTCATTAAGGTTGTTTAAAGGATTGTTTTACCTCCAAAATTTATCAAACTAGTTTTACAACTTGTGATATTTTTCAGAGGGTCCCATATCAGTTTTGGGACCAAGGAAAATATATTCCAAATGTTTGACACAAGATTTAAGATAATTGGAGAATGAGTTTGATTTTTGGTCAACAAGAGCTTTGTGTTTTTGAATTACACAACTCTTGGACAATAATTACATAAGATTTTAGGGTTTTTCAAGATGTGAGAAAAAAGTTTTAATTTCTACACATATAATTATACTTGATTAACCCTAATTATACATTTGGGATGTTACATGAATAATAATTATAACGCACGCTAAGACACAGCAGTGGACCAAAATAAACTATATAACAACAACCACAAACTCGCAAAAGCATCTAACTCGATCCCGTCCCCAAATTCCTAAACGTTGATCTGTCCCCTCGGTGGATAGTCAACTTCAAAAATTCATATCTATTGTTACAGGAGTCCAATTAAGGTTTTCTTAGACTTTCTGGAAAGGTAATTAAATTCTCCAACTAAGTCTAGTTGGTGAACCTCTCTGAATCGGCCAAATAATACCCCTACCAAGCCAGTTAATAAAACATCGATTTCCCGTCAGGCTCTCTGGACAGAGCACTAAAAATACCATAACTTTCAGTACATGTGTCCAAATCTCGAGTTCTTGAGGTTTCTGAAAAGCTGAGACAATTATCTACAATTTTTATTATACTGAGCTTCTCTGATTTCCCCTTTAACTAATCGTCTCACCCAAATTACTAAAACCTGTCAGAACACCAATGATTCTGCAGAACAGTCCCACTAATAAAATCATAACTTTTTGTACAGGGGTCCAAATTACGTGTTCTAGCACTTCACGGAAAGATAGCGACGTTCTCTACAATATCCTAGGAGACATCCTAGACTAATTCTGCCGTTACACACATCAAAACCTCAATTGTCTCTAATCTATCCTGAGCAGCCCTAAATACCGACATCGCTAAATTAACTAATTGCGCAACTAATCGAGGGGGAATTGGGATTACCCTTGAAGAACCCGCTGTCGAACGCGATGAACACCACACGATCCCTCTCCCCTCCCTTCTTCCCCTTCTTTCTTCTTCCATTTTCTTCCTTCTTGTTAGCCAACAGCAATGGGAGAGCACCACCAAGAGGGAGGGGAATAGCAATGGAGTGCAAGGGGGGGTGTCTACTGTAGACGACACTGTAGTGGCGGCGGGGGTACTGTAGCTCGCGTGCTACAGTAGTGCTAGGGTTTTTCCCCCTTCTTTGATTGGTGGCCGGCTCCTCATAGGCCTCCTGGGCCAAGGCCCGAGGCCCAGGTTGCCAAGGATTTGCATAAAACCCCTTTTTTCCTTCTGCTAAACTCTTTTCCATTTGGTCCTTCTCCCTAATTTTAATTATTCTCTCTCGAATTATATTTGGGGTATTACAAATATCATTGCCAGACACGTGATAGGGAGTATCCCATACGGATTCCAAGCGCGTGGCACCTCTGAGGCCACGGCGTTGCAGGAAGTGGCTCATGTGGCACTGAGCCATCTTCGTCATGACTTGACAAAGTTAGCTCAGCCTCCATACTACCACTTTCCTATGCTAGCATGTGGCGTAGAAGTGAACACTTTTGTCAGGATCCAGTCTGGGAAGACACTCAAGTATGACGGCTGGCAAGATTGATTCACATCATGGATCAAATCTATCATTGCTCTATGCATGAGTTATGGGAGACGCGGCTTCGTCTCACCGTGGCTCAAGGGCGTCTGCAACCCATATGCAACATAGGTTTCCCTCTACATCTCACCAATCCAGATAACCCCGAAGACACGGGATCACCTAGCTACTATTGGGTAGATCAGTTTCCAGAAGGATTTAATCAGAACCTTTAGGATTGAAGCTTAGTAAGATCGTTGTTCGGCTATGAGTTCAGTGAGCATATGTCCTTAGATTCTTGTAATGGATCTATAGTTGTTGAACTTCCAGTGTTGTTTTGCAAGAGCTTTGGTTTCGGGCGATTACTCTTGGCCTACGGGCCTATATGAATGTAATTGTAATCGGAAAGCAAAGTATTACTTTAATGGATCTTAAGTTGGTTTTTATGTCTATGTGTCTTCTTGTGGCGTTCACTTTTGGTGCATTTCATTGCCATATTGCATGATAGGTTGAGATCTTCTCCTTGCTGTCCAGATTTCCTTTCCACGGTCGTTCGAGCGTACCTCTCGTTGATTCTCTAACTATCCGTGTGACAACAGGATGGCAGGACCTAGTACTCCTTCTAGCCCTCAACCAAGGGAAAAGTCACCATCCCCTGGGATTCAACACACCGTCACATGTCTTGGATGCAGCAAGGAGGGACACTATGTAAACCACTGCCCCGAGAAGCAGTGAAAATGATGTGTTTGTTTTAGTTGTGGTTAGGTGGGGCACTACGCTCACCAATGCGAACTAAGGAAGTTAAAAAGGACCTTGGAGAAGGCCACAGTCTGTCGAAGCTGTGGTGAGGAAGGACACTTCATTGACCAGCGTCACCGACATTCGCAGTTTTCTTGGACTTGCGGGATATTACCGCAGATTCATCAAGGACTTCTCCAAAATTGGGAGGCCAATGACCCAATTATTGAAGAAGGAAAAGAAGTTTGAATGGTCAGTGGAAAGTGAGGAAAGCTTTCACATCTTGAGGGATCTCCTGACCAAAGCTCCGGTGCTCATCCTGCCAGATATTCACAAGAGTTTCGACATTTATTGTGATGCATCTCGCCACGGGCTCGGTTGTGTGCTCATGCAAGAGGGCCGAGTGGTGGCATATGCATCGAGGCAATTGAGACCTCATGAAGCTAATTACCCCACGCATGACTTGGAGCTTGCAACTGTAGTTCATGCTTTGAAGATTTGGCGGTATTACCTCATCGGTAATCGTTGTGAGATCTACATCGACCACAAGAGTCTCAAATACATTTTCACCCAAGCCGATCTGAACTTGAGGCAAAGAAGGTGGCTTGAGTTGATCAAAGACTATCATATGGGACTTCATTATCACCCAGGGAAAGCTAATGTGGTGGCCGATGCATTGAGCAGAAAATCTCAATGCAGCTGTTTGTCGGTAACTCCTTTTTCGGCAGGCTTATGTGATGCGATGCAACGTCTACACCTAGAGATAATTGAAGAAGGTTCTCTTGCTACCCTTAGTGTGAATTTTACACTTGAGGACCAGATTAGAGAAGCCCAAAAGACTGACATAGAAGTAGCATAAATCCGAGAAGAAATGAAGAAAGGCAAGGCCAAATGCTTCAAAGAAGATGCACAAGGCACCCTATGTTTCGGAAACCGGATAGTGGTGCCGTTTGATCACACCTTGAGAGAGCTAATTCTCAAAGAGGCTCATGAACCCAAGTTCTCTATCCACCCAGGTAGTGCCAAGATGTACCAAGATTTGAAGAAGCAGCTTTGGTGGAGCCAAATGAAGCGACAGATCGCCCAATATGTTGCTAGGTGTGATGTATACCAAAGAGTCAAGGCTGAGCATTTGAAGCCAACAGGTACTCTACAACCCTTGCCCATTCCCAAGTGGAAATGGGAAGAAGTTGGCATAGATTTTATCACTGATCTTCCAAGGACTCAAATTGGGTCCGATTCCATATGGGTAATTGTCGATCGTCTGATGAAAGTTGCTCATTTCATTCCTGTCAAGACCACCTACCGCGGGGACAAGTTAGCAGAGCTTTATATTTCAAGAATCATTTGTCTCCATGGTGTACCGAAAGTGGTCGTGTCAGATAGAGGCCCTCAATTCACATCCCATTTACGGGATGCGTCTGAAAAGCCATGGGGACCAATCTATCTTTCACTCCGCTTACCACCTACAAACGGATGGCCAAACCGAAGGGTGAATCAAATTTTAGAAGACCTTCTCCGAGCATGCGTGCTGTCCTATAGCAAGAATTGGGAGAAGTGCTTACCATTTATGAGTTCTCCTACAACAATAGCTTCCAATCAAGCATACAAATGTCGCCCTTCGAGGCATTGTATGGGAGGGCTTGTAGGACACCCTTGAACTGGTCTGGAGCCGGGGAGAGACCATTTTATGGTCCAACCTTGGTGGAGAATGCAGAAGAACAAGTTCGTGTCATCCGTGAGTGACTTCGGACGGCTCAATCTCGTCAGAAGTCTTATGCCGACCGTCGTCGTCGTGAGTTGAGTTTCGAACTGAATGATCATGTTTATCTTAAAGTCTCTCCAATGAAAGGAATGCATCGTTTCCAAGACAAAGGCAAATTGGCACCTCACTACATCGGACCATTCCGAATTCTAGCAAAAGTGGGATCAGTGGCCTATCGATTGGAATTGCCACCAGCACTTTCAGATGTACATGATGTGTTTCATGTTTCACAATTGAAGAAGTGTCTTCATGTTCCAACCGAAGCCACCAAGTCGGAAGAACTCGACTTGCAACCCGATCTTTCTTATCGGGAGCGCCCAATTCACATTCTTGAAGAAATAGAACACAAGACGAGGAATCGCAATATCAAGTTCATCAAAGTTCAGTGGAGTAATCATACTGAAGATGAGGCTACTTGAGAACATGAAGATCTTTTGCGACAAGAATATCCTAACCTTTTTCCTTGAAGTGCCTTCGAATCAAGAAAAGCAAGGTTAAACAAAGCAATGGTAAGGAAAATGTGAAAATCATTCTTTGTAATCTTGTAAGGTATCTTAGCGCTATCTTTAAAGGAAACAAAAACAACAGATGTTTTACCTTCTTTAGGAACTTTTCTATCCAACTTCCACCCTACCACGATCTTGGGGTCAAGATCTTTTGTAGGGGGAGGTTTGTCACATCTCCAAATTATTAAAGAGAATTACTATGCATCTCAGGAGCATGCATCATCATTTAGAAACTTTTGTATAATTTATTACACTTGGAAAATCTTAAACAAGAGTTAAACCTACACTTCGAAAACTTAACTTCAAACAAAGACAGAAACCAAACCTTATGTTAATCACATGTAAATAATTTATTCAAATACTATATTAATTATAATGAATTAATATAATTTTTCCCAAATTTTTGGGACCGGTTTAAACCTAAGAAAATTCAAACTCAATTTAATGACTTACTCTAAGTTTGAATTTAAATTATACACTTTATATCTTGAACAGTAGGGTTTAATAATTTTTATGGACAATATACCTTCCCAAGAACACCTCTGAATTATTTCAGAATTTTTAGAAATATATTTCTATTTTTAAAGCCCTAGTCAAATCTGACTTTTGGTTGGTCAAACTGGTTTTAACCTCGAGCTCAGCACTGTTTTAAGGGCTCGAGTCTTTCACTGTTTAACTCGGACCCAACCTGAGCTAACTAACTTGGCTGAACCGACTAACCTAACTGGCCGAACCCGAGTTCAACCCCACCACGTTGTGTCTCTGCCACACCGGGCCCACGCACAGGGTCGTCTTTTCGTTCGCTAGCACGCACGCAGGATGACTTCGCCACGTCGCGGCTGAGCTCTGCCCTCACGCCTAGGACACCGTCAATCTGCCACACGAACCAGCCAACCCAGGGCATCGCCACTCAACGGCGTTCCCATTTTCGTCTTCGTCTTGGGTTAAAACCCACTCCTTGCCTGTTATTTCTTTTCACCTCTCCTCTAGCTGCCAAGGAGAGGGAAGCTCCCTTGAGCTCATTCCTCCGGTAAGCACTGTCGCGACCATGCCATTCTTCTCCTATCTCTTCGCTGTGTCCATTTGAGCTAACCCGACCAATTGTCTTCGTTTGTAGCTCTTGGAACACCATCGTGCTCTCGGCAAGCTCCAGAGCGCGCTCGAGACTAACCTTTGTTGTCATTTTCGTCGCCGATGAGTATTGTCCTTTCCTAAGCACGTCATCACGGATGCTTAAGCATCACTTTCATTTCCCCTCAACTTAATTCCACAATGCTTCACAGGAGCCCGAGAATTTTGAAGCTTTCCATTATCGGTCGAAAACCCTATTCACGGTCATTTGCCGATTCAGGTTAGCCATTCTTCAATTGGTTGCGGTGACACCTTCTCATACCCCTACTGGTGCTAGTCTGACCCCTCAATCCCTTTCTTGTTTCCCAGAGCGCCCCCTCCTCGTGTAGCCATGTACCGCCGCCGCCATTGCCGTGGACGACTCCTCCTGGAGCTTCCTCCGACCCTTCTCTCCCTCTTGTAAGCCTCACTGAGCCTCTCAGTAGCTAGTGCATGCATCATTTGACTTGATGCATCATCAAATTTGCTCGTGTTTTAGTGGCCGTAGGACACCTCCGTCGTACAGGCCGTCCTAGCCACCGCCACGGCCACCTTGAGGTGCACACGACTCCTGGTTTTCCATTCCGACCCTTAGCTCACGCCGGCAAGGACCATAGAGCCGGCGAGCTACCAGGCCATCTCACGACGGAACGCGCGAGCGCGTGGCTCGCTCGGACAATCACTGTTCCGACACCATTAATTAGCCTAATCTCGTTCCTTTTAGCGCTAATGATTACTTTGGGTATTAAGTGACTGTCTTAATGAACTAATATGTCTATTACATGTGGGCCCATGGCCGGTTTAGAGTTAGTGTAGAGTTGTGCGATGCGTTTTCCTTTAAGGAAAACATATTCCTTATAAGTGTAAATAGGAAGTATGTTTTGGTAACGGGAAAGCGTATTTTCTACAATACGTCTTCATTCACAGCTGGGCTGGGTCAATTTGGACCGAGTCAATGGTTTACCCAAGGCCCCGCTTGTCATTGGCTACGGCTAGAATAACCCTTGGTGAGAAAAGTACAAAATGAGTATAAGAATTCTGTAATGATTTATTTACAAACTGAAAAATGTGAATAACTTCAAAAATACATAACTAATTCATATCAACTCCAAAATTGATGAAACCACTTCTGATAATTTTTATTTTTAATGAACCTTATATTAAAATTGGTTTCAAACATGTCTCTATAGCAGAGAGTATTATTTTGGAGATTGATCCACTAACACTATTATTTTTACAAAAGGAAATGCTGATAACTTTAGAAATTCATAACTAAATCATGAAAACTCCAATTGAAGCAAACTCAACTATTTTAGAATTGTATTAATATTCTATATTTATCCATATAATCCTTTATCCCACTACTACTCTACAAATTTTGACCTCATAATTAAATGGATTAAGTACATTGTTCGTCCCTCAACTATACCCGATGATTAATTTTCGTCCCTTAACCGAAATACCGGATATAACGACCCGCCAAGTATCAATACCGGACAAAAGAAATCCCTCCGTGCGTTCTAGAGCGGTTTTGACCGGTGTTGACCTCCACGCTGGCATTTTGAATACACGGTGGCCTTCTCTTTCCGTCCTTCTCTCTCATAACCTCACCCTCCTCGGCGGGAGGCTCCCTTTGCGCCTTCATCTCCCTCCGCCGCCCTCCTCCCACGCCTCTTCCTGTCCCTTCCATTCCCCCAACGCCTCCTTCTCCACCTCCTTTGTCTTCGCCGCCCCGCCCCGCCTCCTCTCTCTCTTCCTCCTCCCGACCAGTCAGGTATACCGAGGGCTCCGCCAAGAACTGGTCTCTCCCGCTCGAGATCGCCTTCGACGCGTCCAAGAACCACGTGTACGCCTCTCCGCCGACGCGGACGTCGCCGGGAACTCCACCGGAGCGGTGGACCTGCGGAACGGCAACGAGGTCGAATCCAATCCAATCGTAGCTGTAGCTGCCGCGATGGAGCAGCCTGCGGCGGCGGAGGTGCCTGCGGGGCTGGGACTCACGGCGGCAGAGTACACGCTCACTGTTCGCGACTTCCCATTTAACTCACTAAGTGTAGTGCTTGATTTGTTGGAGAACGGACAATCATGTAGTGGTCGCAAAGGAGCAGCGCACATGATCGTCAGGGCTCTTGTTTTCAGTTAAGCCTCTCGCTTAGATGGAATTAAGTTGGAATCCATTTACTTGAGGTCCAGAGTTATGTCCTTAAGACCATGATTAGTCTCGGTCTGACGGAGATAACCCGGGGGTCCTCACATTCGTGTTGCTTATAAAGTACAAATCAACAAGTATAGCCAGGTACGATTCAGAGTCCACTCAGAACCAATGTGCCCATGTAACATAAACACCAGCGCCTCTTGTGCGACCCGGATGCTCGTTGTTTCCCAGGGCCACGGAGAGTATATCTGTCTCCCTGTCTGCCTGGAATGAGCCTAGGGAGGATTGTACACTCAGCGTTACCTGCAATAGCCCGACATGTCATTTCACTTCCTATGAAGTTATGGAGTAATTACAAACTAGGTAGTTTGATATCTTACCAGGCGCTGGGACACTTCCTGGTCTACGGGGTTTGGAAAGGAGACTTCCCCCGTAGACAGGGTACGTAACCTCCGCATTAACTAGTTTTGGGCACGCTCATCAGTGATCTCGACAAATGGCAGGGAGACATTCGAACGGTTTGCCTGCTGGTCCTGATCCCTCCAAATCGGAATTTTACCCGCATACTCAGCGGTGCCGAGTCTGTGGGGTGCTTATTTTTTGCCTGGAGGGCCGTGTGTGCCGCACTTTTACTCCTAAATTCATCTGTCATCTTCTTCGCCACAAACTCGGCCCAGCACTCTTCCAAGAACGGATACTTGTTGAAGGGCCTCAGATCCTTCTCCACGTAGTTCTTGACAAGCGTGCTCTTGAAGCTCTTCCACGCTTTGCACGCCTGTAGCAACGCGTGTCGTCGCATGGAGTCCAGGTGTTGTTCCGGGATCTCGAACAATTTGAGAATATCCATCAGCCTTTCATCTTTCTGTTCTTTGGTCAACTCCTTCCACGAATCGTAGGTGACGTTGACCTGTTCCTCGCAACTATTCTCGACCATTCTTCTAATGCGACGACGCTCGGCGAGGATTGATAGGGGTCCTGATCGATCAACCTCCGTGATGGTAAATCGGCTGCGGGCCTTTTCGATATTCCTCTTCTTCTACCGCGGTTGGATATTCCGGAAGATGGTGCATCATCAGACACATGAGATGGCGATGACGAAGAATGAGCAGAAGACATCTTCACATAATTGACATAAACATGTAAATCCTCCAAGTCATTTAAAAGGAATAATATGCTCAACACAAATATCATGTGAACAAATGAAATCAGCATAAAGCTTAAGATTTAACATTTTGATATTACTATCGATGTAGAGTAAGCATTCCAATTAGAGCTCAAGTTCAAACCCGATTATCAAAATAATTTCAGTACAAGACTATTATCATCACAGAGCATTCATCTCAAGTCCACCACACCACATTGCAATATATTCCAGTAGCAGTATCAAAACAAATACCATATGAATAACTGACTAGAACAAATACAAATTCCTAAAACAAGTATAATTATCATGAGTCAATGAGGACCATGATAGCATGATAGATTATTGATAGAAAGAGTGAGGGAAAGGGGCATCGGGGTTGGAAACTCGGCATTGGTTACCTTTGGGCATCGAGGAGAAGGACAAGCAGGGAGCAGTACCGGAGCAGCAGGGCAGCATCGAAGGGGAGGTGTGCCGGGCTGGGGGGAGGGGAGGAGGCGGTGGGCTCGGGAGAGGAGGCGCGGCGGGCTCGGGGGAGGAGGTGTGCTGGGCTCGAGGAGGAGGAGGCGTCGAGGACGACGTCGACGGGCTCGAGGGAGGAGTCACGCCGGGCTCGAGGAGGAGGCGGCGTCGAGGACGGCGACGACGGGCTGGGGGGAGGAGGGAGCGAGGAGTTGAGAAACTTAATTGTTTGAGTGGGGGGCGCGGGCGAACCCTAGAGTCTGAATATAAATAGGGATAGACATCACAGACGGTTCTAAAGTAGAACCATCTGTGATACATAATATCATAGACGGTTCTAAAGTAGAACCGTCTGTGATATGTGATGTATCACAGACGGTTCCAATCAACAACCGTCTGTGATATATGATGTATCACAGATGGTTCCAATCAACAACCGTCTGTGATATATTGTATCACAGACGGTTTTTACCAAGGAACCGTCTGTGATATATAATCACAGATGGTTTGATCTACAAACCATCTGTGACATAATTTTGTGTTGGTTAATCTAGTTTTTTTTATTGGCTAGCCTCAGGAAATGCTAGCCATGCCCTCTGAAACAAGCAGAAAACACAATAAGTACATGTATATACATCCAATTCACATTCATTTCAGAAACAATCACATCCATTTCACAGTACAAATCAATTAACTCAAATGAACTAAAATTAACCATTCATCGTAACGCATATATACACACATTGTTCAATTAATCTTTAAAATTAGCCCTTCATGACGATCGACGCCAGTATGTAGCTAGTTTCACACGTTCTTCTTCCTCGACCCTTATGCCGTTTCCGAAAGGAGGCAACTCGTCAAATTGATTGTATTCTTCCTATCCACTACATTCTCAACTCCGACAATCCTTATTTTTCCATGAAGAACTACGTGGCGCTTCTTATTTACCGGGTCGGTTACATAGAAGACTTGAACAACTTGGTTAGCCAGTACGAATGGTTCGTCTTTGTATTTGACACGTTCGAGGTCCACGGTAGTGACGCCGTACTTGTCGACCTTCACTTGTGGGAGATGAACCCAACGGCACCGAAATAGGGGGATCTTGAAAAGCATGTAGTCGAGCTCCCACATCTCCTCTATTTGCCCATAGTAGGAGCTCCTCAACCCATCGGTACTAAATGCATCTATGCGGACACTGCTGTTCTAGTTAGTGCTCTTTATATCTTGAGCCTGCGTATAGAATGTGTATCCATTTATGTTGTATCCTCGCCATGTCACAACTGTAAATGTTGGCCCTTTTGCCAACCATGTCAGCATATCACTTGACGAGCTCCTAGCGAGTCGCTCCTTCAACCATTGGTTGAACCGTCTATTGTGTTGTCTCGTGATCCAAACATCCGCCGCCCGGATTCATTGTCAAGCACGCCCTTGTCTTTGGTCGATAGACGAGGACACTTCACCATGTGTTGCAAGACCGTGAAATGGGCTTGAGCATACGATCCATATCCGAGTGATTGCTTTCCTTTCGATGGTCCCGATACCCTCGAGCCTCCCCTCATGGCGAGATCGAGGCACACCTATTGGTTCGACCTGAGCCATGTAATCAACGCAGAACTCAATGACCTCTTTGATTGTATAACCTTCGACGATGCTGCCCTCCGGCCGAGATCGATTCCGTACATAGGACTTAAGAATTCCCATGAACCTCTCGAATGGGTACATGCTACGTAGGAACACAGGCCTGCACATCTTTATCTCCCTCACAATGTGAACAATGAGATGGACCATGATATCGAAAAACGACGGAGGGAAATATATCTCAAGATCACATAGAGTCGTCACCACCTCGTCCTACAAAGCATCTAGTCCTTCAGGATCGGTGACCTTCTGAGCAATTGTGTTAAAGAAATAACACAGCATCATGATTGTCTCTCGGACCTTGATCGGCAAAATACTTTTAATTGCAACAAGGAGCAATTGTGTCATCAGCACATGACAATCATGACAATTCATGCCAATTAACTTCAAATCTTCCATCGAAACAAGTTTCTTCATGTTGGCGAAGTAACTGGATGGAACTTTCACACCATGCAAGCACTGGCACAGTTCAATTCTCCCGGTCTTGGACAGAGTGTAACAAGCAGGGGGGAGGCACATTCGTCCTTTATCGGTCTTTGTTGGTGCTAACTCAGGTCTGATGTCCATATCAACCAAGTCAAGCCGCATGCTGACACCATCCTTTGTTTTGTCATGAATGTTCAAGAAGAGACCAATCAAGTCATCACATACATTCCTCTCTCGTGCATGACGTCGATGCAGTGGTGAACTTCTAGGTGCTCCCAATAAGGTAAGTACCAAAATATTGATCTTTTCTTCCACATGTTCTTCTTACGGGTCCTCGATTTATATCCCTTTCCGAGCATAACATCTAAATCCTTAACCATATCATAGACCTCTTTTCCGCTTAAATGCCTTGAAGCTGAACTGTCCTCCTTCTCTCCGTTGAATTGTTTCTTCATCCTGCGGTATAAGTGAGCCCTCTGAAGGAACCTACGATGACGCATGTACACAGTTTTGCACGAGTGATTCAGCCACACACTCTCGGTATCATCTAAGCAGTGAGTATAGGCTTTGGCTCCTTTTATACTCTGGCTCGACACATTAGCAAGGGCAGGATAATCATTTATGGTGCAGAACAACAAGGAACGTAAAGTGAAGTTCTCTCGTTTGTACGCATCCCATACCTGTACCCCTTCAATCCACAGTATTTTTAGATCCTCCATCAATGGTGCTAGGTACACATCAATATCATTCCCAGGTTGCTTCGGCCCTTGGATAAGTATCAACAGCAAAATATACTTCCGCTTCATACATAACCAAGGAGGAAGGTTGTAGATACAGAGCGTCACGAGCCAAGTGCTATATCGGCTGCTCATGTTACTGAAAGGATTCATTCCACCTGTACTTAATCAAAACCTTATATTCCTCGCCCGCATCAAGTCGCAAACCTCCTATCAATGTTTCTCCACCGGGCGGAATTAGCAGGTGTCTTAGCTTTCCGTCATTCTTACGCTCCTCTGAGTGCCAACGCAGTAGTTTTGCATTCTTTGTATTCGCAAAAAACCGCTTCAAACGGGGAATTATAGGAAGATACCACGCCACCTTAGTAGGAGGTCCTTTCTTCACCTCGATTCCCTCGTCGTCATCTGATTGATTCTTATGCTTGTATCAGGATGTGTTACACACCGACATACATGCATGTTTGTATACTCAATATGGTAGAGGAAATAGTCGTTCGGACATGCATGTATTCTTTCTACTTCCATTCCCAATGGACAAAGAACCTTCTTGGCTTTGTAGGTGGTTTTGAGCAACTCGCTTCCCTCGAAGCATGTCCGCTAAGAGACCTAATGACCCGTGAAACTCTTGTCGGACTAACTGCTGCTTGCCTTCAATTTCAGCAGTTCAAGCACGGATGACAACCTTGTGTATTCCGCTTGCGGCCGGAACAAAGGTTTCTCCGAGTCCTCCATCAAGCCCCGCATTGAACATACTCCTCTCATCACAGTTCCTTCGTGATCGCGAATCATCGATCTAGATTGTCATCGTGCAGCCTATCCGAATCGTAACCACAATCGACATCATCCGCGGCATATCGTTGACTTCAGATAATATGCTCATCACCGTGGTCGTCCAACGTATAACCCTTTTGAATCCTTCAATCAAGTGTGCTTCGATCGTGCTCGGTTCTTAAACATCTTCAGATTTTCACAGTCAATGCATGGACAGTGCATATATTCCGCCCCCTTATTCAACATATCCTCCTCAGCAGCTCTTGTAAAAGCAGACACGCCATTAATGTACTCTTCACTCACACGGTTCTCAGCGTACATCTAGCTTTGGTCCATCACACGGTTTGTATTGAAAACCCTGGAAATAAATAATAGGGTGACTTCGAAAGCGTATTTTCTGAGGCTTAATTATGCTTTCCAACAGAGAAAGCGTATTTTTCTCCAAACTAAAGGTGGCTTTTTTATTTTTATATTTTTTCAGATTTTATTAACTTACATGTGGGCCCTACTTGTCAGTGACTTATTTTTTATTTCATGATTTTATTTATAAAATCTATGGCGGTCCCATATGTCATAGACTCGTTAGTTTATTAACTAAATGATTAAAAACAGTAGGATTTGAAGCTCAAATTGGGCTTAGGGTGACATTGCATTGCTAATAGTTGTGGCTCGGGACCCTAAGGTCGCCTGAGGCGAACCAACGGTGATGTCCCGTGGCGGCGCCATGGGTTTCACTAGCGATTTCGGCGTAAACACCTGAAACTACTGAAATTAAAGGGTGCTTATGCTCTAGTAGCTCACATCGATCACGAGGAAGGTGTCAATGAAGTCAGAAAAGGTCCAAGACGGCTGGTCGTCGATCGGTGAATAGAGGCGACGATTGCAAGCTCCTCGATGACAATAGTTGAAATGGACCACACGAGCGGGCTCAGTGAGGTGAGGCGATACTCAAACCGGGCACAGAGTGGCGATGGACTCACTGGGCTTGGAGATCTCCCGTGGTTACCGTGGCGCGCAAGAAATAGAGATCAAGAAGACTCTGTTGGGGAGCTATGTACACTACACCGCTCGTGATGAGTTAATTATCACGACGACTTTCAACAAAAACCGCCTCGTGATATGTAGTAATATCACGACGGTTCATGTTTAAAACTATCCATGACGATCACGCATTTATTTCGACAAAAAACGTATGTGATATTGGGTAATATCACGACGGTTTTTGGTCGAACTGCTCGTGATACTTCACGCATGCTTTAAACATGAACTGCTCGTGATATGAGCTCTTCATGCACGGTTTTTAGTGCGGAAAATAACACAAAGTGCGGTCGGTAAACAAAAACTGCTCGAGATTGTGTTTAATATGATTTGTTTCGATGAACCGCTCTGTGATCAAAGCGCCTAGTATTAGCATTTTTGTAGTAGTGTAAGGCCCTTAACTACTTTATGTTTTGTTTTCACTATAAATTAGTTCATAGTAGTTTCTTATTAAATGTGTGACGATATTACTTACGCCACTTAATTGAATAATACTTTAAAATTACAATAGCACAACAATGTTTTGTATGTTTCGTACATACAACAATACTATATGTTTACGTTTGTACTTTCATAAATAGAAATGATAGTATAAGCAAATAATGATTTTCTGATTTAGTATATTTGTTTTGATATTTTCTACCCAATGTTCCATTAAATGCAATTTTTCATGACAACTAAGTTTTTCCATAAGCAAATTTAGATACGTCAGATAGTTTATTCCATTCTTGGCTACAATATTGGGCTGAAGTGTAATTTTTGGAATTTTTGTAGCTCTGTAAACTAGTATAGCTCTATGTATACTTCATTTCCATTGGAAAACCAGCGCAAAAAATAGTAAATGTGAATGCTAGCATACTTTCCTGCACCTTGTTTTTGTTTTTTGATTTTATATTTTGTTGGGGTTCGCCAAGGGAAAACTATTGTCTAGCTTATAATTGTTTTTGTCTCTTATCATTTGTAGGGTTCATCAAGATTAGGATGATTTTGTGTACGTTAGAATAATTTTCTTGTCTCTTTGTTTTAGGGTTCACCTAGGTTCTCTAGCTTTGAGCAATGTTTTTTTATATGACTTTTAAGGGGGAATCACCTAGTCTTAATTTTTTTTCTACCTCATTTGCTACATATTAATTACGTGATATTCAAATTATGGTGCCGACATGTGCCGACATGGAGAAGAAAGTCTACAAAATGGATATTCAAGGATGGTCAGATTGCAAGAAGCCAACAATTGTCTGAAAATATGTACGACTGAGTAGCTGTTGACCTGTTGTAAATATTAGTACGATTATATTTCTAAATGAGACGTAAAACTAAGAAAGGTTTCTGAGGTAGATAACTCGTCTTCCTTAATAAACAACATTGAGCAAAATGGGCCTTTTATTTTGCTTGTTCTGTTGCTGTCTCATTGCTCAGATGAGCCTTTTCTGTGGGCTCTATTGTGTGTTAGTACAACTCTAAAGTCTTAACTATGAAACTTAATAGGCAGCCCATGAGCAAGCAAACCATAATGGGTCGAAAACTACAGAATACGGGCCCGATAAGCAACCAAACAACTCAGCTCATCTGAAAATAACAAAACACAACACATACATAGAATTAGCCCACCACAACCGTATGATGCTAATCCAATTGACTGAAAAAGTGACTAGGTTTTCGAAAATTTCAGTAAATCTCAGTGTTGTAGTTGGCCCCAAACTAAAAAACTCACTAGAAGCACTAGGGCCGGAAAAATAGCTCGAGGCTCATGAGCCCGCTCGGCTCATCACGGCTCGGCTCGGGCTCATGAATTTTCAAGCCGAGCCGAGCCCAACTTTTGGCTCGCAAAACTTTCGAGCCGAGCTCGAGCCGGCTCACGAGCCACTCGTTCCCGATGGCCTTATCCCGTTATCTTGCTTGACTTCCATTCATTTTCCTTCGCTTTTCTTTACTTCCTCCCGAACTCCTCCCATGGCTTCCTCCTCGTCATCTCCACCCGAGTCCAGCTCCATCTCCACTTCCTCGAGTCCAGCTCCATCTCCGCCCACTGGCCGCTGCCTCCCTCCATCGACCTCCTCCACCCGCCGCCTCCCCCTCCCCCTCCCCCATCTCCACCAGCTAGCGGGGCCTCCTCCATCTCCACCCACCGCTGCCGCCTCCCCCATCTCCACCCGTTGCCTCCATCCCCCTCCTCTACGCGTCGCCTCCACCATCTCCACCCACTGGCCACCTCCTCCATCCACCTCCTCTACCCGCCGCCTCCACCTCCCCCTCCCCCGTCTCCACCCACCGGCGGCGCCTCCCCCATCTCCACCCGCAGCCCAGCTCACCTCGTCCTCCTCACCGGCCACCTGCTCCATCCGCCGCCTCCTCCTCCTCACCGACTAGCTGCTCCATTCGCCGCCTCCTCCTCCTCACCCGCCACTGCCACCTGCTCCATCCGCCGCCCCGTCCTCCCCCTGGCCACGTTCCCTTCTCCCTTTGTGCTCCTACCTCCCCCCGGTGCTCTCCTCGTCCTCCCCACGGCGGCCCAGCCTGTGCTCCACCCGGCCCCGTGCACTCCATGGACATGAACGTGGGCCATGAAGCTTCGGTTGTGGTCCATGTTTCATGGACGTGGGTGGCGGTGCCGCCGTTGAGACCCACGGCCACGCTCTCCGATATGAAGGCCTTCCTCACCGCCAAGCTCTCCGGTGAAGCGTGATTGATTCTTGAGTTTGATTTGGTGGTAGGAGAGCGAGATTTTTGTTTTTGGGCGATTTCTTGAGAGAGGGATGGCGACTGCAGTCTGCGGGGAAGGTGATCTACTCCGTGCCTCCGTGGATACTGGATGGCCTCTGGCCTCTACTCCGATTCATCTTCTTTCTTGTTCTTGCCATTGCGATTTTAGACATCAAAGGTGCTTCTCGTTCTCGGGCTGGGCGTTGGGAGTGGGAGGGTTCTCGGGCTGGGACTGGGACTCTGGGAGGATCTGCTTGCATCATTGCGCATTTAACTCAAGCTCGGCTGGCGATCGCCGACGGGAAGCATGCGGCGGCGGCGTGTGTCGGTTGGACGACGGTAGGGAGGCAAGCATGGTGGAGGTCTCGAGGGCCTACTGGAGGTGGGCGTGAGGAGGTGTTCGAGCCCGTGAGCCGGCTCGAGCCGACACGAGCCACTGTTCCATATGAGCTCGAGCGAGCTGAGCTCGAGCTGGCTCGGCTCATTTCCAACCCTAGTAAGCACACAGCTAGCCTGTGTCCTGAGTGGAAACCAAGTCTAACTATATATAGAACTCAATACAAATTGTCTTGCATGCATACATGTCATGATCTTTGAGTTCTAATCAGCTTGGTTGTTTCACATACAAGAAAATTTTATCTTGGGTATGAATACATCAATGCATGGGTCTGCTTCACGATGAATCTGAATTGTAATTGGTACGGAATTTAAAATTTCAAATGAATACAATTTTAGAATTTAAATTTCAAATTTTAGTATTCAAATTTATATAGTTTCATCGATATAAAATTTTTGAAAACGTCTAACCTGTGTGGGTACACAGATTGATGACTAGTATACATAATGCTTACTAATGCGACGAGTTGCAACAAGCAATCCTAAAGGTATTAAAGGAGGTCGGGAGGGGCGATGGAGGGGCGGGCCACGCCGGCGTCAGTCCGATCTGCTTTCAATCATCGGATCGCACGTTGCCTCCGTCGCTTCGTCCGCTCTTCTCGCCGCCACGCAGGGTCGCAGCGCGACAGCGCCTTCTCGCAACGCCAGATCGCTGTCCCTTTTCCAAAGGGTCCGCCCCCTCTCCTCCCCTCCCCCTCCCTCTTCCCTCACCGCCGCTCCTTCCCTCCTCCCCTCCGCCACCACTTGCTGCCGCCCCACTCCGCCTCCCGCCCTCCTCCCCAAGACCCTCCTCTTCCCCGCTCTGAGGCTCCCTCCTCCCCAGACTCTCCTCTTCCCTCCTTCCGGACTTCCTCCTCCTCCTCCTCTATCCCCGGCCAGATCTGCACCTCGCCGCCTCACCCTCCCTCCGCCGGCACTTCCGCCTCAGCCCTCCTCTTCCTCCCTCCCCTGGTTTTCCTCCCGAGCGCGCTGCCTGCCCGCCTCCCTCCTTCCATGCATGGGCACCGTGACGCCCCTCCCCTGCTCCCTTCCAGTGGCGCCCCGCCCGCCGCTCCTCCCCTCCTCCTCCTCCCTCCCTCCTCCTTGGCACCCTCCTCTTCCCTCCTCCCGGACTCCTCCTCCTCTTCCTCTCTCCCCGCCAGATGGCACCTCGCGCCACCTCACCTCCTCGCTCCCCGGCACCTCCGCCGCCTCCTCCTCCTCCCTCCCGGCACCTTCACGCCACCTCCGGTCCTCTCGAGATCGGCCAACCCAAGGGCCTTTGAGGAGCACACGCGATGACGTGACTGATTGGCCAGATTTTACTACATTTTTGCACTTTTTTTCCACTTTTTGGCTCCTTGTCCGCCCTAAAGCCCTCCTGGCCGCCACGGCTTCTACGCCGCCACGCCCCGACGCTTCCTCCTCCTTCAGATCGTTCCCGAGATAGCATACGGGCCATGAGAGACCTCCACCTCTCACTGAACTGCACCCAGAGGGTCCGCCGAGGCCGATTTCACGAGCTCTGCATCGTCCCCCGCCGCCACATCGACGCCATTGCCGCCATCGCGACACCTTCCTCACAAACACGAGGACAACATCCTCAAGTAAACCACACCCTTTCCCGTGTCCATCCCTCTCTACCCGTTTCTCTTCTCCATTCATGTGTGCTAATGGACTGATGAGGGTTTTGGGTGTTTGCGGTATATGACTTCATTTACAGGCCATGGAAGAAATGATTTATACTTCAAATTGCTTTTTGAGTTTGTATTGAATTCTGCTACCCTAAAATAATGTATTAGGTCCAGGTGTTTGTTTGATTATCAATTGGTTTCTATTTTCCATAATATATTTTTTTGTACAATGAGCTTACAATAAGGATTATGGACAAACTTCTATGCTTAGCGCAGTTTGCTCTTTTCGACCTTTTCAGGTATAGGCCAGGGGTTGGTGATATAATAGTTGGCTGTGTCATTGAGGTATGTCATTATTTCGACTTCTCATTTTGGTACCATGGGTTTGTGCTAGGATTGTACTACTTACCTGAATGTAATAAAATGTACCACTGATTTTAGTCTGTGAGGATGCTTTACTTTATGGGCTTAAAGCTGTACTTTGAATCTGTGAGAATATTATTGAATGTTGTTAGAAACTACCAAAATGAGAATGGGTTAGCGCGACCTCATAGTATATGCATATGAGAAGTTAGTAGCTCCAACTATTTTGTATGTGTGTAATGCCTAATGATAATTAATTTTGGAATTTGTATACATGTCTATCTGAATAATCAAAGCGCGTAGGTAAATCTGGTTGTTGTTATTATAGTAATGTCGTTACTGTGAGAATTCAGTATTATTTAATTTATGGTCCTGCCAGTTCAGCATTCATGCAAATAGTGTATTATATTTCAGACCAATATTACTTAGTGTGGTGTTTTTTTGTTTTTCAATATTGCTCCTAAGCGCTGGAAATTGGAGATAAGTTTAAGCCAAGATGTTGTTTTGATGCTTTCTTCTATGAATTTGCCTGATGGAATTCAGGTATGTTTCTCTGCATCTTTGCCTTGTAACACCCAAAATTTCCTTCCATTAACTGACAATCAGTCTACTTCTTGTCAGCCTGTTCATAAGTGGATCATTAGACATATATATTTTCCGTGCATAAGGAATGTCTTGTCAAAGGTAATTTTTTCGGTTTATCTAAAAATGTCTATGCCCTTTTTTCTTTCCAGTGTCCAATTTCAGTATTATAAAAAATATGAATTATTCGATCCATTTATATTACAAGTATCATCTTTTTCAGTCTCCTAGGAAAGAGGTCTAATGTAGATATGTAATAGCTGATGTTTGACTTGCTGCGCATCAGTATTTGAACCCACTTCTTGTATTGAAGACATACTGTTTTAGACAGCTCTAGCTCCTAAGGTACTACACATCTAACCAAATTTTTTACATCAGATCATCATGTACGTTTGTTTGCACTAGCTATAGAATATACACAACAAATATAGGTGTTTCAATATAATTCTATATAATTTGTTCTACACTTTTCTGGAACGCTATAGTTACTCTTATAACAGTATATATTCCACTAATATATCTTCTGACAGTCTATGTCTCTTTGTTTAGATGCTACGACACACGCCGCCAACTCTAACTCTGCTACCTACTACAGAAGAAAGAACCAAGCAAGAGTGTATCATTCTCCCTATTTTGTGTTCTACTTCTCTCAGTTAGAACACGTCATCAGTAAGTAATACAATTGTTATTTTAGATGATCATATTGAATACATCACAGATTGTAGTCGGCTCTACTCGAAAAATACTATTTGATGCATCATCAGCTTCGGATCAGGCCCAAGATGTTCCTACATTCCTATAATACATATTCTTACAAATTGTATCCCACTTATAAACATGTTTTTCCTAATAATCATCACACATTCTGTTACTATTTACATTTAACTATCTATATACGCTTCACTTGCAGAATATAGATATAGACAGCGCGACCTATATCCAAAAACATGTTTCCTCTGCCACCAGTGATACACTGCTCAAACCTCCTAGGAAAAAAGTGCAAAAGATGTAAGTAAGCAACATTAACGTGCCGCAGATGACTATGTTGAATACTCTCCCTCCTATTTCTTGCTGTTATATATCACGGTACATAACTTACTACAATATATACCACAATTCATTACTTACTCCATACTATCGTAGTGTACCTCTTCGATGCCACTCAACTCTAGATTCCTACAAATTGTTCTAGCTATGCTTCCATCTCATTAATTTGCTTATTCCACTCTATGTGTACAACACTTCTATGATTCAATGCACATACATATTATTACATCTTCCAGTTGTTTGTCTCATAACTACTATACAGAGATACATTAATATAGTTCTCATGTTGCATGTACTAGATACATCAGATCTGCTTCGTACAAAGATCTATAGTATTGCTTCATCTATTTGTTTGTTCCATAATCTATCTACAACTGTAACTTGCTACGGTTGTAGATAGATTATGCACTACTACTATGAGCAGGGCCACCCGATGAAGCTGCACCGCATCCGCATGATGCACTTGCTGCCGGCGCAGTACGGCCTCCTCGACCAGATGCAGGTGCTGCGGCCACACCCCGCCGGCGACCGCGATGACTACATCTCCTTCCGCTATGTCACGCCCGAGACGCAGCAGGACCAGATCCGAGCCCTCAAGAGATGATCTTCGCTGATTTGGATTTCATTGCGAGGGCTATTCTTGAAGTAGTTTCATGATTCCGTGAGTAAATCATATTATGAAGCGCTTAGATCAGCATTCGTATTGGTAAGATATATTGTTTAGTTTAACCCTTGCTCATTTGTTTTAATACATCTCCCTTTACTGCTATTGAAGTTAATAGAGTGATTTTTTCTTTTCATTCAGAAACACACCCCAAATCATCCGGACTTTGATTTCCACAGGTACATGATTCGTGCCCTTGAACATGATTTTAAGAGGGTTGTTGGTATCAGGTTGGTGTTTTGATAGTCTAGTTCTAACTTAAATATATTAGTGACCTTAGTATTAGTTACTTGCATGCAGCTGGTACCTGTGGCTTTTTGTCATCCTTTTCCTGTTGCTAAATATAAATGGTAGTCTACCTAAACCTATCATTCAACACATGTTTTGGATCATTTGATTCGCAGACTCAAGCATCAAAATTTCCCCATTAAACCGGCATTTTTCTTATTGCTCCCACCACATGCCGCCATCCTAATACTAACCATTAGTGTCTCATTGAATAACTTGAACCAAAGACTTGTCTCTTGATGAATTAGCATGCTTTATGTGATTATGTCTACTAACTTTAGTTTTCATATATCAGTATCAGTTCTCTTTTGGAGCAAGATATGCATCTAATAGTTTTCTGTGGTTGTGCAAGTTCATTATCTTTTTATTTGCCACCAAATGCAGGATGACACACATACTTCAGGTTAGCTTTCTTGCCTCTGTTTGTAAGTATGAGATATTATCTTACTACCTTGGATCTGTTCAATTCAAGTATCCTACTTTTCACTTTTGAATTCTAACTCACACCTACGTTAGTTGTTCTATTTAAAAAAGTAAAAAGTAAATAATTTTTTATCTGAATGAGAACAATTCTTAATATTGGAGTCAATTGCAACTCCTCCTTATTGTTGGTGCAAAGCTAGAGCACATTATTACTCGATTAGCTCAAGAGGCAGCGACATCGTTATCAGATGGAACAAAGGAAGTTTCAAAAATAAAAACATCCAATGAACATTTCTGGTTTCACGAGCCTGAAATTGTCCTTTATTTGACATCCTATTCCAGAACTCCATCGAGATTGGTTTTTTCTTCTGGGTCTTGGTATTATCCATTGGATGCTCTCACTTAAGCATTTCATGAATAAGACCTTGGAGCTAACAAAGTGATCACTCCACAGGTTGGGATTACAATGCACATGTTTCTAATGAAGGATGGTACTTGGTTGGGAGTTGGGACCAGGGCAGAAGAGATTTGTAGTGTTTCTTCTTTTTCTCCCATCCAAGATCTGACTGCAGCATTTGCATGTTCTTTTTAGTTCATTCGGTTTTGTTCTCTCAGCCGCTGACCTTTGTAGCAAAACATTGTACTAAAAATTTTCGATTGAAACTTTGTCCAAAATATACCATCATCCTTTTTTGCTTGAATTATATTCCTTTTTTTCCAGTTATCTGTATTAACTCAGTGTGCAATATTATTTGGGCATATACAATAGTAGTTGATAGACTGACACTCCACAGATTTCCAAATTTTTATCTATAATCACATAGGGCTTGGATTCAACATATTTCACAAATCTAGAATACATGCCCCATAATGATGAAGTTGATTTCCTTCTCTTTTTTTGCATGTGCAAACGAAGTGATTTGATGCACATATGATCGTCCTGCCACCCGGAATTTACCATCGGTTCACCCTTGACAGCGCCAACTATTTGAAGCTACCAATGGGATCTTAGATACATAGCAGCTGCTAATATGATCTTTTAGTGATATTTTTTTTCAGTTACACATACTATTTGATAAGATCTGTTTTATGAACTGAGGCAATGATAACATGACTGAAGGGCTGGTTCTGAATGTGGTGATCTGTGAGAGTCTGAGGAATCAAGAGGCGTCATTGTGGATAAGGGTAGATTTGTGACCACCGAGGCAGATTTTGAGTAGCATCGCTCATTTTTTGAGCTATTTTGTTTGTTGTGGTTGGAATTTAGGTGCTGCTGAGGTAGGTTATGCGACTTGGCAATGCTAACCCCCTAGCAATATACCGAGAATCTAAGTGCTCAAACTATTTGTCTCCTTCTTTGCGTTTGCATCGTTGTGTTTGCCACAGTGTAATGGTTTTATGACAATATCTGCTCGTGATTTGGTACACTTGGGTGTTTGATATGGAGAAGTATGTGGTTCTTAGTTGTTTTTTTTTTACTTCGTCGTTTGGAATTTGTGCGAGATCAGTATACCATCTTTAGGGGAAAGGGGATTTTGGGATTCTATAGGTGGACCTTTTCTTACACTTATTTCTGGAATATCTGTTTTTGCTTTTGTTTACTTCAGACTCTATTGTACGATGAATAAAAGAACACATGCGAGATAACTTTGGTATGTATCGCTATTGTAAGCCCCCAATATCTACGAGCTAACTAATGCAGGATATCTATCTCATGGTCATATGATGTTGTTCACATTCTCAATCGCCTTGTGGATACTATTATATGATGGTGTTCACATTCTCAATCTGCTTTATCGATACTATTGCGATATGTTCATTGTCTTTGGTAATGTTGTTTCTTACATGTATTCTTTATATCCTAGGTAGTTACATTTATGTGCTCTAACATTGGTCTAATATATTTTCCAACATATTTTCCTTCTATTATTTTGTGCTCAGATTTCCTATCATACCGTATGTTTCCTTCTATTGTTTTGTAGCTCCTCGATTTGTTCTAATCGTGTTACATTTCCTTGATTATTAATGGCGATCGTGACGTATGTTCTAAACATCCTAGATGTCTTCGCTACATATTTTCTCATTTCTTTCTCTTTTTTTAACTTGCTAATTCTTTAGGTTATGCATCAATGTTTATGCATATATGTCCGCTTTCAAACCCGTATTACTCGCCTTGATCGCTTTGGTATTTACTATTTAGGATTAGGTATTTTCATATGTCATCCATTGACCCGTTTTAGATTTGATTGTTTGTTTTTCCTATGCTGTGAGCCTTAATCTGGGTCCGATTTGGTTCCTGCCGGTATTTACGGTCAAGAGTCTATGTATTTTTCATGTCTGTTTTTATTGGGGCCGAGCATTATAGGTGGAAGTTTTCAGCTTTTCACAAGACTACGGGAGCGAGGGGTTGTCCGTCCTTTCACTGGATTGGAAGATGTAAGTCTGTCAATCCTGTTTATGACACTTTGTTTTGTGGTACTGGTGCCTACTTGATAATTTAAGCATACCCTGTATGGGTACATTGGTTTCTTTCCAACAATGTTATAGTGCTTATCATTGAATTATTTTTTTTTACAAAATCCTTAGCCTTTGTTGCTTGAACTTAATTTCTGTGCATCTTGGTTTCTAAACTCTCTGCTTTTGTTAATTTTGATCATAACTCCTAATTTCCCCCTCTTTTTTGTCCCTTCTGCACCTCTCTAATAGAATCTCATGCATCATGAATTCATTTACCTGATTACAGTAGCACAGATGCTTTATGCTTGTTCTTGCCATCAATTAGAGTTCTTGTGGGAAATACTATAGTTGTGGCTGCGATAGCTTTTTTTACAATACTCAAATCGAAATACATTACAAATTTGGAGCTATCTTGATGTGGTGAATGACCTCTATTACATGGCAATACAAGTTCTATGGCACATTGATACTTATATAATTTAAATTGTATAGCTTGTCCCACCATGCATAAGATTTTAGTACATATACTGATAGAAGCATGAAAATCAACAAAGTAATTTATGCTATTGAAGTAGCTACATGCGATAGTGGAAGTTTTTCACGTAATTTATTTTTGGAGATTTCTGAGATTCACTTAATATGTACTTGCATAGCTTATGACTTCCTTTTTCCTTGTAGATTTCAAATAGTCGAGCTACCCTCCCTAAGTAATGCTATTGAAGTAGCTACACATGTTCGTGACGTGATTGCATAACGAGGGTGGACAGTGGGATGATAGTGATCATAAGTAGGAGTGTATTATTTTGTGTCAACTTCTCTTCTAGGTTAATTACAGTAAATTAAAGTCTGATTAACTGTCACATGAATTCTGTTTATGTTGGTCAGAGGAAGCATAATATAGCCATGTAACGGCAAGTACAAAAGTTGTCCTTTTCTTTTGGTGGTATTAGTATACCCCAATTTTTAGTGACCGCACAACTCCGAGAAAATATGTTTTGTTTCGACATCCTATTGCCTCTTTATGTACTTTAATATTATCAACTTCCTATATATATGCTACTAGCCTGCACAATATTTGAGTCTACTATGCTTCTTTCGTACAGCTTGTTCTCCATTTCAGCTTGTTCTCCATTTCAGTATGCTCATTTTGCTTTTTAGCTCCGATGAAACTACAACTGAAAACTATCCAGTTCTTTTTTACTTTTTATTGTTGCATATAGATCTGCCTCTGTGTACTCATATTAAATGCATCTTACACTCTTTTTTTACTTCATACATCATATATCATACTAACTGTATAAATCTATCTTTGCATTCTGATGTATTGTACTATCGTACTCTTTTTTCTGCACACGCGCAAATGCGCGCGCCGGCCTCTAGTACTGGTAATATTAAACATCCTTGCATGTGGTCGTGTGTCACATGCAAGCTTGCAGTACCCTTTGCATTAATACACGTCGTAGCTAGATCGACGGCTTAAACGGAGCCGGCAAAGGACACCAGAACCTTCAAGCGCCTCCTCACGACCTTATCAAGCCTCGCCGCCATCTCCGTGTCATGTGGTTGTGCCGACGCCGATGGCCCCTTCCTCAAGAATGCTTCGCTCTTGAGGCCCGAATAGTACTCCCACTCTTGTTCACGCCCAAGCTCTTCGATTTCTCCAAGCTACACAAATCCACGATCTTCGCACCACCCCGCCTCTTCCTCTTCCTTGAAAAGGCACACCCCATGAACGCTGCAACCTTCTTCAGTTACACACCGGATCTCGCAGCAGCCTCGTGCACTGACAAATGAACCTTCCCAGCCTCCTCTGCTCTCCTCCCAAGATTGAGGGCGTGGCGCCACGGGGTCTGCGGCACACCGCCCATCGCAGAATAGCTCAAGGCCTCCTCGAATGTGGTTGTGGGTGAGGAGGATCGCCGCCGCCTACCTTCTCGCCACGCCGCTGCGATCTTCAAGTTGAAGAGGAAGAAGGAGACCAACGCGCCCTGGGATCCCTACAAATGTACACGAGCCGGACTCCCGAGCCCTCCTCCGTGATCCGATGGGGGAGTAGGGAGTACGGCATGTGGGTTGCAAGCACCCGGGGAGAAGGGAGCTCTAGGAACAAATCTCTTGCCGTGTAGTTACTATCGACGAGTGTGGTGCTGACCTCAAGGCAATTGATGCAGTCGTGGGGATTGCGGTGGCGGAGCGGGTGGTCGCTGTCGAACGGCGAGTGCGTGTCCCGGTTGAGAGTTGAGAAGGCTAGGGCCTTGAGCCAGGTGGTGCCAGACTTGGGGAAGCTGGCGAGGAAGATGTCGGTTGGCCTCGGCTCAAAGCAGGCGTGGGTTACGGCGATGCCCTTGAGCATTAACTCAGCAGCCGAAGCCTCCATATCGGCGATCACATACGGGCGGCACCGTGTCTCCTCGGGGAGTGACTCCATGATCTCAGGTATGTTGGCGTGCGAGGTAGTCGAGTGAGGTTTTATTGCCGGTGCTACGGCGTCCGTAGGAGCTAAATTAGTACTCATGGTGTGGTGCCCTGCATGCATGTGTGGTGCATTGCATATAACAATGTACATGGGTCTGATTGATATATAAATCAGGGCGCGCAGCATGTTTCGCCAAATGTTGTTATCGTTAATTTCGTGTCTCGGGAAAAGAAATCTTTGCGTACAAAAGTGGTTCGAATGGAAAGCAATATAGATGCGACCAGCAAGCTCGTATGATGTTGAAATTAATGCTATTTTTATCGTGAAAAAAATATGTACAGCAGTGCTTTAAACGGACAGAATGGATGGATCCGTCAGAACTAACGTCTCCCGTCAAGAAAACTCCAGTTTCTGGCCGTGCTTAGTGTTATCTTGAAATGCTTGTAATGGCCATCGCAATTGGCAATGACCAAAGAAATGTTATCACTAATACCGTAAATGTGGTAATTGTTTCCTCCTGGTCAACGATTTTCTGGAATTATGTTGTGGGCGTAATTTTTTTTCTGTGGCAATGGCTCTAACTACACCTTAGGCCAACCGTAGCATAGCCAAACGGTATGGTACCTAGTCTGTCCAACTAATAACCAGAGTTTGATTCCTAACGATCACAGGTTGAGTGCGTTGTTTCTATGGATTTTCTATCTTAATTGTCTAGGATTTGAATCTATAACATATAAGTCTTAACGTAACTACACTAGCTAATTAGCCACATCCTCAAAAAAACTACAGCTCACGGCTACATTTTGGTTTGTCACATCTAATTTCTAGCGACCACATCTAAAATTGTCTGTAACCTGTCGTCTGTAACAAAATTCTTATTCGGTTGTCATTTTTTTTGGGGCCGTCGGATCGGTTCTTTTCTCCGCCGTTCGATTTTTCGTTGCGGTCCTCGAGACGGGCAATCAGGCAAGGAAGTCCACGAACGAACGAACCCTCTCCGTCTACTTGCTGCTTCGGGAACCCAAACCCCAAGTTGCACAGATATCTATCCATCAATCACATCAGATCAATCAATGCGAGCAGTTCTGATCTAACTCCACAAAATAATCGCCAGCGCCCGCACCCTTTTCGGCCTCCCTTCGTCCCGGCGCAACAATCCTACCGGATAACCAAGACAGAATTGACGTGAGTAGAGCTGATGACGGAATTGACGCGAGGAGAGCTGAAGGCCACGTCTCTTTTTTTTTTTACCGTCCGAGCCGTCCGCATCTCCACCGGTCGTGTCCTTGAGCTGCGCTCTGTCCGTGCGTCGCGCCGTGTCGTCCGCGAGAAATCTGCTATGTGTTCCCCGCCGTTTCGCTCTCCGGCTTTGGCTATAACAGGAAGCATCACGATCACCTCGTCCTCCTCTCTTTTTTTTTTGTCCTAAGCACCATTTCCTTCAATACAAGGTCTTCCCAAAGTCCGATCGCACCACCTTCATCTTGATCTCCCTCTCCGGTTCACTTCTTGAGATATTGAGCACGTCATAATGTGTTCCTGGCCAGTGCTCTCTATCCCCACCTCAATTTTGGGTTTCTCTTGTCGGAGTATGCCGCTGTTTTGCATCATCTTCTCGCCACCGCCATCGCCGCCTCTACTACCTCGGTCATCCTCGCACCACGCCGATCCCACCGACACATTCCTTAGGCCAGCAAGACACCTATGCTCACGCCGCCCTCGCCGCCACCAAAGTGTTGTCGCCTGCAACCCAGTGCCGCCAGGCGCCTCTGGCGCCGCCCGCACTCTCCACCGCCCTTCAGAATCGCCACACTTCCTACCGTGATCCTCACCTCAGAGGCGACTCATTTTTCCGTCGCCGCTGGCCTCCGCGCCCTAGGTAATATTAGGAACCGACGCCAGACTATCCAAATTGAGCAATAACATACGACCACATGTCTTAAATGGGAAGGACCTGACCAACTAATTTACTAAGTCCAAACATTAAGCTCGCAGGTTGTAGTTGGTAAGTAATCTCTTTATTATGGTAATCGCATTTCTATATCTTGAGATGTGCGGAATATGGTAACCGCATACTCAGATTTTGGGTCCTGCAGACAATGGTAGAGGACTTTCATGTCTGTCGTGGCTTGTGTCGGGTAATGGTAATTGACGTCCATGTTCGGGCAAGTTATCTCCCATAATAGTGAGCTCCAAGTGGATGGTAAATGACGTCCATGACTTTGGGTTAAGCTCATCAGGTGAGCTAATATGAGGATAAAGTATTGTAAAAATTTTGTGATAATCACTTAGTTGCACATTTTTCAAGTGTGTCATCCGACATTCTAAGTCGATTATCTCGTGTGGATCATTGACAACCTCTACAGAGTGTAAATGATGTTTTCACTATGTACACTAGCTACTAATCTGAGATTGGTACAGAAATACACAGAGGGTTCGGGTTCGTAAATCAGTCCCGACATACAATGACTTGATCATCGATCGATTATCATGTTACCTCTTTATAGTATACCTACTAATGTCGATGCTTTATGCTTTTGTTACCTTCTGTGTTTTTAAACATATGAACTCTTCTATCTCAAGTAGTGCACAATAGTATACTAGACTACTATTTCCTACTACACATTACACGAAGCGTCAGACATTCTGTTATCTTGAAACGATTCCACCAGCCTTACAAATCTTCTACTGCATGTAATTGTGTAAAGTCTTTGTACTACAAATAGTTTCTTAACTAATACAGAGATCCTAAGAATGCTACTGTTATGTCAAGATGTTGTCTCAGATCGCAGATTGTTTCTTAAGTGATACAGAGATCCCGCTACCATACATTTGCACCGAAATTATGTATCAATACGCACCTAACACTATGTTACTCTTTGACAACTTCTTAATACTCCGGCATACTACTAATTGGCTCAAAGAAAATGTATTCATTGTGTTAGTTACCTCGGCACGCCAAAGCCAAGAACGGCTACTAGTACTCTATAAGAGCAGTACGCACATGGTGTATTACGTGCAACGGTGCATGCCCTTTAACCCGTCCACATAGTGAGATACTTTCTCATTTTCCTAAGGATATCGCTAGCGCTCGTGCGTCCGGACACAACAGATGAGCCCACCAGTCACTCACTTCCCAACTGCAACTAGCACACACCCTCCAAACCTTATTCGTCGTTGTCGTACGAGAGCATTTTCCCCCAACCATCCATTCCTCGACCTCCCCTGCTTCACTCTCTCTCTCTCTCTCTCTCTCTCTCTCTCTCTCTCTCCCCACCAATGCATCAGACCTGTTTCGGCCGAGCCGCTTCCACCACCGACGAGCTGCTCCACTCCTGCTTCAGCCCCGACATTCCCAGCTCTGCCGTCGACCACTAGCCTGAGCTCGACGCCACTCGCACTTGACGAGGTTGTCCACCACAACCGAATCTCGTG
Source organism: Phyllostachys edulis (assembly GCA_036346405.1). Taxonomy (NCBI): domain Eukaryota; kingdom Viridiplantae; phylum Streptophyta; class Magnoliopsida; order Poales; family Poaceae; genus Phyllostachys; species Phyllostachys edulis. The sequence continues at coordinate 10,426,604 of CM070564.1, forward strand.
CGGAGGTCTCCCTTTAAGAGGAGCTCGCCAAATCTAGCGGGCCGACGCAGAGGAGTTGGAGGGAGGCAGATGGTCACAGGACTAGTGACGAGGCAAATAAGTTGTTGATATGGCCCCAAGTGCTACTCGAACGTTGGGTTGTGTTTCCAACTCACAATATGAGGTTGTATCTTGTCTTAGTGTAATGAATGGAAAAGAGAAAAGATTACAATCTCATGGATCTTTTGATCATGGGCCAAATAGCATGCATGCAACACTTGAGCCATTGGCGTGCGTGAGACACATAAACGCATGAGAAAAGAGGTGGTGGCCGAGCACAGTGTTGTGCACGTGTGTGAGGATGTTCAAGACGAGCCAAGTCACGGAGTTAAAGAGAATTATTTCTATGTGGATTCTATTCGAGTTCTGGTTTAAATGGGAGGATTGCAAACTTTATTTAATTAAGCAAGATCGATTTCTAGTTTATTTACATAACTTTTAATCCAAGTGGATTTACATAACTTTTAATCCAAGTGGATGTCGGTTTCTTTTATTATTGTAGTCCAAGTGCATGCATACTTTAGGGCATCTCCAATAGACTGTTTTACTTGTCTCTAATAGATGCCACATATATATTTTGATGATGTGGCGAAGAGTTAAAGAAGAGAGAGAGTTAAATCGTCTTCTCACGAAACGCCGATCGCTTCGCACGAAACAAGGGAGAAGCGCCGAGTTGTTTCGCTGTTGGAGCGCCTCGCCTTCTCCTCACGCGCTTTTCTTCGTTTCGGCGGATCTCGTGCGCTAGCGTTTCCATCCCCGCGCGGCCACGCCCGCGAGCCATTTCATTCCCGCGCCCACGCGAGGATTTCGCTGCGCCCGTGCGAGGATTTCGCCGAGCCCGCCCGAAGATTTCGTCGAGCTCGCCTTCCTTGCGCCCAGCGCCCAGCGATTCCCACTCGGCCGCTACATCTCCCCCATCGCCATCTCCCCCCGCGCGAAGATTTCGCTGCACCCGCCTTCCCCGCCCCAGCAATTCCCACTCGGCCGCTACATCCCCCCCATCGCCAGTTCCAGTGATTCCCCACTTCCGCCAGTTCCTCTTTGATCCGGCGCCAATCTCTTGAAGATGATTCCCAGTCGGTGGTCTAGGGTTGTGGCGCCGCCACCGCAGGAGACTTCGACGCCAACTGCCGTCGCCTCGTTCGTCGATTCCGCCGTTGCCACATCTTCAAATCCTGCCGGCATCACCGCCTCCGCAGCCCATGGTTGGTGGGGCTCGCCTGGAGCCGGACACGGCTCTGGCTCTTCTCTTCCCGGGGCGCCAGATTTTGGGTATGATTTGTTCTTCATATCTTTGTAGTATTCGACGTACTATATGTTTCATGCTACTACTGCATTGCAAACAAGTCTCTAAATGGTATGATTCTTACCCAAAATCACGAGGAACACAATCACAACAAGAGATGTCTGTGTGTTTACATGTGACAGATATAGCAATTGCAAAGGGAGAAGTAACACTACCTTGACCTACTTGTTCTCCAATTACTAGGTCTTCCCACAGAATTTCATAATCTAGGCTATTAGTGCTTCCAGTGCTGCTCATACTACTTGTGCTGTTATTGTTGAAAGACCTCATATTTGCACGACCCCTATCATTTTCATGCCCTCTCCAAGGCCATAATATCCCCTTCTTTGCCAATAATGCATGTGTCTTTGAACTAAAAAACTTGCCTTTCCTTCTCCTGAATCATCACTACTTGTCACTGTTCCCTAAAAGGCTAAAAGACAAATGGCCAACAAAATAGAGATACAATAATGTATATGTGCAAAACATATTAGCATGTATTTCTGTTCTCATTGCTCTTGTGGATCATAGCAAATTGCTGGAATTAGCCATTTGTTGACAAATGACCTATTGGTTTGACCTATTTGTGCCAACAATACTTATTATATTGTTGATAGATCGTTGACCAACTTCAATTATATTGCTGCATCAGTAGTGCACCTTCTGTCAATATATTGCTTGTATAGTTGAAGCTAGGGTATAATTCTATATTTTTGTCAGCTAAAGATTACATAATGCATTGTTACATAATAGATGACGCTGTATGTTTTCAAGGTAGTCTTTTCGAAATATGCCCTTCTATTAATCATAATATTTATTGTGGTTGGGATTATGAGTTGCTAGGCGGATACACACTGCTAATAAGACAGCCTATATAGCACCTGTCATGTTATCATGTCCTATTATTTGTTATATAGATCATGCCATATTATCATGTCCTGTAATTTCCAATGATATGTTATATATGCATATTTTTAGTAATCTTTTATGCTTAATAATACAATATGTTTGTAATTTTTTTGTAGCGGAATGAATCCATATCCTCCTGGTGGTTTCTGTTACTTCCAAAATTCATCAAATTTCCCATTTCTAAAAATTCCTCATCGCCTCCTATGCCACCAGGTCCAAATTTTCATCATTGATGTTGGCGTTGGCGACAACGATGATGCTAGTAGGAGGGAAGCGGTTGACGTGGACACAAGAGGAGGACTTGAGATTGGTATGTTAATTTTTCATTTGGGCATCTATATAATTAACACTTGTAGTTTAACATGTTTATATTGGTACTAATATATTTTTACGCAATACAAGATAAAGGCATGGTTGAACAACTCAAACGACTCCAATCAACGGAAACCGCAAGAAAATCGACTAATATCGGGAGATGTCACTCATGTACAACAAAGACCACCCCAAAAAATAGAAGAAGAGAAGCGAAGCAAACCAAGGACCGCTGGCACCGAGTGAACAAAAAGGTCGGTTGGTTCTGGCTCGCTGGCTTAAGGCTAACTGCACATATGCCAAAGGACGGTCGATGATCAATTGATGGATAAGGCATTGAAAATATACGAGGAAGACTACAAGGAAGGGCAATTCATGTTCATGTACTGTTGGAAGGCTGTCCGAGACCAGCCAAAGTGGCATGCATACATTGAGAAGCTTGAGAATTGGAATAAAAGAAAGCTTTCAGAGTTTGGGGAGGCGTGCGAGGACTTGACATCTGCTGAAGATATTCCACGTCCACAAGGGACCAAGGTTGCTAAGGCTGAACGCAAAAGTAAAGGCAAAGGCAAAGGGAAGGCAATGGCTGCAATAGAGGTTATCGATGATATGGAAGAAAAGCTTGACAAGTTCTTGATTGCTCAATCTGAAGCTAGCAAGGGTCGCAGCGATATGGTTGAGGTGCAGCAACGTATGTCCACCGAAAAGCTTCAAACGGCAAAGGAGAAGAAGGAGGCCAAAATGCTAGATTTATACAAGGGGCTCCTTATGCATGACACAAGAGGCATGCCCGATGACATGAAAGTTGAGCATATGAAGGCATTGAGGTCTATGAGGGAGAAGTTGTTTGGCCCATCTGATTGAGGTATGACCGTAATAGATATCTAAAGCACTTAGGTATTTGGTTTGCTAAAGAGTAGTAGCAGCAAATTAATTTCATAAATACTTGCTTAATGACATGCTTCTCTATGAAATTGGCTTGCCTCAGGCTGATTTTGGAGGGTGATATGTTGTTTCATGAAATTGGTTGTTATACTTCTTTGAATCTTTATGTAGCTGTTATACTTGTAGATGTCTTGGTATATGTCATCATATAAGTAAATGCAACCAACAAATGTAATCCATTTATGTTAGTTTGAAATAAAAATTCATAGAAGTAACCCATATATATAATGATACTACTGATGTTAGTGGAGAGCAACACTATGATATAGTATGTACGTAAGAGATATAGTAAATGCAACCAACAAATGTAATACTTCTTTTCTGCTTTTGTTTTATATCTTGTAAAGTGTTTCATAACCCCTCGCATATATCTCGTTGTCCGAGATGTCAATATCTACTTTGCAGAGACATGACATAATAAAGAAAAAAATTGATCATTTTGGTATTGTAATTGAATCAAGAAAAGATGGAGTTGGTGCCCTAAGGTATGTTTTCCCACTTTTGTCATAATACCTTTTGTCAAGAATTGATCATCTACCTTTTGTCTTTACTCGAAGATAGCCATGCTAGTGTTATTTTTTCATTTCGTGTGTTGCAAGATCACCTTTGAAACTTAAATTATGTGTAAACATTAAACAACCAATTCTACTCGTATTGTCATCTAAGTCCCAATAGTTCACCACATATGGAGATTTTCAAAAAGAAAAAAAAACGACAAAGGATATTTTCACCACAAGATCAAGTAGGATCACTGCTCTGGTGTGATGGAAGTTTACATATATAGTTTCTTGATAGATCAAGCAACAATCGGTATACACCACACATTGAACTGAGTGCTTCTGGTTTCTTATAAGCTTCTAGCTGATTCAAAGCACTATCTTATAAGCTTATAGCTGATTCAGAGCCTTCTTACTACTGTTGATCACTTTCCTTGAATGCTTAAGATCACGGCTATCGCAACCACTCATTCTCCGTGTTCTTGATCTTCAACATATGATTGAACTCCCTGGTAGAGCCTGTGACATCTGGTCTGTAATGGTGGAGCCGAGGGTGTAGTGTCCCCGCTTTTATGAACCTCAGAACTCCCTTAACTGTTAAAAATAATCAGCTTGTTCAAATTCAGGTGTTTGGTCCTCAGATTTGTCGATTTTTTACATGGTTTTAGTCCAATAACTTTTTAACTTCGCTCAATTTGCTTTGATCTGTACTATCCTTCCGTAAGCACACAAAGACATATGAGTTATGACCCTTCTTGCAATTTCCAAAGGATATCAAGTAAATATCAACAAACATTCTTTTGCAAATTCAAGAATATTATATTGCCCTTCATTCTCGCTATAGCCTATAGTACGCAGAAGTACTGCTTCGATTCTCGACTAGTGGATCGAGTGTTCCACAATTTTGACTTCTTTCTTTGTCTTCCTCTTGACCAAAGGGCAAAGCTCATAGATTCACCTTCCCAACCATCGTGACAACCCCAAGATCAACATTTGCTATCAAGTTTCGATTTGAATGCTATCACCACTCCCAATGCATGTATTCCCAATGCATGTAGTCCCAAAGCATGTATTCCCAATGCATGTAGTCCCAAAGTATGTAGTCCCAACACATGCAGTCCCAACACATGTAGTCACTGAATACATAGCATGCACTCCCAATGCATGCAGTCCCAACACATGTAGTCCCAATGCTATCATGTAAATATTGGAGTAGTACATCCAACTCTATATATTAGACTATCTGACCAAAGCAAGTTGCAACTCTATATATTAGACTATCTGGCCAAAGAAATTTCTATTTCCCACTATGTCACACCAGTTGTCCTCCTCTTCCAACTCTGATGCTTCTGATGACACCGACAACGAAGACCCAACCGAAATCATGGAGCATCTCATCGCCGAGCAGGATGACTTCGATTCTTTTGCTACGCGTCTCGCAACAAAGTTCAAGGCCAAAATCGTGGCGCTTCGAGCTAGGATTTCTCGGCCCCAAAGGGGTACTAGGAGGTACATACGGAGGAATCGTGAAGAGGGCCACAAACAACTCTTTGCCGACATTCAAGACCCACTCTACACCAACTCAATGTTTCGTAGAAGGTTCCGGATGGGAAGACCCCTGTTTCTACACATCGTGAGCACCCTTGCCGAGTGGTCTCCCTATTTTACTCACAGGGCAGATTACCCGAATCGGCTCGGCCTCTTGCCGCTACAGAAGTGCACAGTAGCTATTCGTATGATGGCATATGACACTCCTGCTGACCAACTTGACGATTATCTGAAGATCGGCGAGAGCACTTCAATGGAGTGCTTGGAGATGTTCGCACAAGGGGTAATTAACAAGTTTGGCGGACATTATCTGCGACGCCCCACATGTGACGATGTGGAGCGCTTATTGCAAGTTGGCGAGTCTCGAGGCTTTCCTGGCATGCTAGGAAGCTTGGATCAGATGCATTGGCAAAGTGGGAGAATTGTCCGCTTGCATGGAAAGGTCAATTCACCTGGTGACCATGGCGTCCCTACACTCATCCTCGAAGCAGTAGCTTCATATGACCTCTGGATATGGCATGCCTTTTTTGGTGTCGCCGGTTCTAACAATGACATCAATGTGCTCAATCAATCTCCATTGTTCATTGAGGAGTTGAAGGGTGAAGCTCCGCAGGTGCGGTATTTTGTCAATGGGAGGTAGTATGAGACCGGCTACTATCTTGTAGATGGAATATACCCAGAATGGGCTGCCTTCGTCAAGACAATTCCGCTCCCCCAAACAGAGAAGGACAAATTGTTTGAACAACATCAAGAAGGGGCGAGGAAGGATGTTGAACGGGCATTTGGTGTCTTGCAATCTCGTTTCACCATTGTGCGTCGTCCAGCACGATCATGGTCACGGGCCACTATTGGGAATATCATGAAAGCATGCATCATTCTTCACAACATGATTGTTGAAGATGAGAAGGAAATGGTTACCACTTCTCTTGACTTGAACGAGACTCCAGGGACATCGATTGTTCTACCTCCGGAAATCAACAACGGCCCTGATCCATGCTTTACCAACGTGCTACAGAGAAACGCTGCTATTCGTGCTCGACCAACACATACCCAACTCAAGGGGGACTTAGTCGAGCACATTTGGCAGAGATTTGGCAACTAGGTAAATAATTAGTCATAGTTTTAGTAATCTTTTATGCACCAATATATGATATGTTATATACGCTTGCTTTCATTTTTCACAACATCAGTTATATATGCATGCTTCCTTTTTTTTCTTTAAAGTTCTCTTTGGATTTTTCCATGGTTGTTGCTAACCATACTATTTTGGTGTTCACACAGGTTTATTTGCAAGCACCTGAAGAATTGCTAGTGATCGCTATTTTGTTGCAGCTAGTTATGTGTGCACTGTCTCAAGAAAGTGCTAGTTATGGCTACATTGTTGGACATTTTATTTAGTTCTACTTTTGCTTATGGCTAAACTGTTGGAGACTTTAATTGGTTGTACTTTGCAGTACTTATTTCGGTTTATTGCATACATCGATATGCTATGTGATGAGCCATCGATCTATACTTTGCATGATTTTGTTATCTCTTGGATGATGTATGACATGATCCTGTGTTTTTTGATATCCGAATGACTTGCTCAGTTTTGATTTATATCTTTCGTGTTCTAATCTTGTGCTGATGAGAAAGAGTCTTATGATGTTCTCCATACTTTCAGCTATGAGAGCTTCAATATTTTCCTGGATAAGAACTTGACTTTGTTTTTCATTCCTTCGAAATTATCATGCAAAGCTTCAATGCTTGTGAGGCTTGGTGTTAGAATTGCTGCTTGTTTATATAGGTAGATATAACCAAACAACACATGTAGGTCACAAAGATTGGAGTTAGTGTTGATCAGGATGGTTATTTGATTCATGCAAAACTTAAATGCTTGTAAAGGTGTTAGAGACAACCTAAGAGACAAACTATTGGAATAGTTGTCTCTAATATTGTCTCAAGGTGACATAGAGGGTATTAGAGATAAGCTAAGAGACAAATTATTGGAGATGCCCTAAGTGCTAAACAGAAGCGTTCACGAAATATTGGTATGGACTGTAGAACACAGAAATCATTGGAAAACACAAATGTGACAAACTACAGGATATTGTTAGCAAAATTTCAGTAGTTTGTCACTGCAGCTTGACACATTCAACCAAAAGAGGCGAGATGCAGAAAGACACGTCTCTCCTGCTAAGTGCTAAATGTATGGGTTCTTTATGACCATGACTCCACAGCACCTACCAATTTCTGTCCTCCGTGTATGCTTTCCTCATTAATTTAATGGTTTATTTGGCTAATTGGGTTTGACCGATGCTTTGGTTTTAGATCTGATGCACACGCATATTGAGGTCTATGGATCTTTTTATAAGCAGATCCTATTGAAACCTGGGTCGTGAATGAATTGAAGAGGCATGTAGTACATAGATTGTTCTTTCCCTAGTTTTAGAGTACTTGTAGATAAGGAACTGTGTGTGATGCTGTTAAGGACTCATTTTTTTCTTTCTTTTGTAATGCCTACTACGTTACAGATTATATGAGCACGTGGATAGGAATCTTGATCATTTTATAATATTTCCTAGTTGGAAGATGAATGAATATATTGTTGTTTAATTGGTTAGAGAACTATGCTTTATTCATAATTATTTATGCTGAAATTATTTCTGCATTTTTGCTAAAACTGCACTTACTACAACATATATATGGTGTTCTTGGTCATAATTACTATATGAAAAGGCCATATGTTTTTTTTATGGTTTCATAAGGTCTAAACGAGAAATTACGTACTGATTGTAGGGGATAAAGGAAAATCAAAGACCAAATTTCCCGTATCAACGAAGGAGGAGTATAACCTTACGGCAAGATATCATGGCCAAAATGGATGGACTAAGAAAGCTTGAAATAGCATGGCCACACGCTTGAATGACAAGTACCGTGTATTGAAGTTCACTGTGGCACAGCTCAAAGATAGAGAGCAAAGAGTCAAGAAGGAGCATAATATTCTGAAAACAATCCTGTCGAAGAGTGGATTCGGTTGGTACCGTGAGATAAAAATGGCAACAGCATTGCTGAGAAGTGGAAAGAGTTGTTGAACAATGTATGAAGAAATTGACAGTTCCTCAGATATGATGATTTGTACTACATTTATGATGGTAAGTTTGTGAAACATGAGTACCACTAGGTCATATATATTTCTAATGGAATCATTACATTTTTTGTCTTTTTCAGAAATGTAGGTAAAATAGCAAAAGGAAAGCATTGCAGAAGGACAACCACTTCGTGGAAGTGTTAATTTACCGAGTGCCAAAAATACTAGGGAAAAAACACAAAACACTCATGAGAATATTTCCCGAAGGTCGCCTGTCGGAAAAAAACACTCGGGATAGTTTTGTCGGGCAAAAACTGCTTTCCCGAGAGTTACACTTGGGGGACAGACATTCGCCGTGTGTTCATATTTACACTCGAGAGAAATTTTCTATAACGGTTTTAGCCACCAATAATGGAGTTGGACATGTGTCCCCTTTTTGGCATGGCACGTTGCTCGCGTAGGTTTTCGCCACATGGCGATTCTTCCCCGATAGCTCCCGAACATTGTCCCATGTGTGAACACTCTGGAATCCTCGCCACGTGGCATCCTATGCCCACGGCTCCAGAAAATTTTCCCGAGTGTGAACACTCGGGAATCCTCATTTTTTCCCCCGAGTGAAGTTCAATGGACACTCGGGGATTACCCTTCTTTCCCGAGTGTTTGTCAACCACACAGGAAGCATATTTTCCTGGTGTAATGCAGCCCAATTTTGTATATACAGTGCGCATTTCATATGATGCATATTCCACAGCAACAAAAAATACCACCAAGCCACAAATCATTACATATATAGATTCGACAACAACCCTGACATAATGTTCGAGTTCATAATACAACATTCACATATATAGATCCTACATCGAAAACATATTCGAGTTCAAATTCGAAAAGCTAGGCATAAGACATGACACATCTAACATTTACAAGTACTTCAACAACAAATTAGTTCAACAAGAAAAGTTCAATTTTACAGAGTGAGTGCTTGATACATCAATTGTCGAGGTGCATGATTTAACCTTCAGCTTGCCACTCCCAGTGCTCAACTGCAAAGATGATGATCATGGATCAATTCTCTAACTCACATACTCATTTTGCAATCAGGAAGCAGCTCAACAAAAATCACTAGAAAACACAAATGTGACAAACTACAAGGCTCATGATCGACATTTTGTAGAGATGATCGACCTATTGCAGAAATCATTGAAAAATACAAATGTGACAAACTACAAGTTCAAATTTGAAAAGCTCATGATTCTGACAAATGTTTGTTTGATCGACCTATTGTAGAGATGATGGTGATTCATTGCCCTTGCATTGTTATAGATGTCACAACCCACTGGACACATTGAAAAGACTAAAAAGAGTACCTATTCAAACTCCTCAACTAACACTAAACTAGAAACCACAAAACTCCAAATCCATGAGACTCTAGTACTTGGATCCATACACTAACAATTTCTTTGGAACACACCCACGAAGCACACATCTGTGACACAAACTAATAGCGGTTGTTACTTCTTATGCATGCCCTTCTTAACATTAAAGCAAGGTGGCAGAAATTCAACATACATAATAAAACTAACAAGCACATGCACATTTTTAAGGCTAAACGTGGCACTGATTGCTAAGTGATAAATGTATGGGTTGACAAAATATTGGTATGGATCAGAGAACATAGAAATCATTGGAAAACACAAATGTGACAAACTACAAGATATTGTTAGCAAAATTTCAATAGTTTGTCACTACAGTTGACACATTCAACCAAAAAGAGATAGTAAATGTAGAAAGACTTGTCTCTCCTGCTATTTGGTAAATTCTGCTACTACACTTCTTGATTCCTATGTGGCCATTTTTTATATCATTGCACTAATATCATGGCAATTACCCTATAATGCAGTAGACGGTCATCAAACACATGGGCTCAGTTCTGATACATATGGGCAATTACCCGCATGGTGAAGTTCTACTTCAATGTCTGATCATATGTTACTATGTCTTGTTCCCAAGCATATAACAATTCACCCACCATCGGCTCCATGAATACACTCATATTCTTCCTTAGGTATTCAGGACCAGGGATTATCAAAGAAAGGAATATGTTCTGCTTCAGCATGCAAACGTCGGGTGGGAGGTTAAGGGGAATGACAAACACATGTCAACAGCTGTATGGCGCAGCCCTCATACCAAGTGGGTTAAACCCATCTGTTGCAATTGTAATTCGAATGTTCCAATGCTCTTCAGGATACTCTACATAGTCTCGGTTGAATTGCTTCCTTGCTTCACCATCATATGGGTGGACCATCTTGTCATGAAGGTACCGACGACCATACTTGTGCCATATTATTTGTTTGGCAGAAAACTCAGACATGTATATGAAGGGATACAAGTAGGCTACACTCGCTGGCAATTAAAAAATTCTACCATGTAAACCAGGAAGCCATACAAGTAAGAGATCATATTTCATTACCACTAGACAGGCAGTGCAGTGGAAGAAGAGTTAGAGCATCCTGATCCAACGTCGAGCGCGTCAATATAGTGGTCATACTCGATCGTCCAACGTCCTCAGCACCGATCGTCTCCTTCAGCAACCTATCATGTTCCTTGCATAGGTCGTTGATCGTCCTCGATCAACGCAACATCAACCGCAGTAGCACCTCTATGGTATCCACACGTCAAGGGGTGGAACGTCGTACGCTGGTGTGCTAGCACCAATGGGCACGGTAGGGCCTTTGGAGAGATGGCGGCTAGGGTTTCGGTGGCATAGCTCTGATACATCCCAACAGCCCCATGCATCCCCTTATAAAGAGCCCGTAATGGATCCTATCCGAACTCGTTTGTTCCAACCCGTTAAGTGTGTGACCCAGTAGGTTCATGCGTAATCGGTTGTGACTCGGAAACTCCTATATGACTATAAGTCGTTAGCGGTTCCTAGTAGGACATAACGATTCCCGAATACACATAATCGGACGAACCTTATGCAATATGATCTGCGACCAGGTCCTTATCACTTACGACCAGCTCGTATCTCCATACGACTAGTCCATATTTAGTCACGACCAGTTCGTAACACCTGATGACCAGTTCGCCGACTAGTTAGTGACCATGTTTTGCATATTCTCCTTTTGCCTCACGATATTTGGTTGAACTCCAAGTGAGATATGTGTCATCTAGGGACTGTTCAATACTTTCTCGATCTAGTGACGGATAACTTCATATGGTCATTTCTTCGACCACTAGTGGCATGGCCATGCACTTTCTTTATTTGACCACATCAAGGCGCCCAGAGATATCTCTCCTGTTATGTTAGGGGGAGCAAATTCCATATCTGACCAGTCACATCCCTCCGTATATTTCATAGCATACTTAAAAGCTACTGATGCGAGGTGCCCGATCTTCTCGACGTAGAACCTCCCGATAACTTGTGTATCCTGACGAACCACCAGCTGATCCCCCGTGCCAATGCATGGACTTGCAACTCTATGGAAAATTCGCCCAAACACACACTTGATTGGATCCTCGCTGACCACAAGCGAAGATCGTCGAACCCTCAATTCCCAGCGGAAAAGCAAGAACAACCCCTTGTTCTCAACGCCCAATTCCCTCTGTTTTGGCTATAAGCACAACAGGAGAATCAAGCATATGCTCTGAAATATATTAAACGTGGTCTGAGTTTACAATGGGGGTCTACCCCTCAATATATAGTCTTGGCCTAGGGGCTATTCATGTTTACTTTTCAAGGTGGTACTATTCACGCCCATTTACTATTCACATGCACTGTTCACACGCGTGGGCTTCATCCGGTTTGGGCCTTGGTCATGTAGATGAGCTTTGCTCCTTGCATTATGACATGGGCCAGTTCCTTAGTTGACTTCTTCTTGATCTTGGGCTTGATGGCTTGGTCACTTGGGCCTTGGTCCCCCTCTCCTTGGCCGAATGGGTCATGGGCCAACTTGTGGGCCGCTTGGTCCATGAGCTCCTCATCGGACGGCCTTCCTTCAAGAACAACATCATATCCTTCATCTCCGTTCATTATTGAATCTTCGAATCTGAGCATAAGCAAAACACTATTTTTAGGTAGTATGAAATTCTCATTGATAACATTATGTGATTCAGCTGGAAACAAATTCACATGTTCTTTTAATAATTTGGCCCGTGCTCTTGTAATAGGTCCCGATGGCAGATTTGGAGCTTCAACACTTGTCACTTCATCTGTAGTAGCAGAAGATGGTAAAGAGCTAGGGATGCCCTCATCAGTTACCTTTATAACTACTTAGTTACGTAGTAGCGTTTGGCAACCTCTAAGTGTACTATTACACATGTAGAAAACCATGCTGATCTCAGGTCTAAGGATTGTATATCATCATTGCTTGAGACCAACTGATGACACACAAAATCATAACAATCTCAATAGTGTCTCAAGGTGGGTCAATCCAACACCATGTTGTTTAACATGTGTTCACATTATTGATTCGATATCCCCATATCCACGACCGGTGAAACATGGTCATCATTCAATACATGTGCTGGTCGATAAGTCACTACTATCCCGACCAGTGATATCCGATTAGGGATACATTTAGAATGACATCACATTACTTAAAGAGCTTCACCAACAAGTCACATAGTTGTTAATCTTTATAAATGATAATTCATCCAAGAAACATAATAACATTTATTTTATAACTCATAAATATAGACATGATATAATCATATCTATGATTGCCTTTAGGGTATATCACCAATAGTATAATTGTTGGATTCGTGGTATAAATGGTAGATAGTGGAGTATTTTTCTGCCAATGGAGAGCTACCTCTTCTAACCATCACCGAAGTCAACCTCAACATACCTAGACTCACCACACTTATCACAATGATCTTTGTCTGCGTTCTCATTCCTAAATAACATGCAATGATTTGGACAAAATTATCTTCTCATATGGCATATTAAGTATGCTTATCAATTTCTTAGCCTCGTACAAGTTAGGGGCCAGTTTGTGACAATCTGGGAGAAGGGTACAAAACACGTTTAAGAATGCATCAAAGCAAGCAATGATTATGTTGAACTGTGACTTGATAGCAAGTAGGCATGTGATGGCATCTAGTTAGGACACCTGTGTTTGCTCATGAAGTGGTTGACTCGCTGCGAACAACATATCAAAGAAAGCCCTTGTTGTAGGCCCTGGTTCTTCCTCTACAGGTGGCACATATGCATCACACATATCATCTAGCATGTATTCTATCCTAATTTCATTATGGACACCATCATATGTGTGATGCACATCTGATCTACTACTTTCGACTCTCCATGGTAGACCCACACGGTATAGCTAGCCTAAATCTATACTTGCACAAGTGTGCGATCATTGTCGCCTCATTTGTGGTGTGTGTTCAACAATGAAAAAAGGGCACAACACACCACCCCATCGTGTACTCCTAGCAAATGTTCGATCCACAAAGTATGTGGTCTTTTATATCCATTCTTGGCTGTACTCACCCATCTTTCTATGCTCAGTGTACATCCAACTACGATCCTTAGCCATCCTAGTGTCCAAAAAAGGTACAAAATTTAATAAATTAACTTGAAAAGCTTTGTAGTGCATATGCTTAGGTCTGTGGTTCTTTTAGAATCACACAACACTCCAATTATTATCTTACAAAAAATGGAGATGTGTAGGCTGCATGAAAAGGTCTAGCTCTCGACACTTCAAAGTTCAGACCTAACTCTAAGTAAGAGGATATTAAATCACATTCTGAAGAAAAAGATGACCCTTTTATGTGAGATAAGCAATGTTTATTTAGTGCTCGAATGGGGAATGTTTGCATGAGTGCACCAATAACACACCTACTCCAAAAAAGTTCATCACTTATCACTACCGGCCCTTTTCTCCTTTCATAGAAACATGACTCAGTGGAGAGAAACCGACTGATTGATTGATATTGCGCACAGAAAAGGGTCATCCTTTTCTTCAGATCTAAGGAATGGGGCACAGATCAAGGGAATTAATTGATATACACACCTAGTTTGTATACTGCATAAATTAATTGTGCGCAAATCTAGGGAATGGGGAGTAGGAGAGGTTGTACCTAAGGTCGCTGGCATCGGGAACTACGGCGGTGGCGAATGAAGAGGAGGATGGAGGCATTGGCTGTTACGGTGCTGGCCGACGAGGAAGAGGCGGCAAAAGAGGAGGAGGATGGTGGCGCTGGGTACGGCGGTGGCAAACGACAAGGCCGATGGCAGAAGAGGAGCGGGACAGTGGTGTCGAGTGCTGTGACGGCAGACGAGGAGGCCGACGTTATAGGGGGCATCATGTTGTGTCATGTTATAAAAAATTATTATCTGTTAAATTCCAAACTGACAAAAACTTGTAGACCATTTTTTTGAAAATTCCAGTGCATCACTGTGCAATTTCAGTTATATGGCTGTGCAAGTTCCTATTTCTAGTTCAATGGATTGGTACATCCAATCATGTATGTGTAGATAATTATTGCTAGAGGATTATCGTTTTTTTGTTAGGGTTCACCCAGGCTATGATTTGTTTTCCTCCAGGATGAAGTGATATCTATTTTTTGTAATTTGTTAGGGGTTCACCAAGTTTAGGATTTTCGCTTTTGTATAGGATAGATTAAATTTATATGTTTCGCTGCTTTTGTTAGTGGTTCACAAAATTCAAGTTTGTTTATATCCATGCGTAGCAAATTTGTTTGTATTAGTTAATTGTTGGTGGTTCACCAAGATATTAAATGGTTACTTGTGTGTTAGAATATGATCATTTGTGCATTGAGTCTCAAACTTGGTAAAACATTCTTTCCTAGCTTATTGTGACTTTTTCTAGCTTACTGTAACTTTAATAATTGCATGTAGTCTATTTTCTAATAGTTTGCATTTTTTTCAGGTTTTTACAGATGTAGGTACTTAACTTTTTTCACTCCTTGGTATACAGTTGTTCCATCAACAAGTTTCACTTGTTCATTTTGTATCTTTACTTTTATTATTTCTTTGCTATTTATCATTCTCCCTTGTTCTTACTACTGGATCAACCAGAGATTCACACTTCATAACATTTACATACAATTTTCGCTAAAATCGCAGTATTTAGTAATATGCAAATTTAGAATAACCTCACTGCAATTTTCATCTCCATAGGTGTATGTTTTTTTGTTGTAAAAAATGTAAGTTCACAGATAATATCTATTGAAGGCTTTAGCCCATTTGAGTAGTTGTTGAGGTCATCTCGAAATTTCTTTCCTTTTGAATTTGTTTCTTATTAAACGTTTGAATTATTTTTATATTCAGTGAAAGTATCCTAGAGATTTCTGCTGCAATGTTGATATTTATCAATTACTTCTTTCTATAAGGCATTAGCTAGTGGTAATAAATATGTTTATTTTTCCAATGTTGCTGCATAATCTTCTATGTTCCTCATCAAAAAAATATCTGCCATGTGGAAAATTACACAATACTTAAGCTGTAATTACGGTGCTAAGTAATATGCAATTACAAAAAAGCTTGACTGCAATTTTTGTGTCTTTTTCCTCCATGTGTCAAGTATCGAACCAAGGCATTTGATGAATCAATTGACACTAATATCTGGATGGTTGACTCTTATAAAGTGTAGATATACATTGGGAATTAACATGTACACATCCTTTGTCATCATGAACTGCTTATTAAAATTCTATTATAAAACTTGCACACTTGTTGAGCTGAAGTTGCGATGTGTTTTGTGCAATTTCAACTAAAAAGAAGTGCAAGTTTGTATCCTAGGATATGTTTTTTTTATTTCAAGTTCATCAAGTTTACTATTAGAATAAATTATGTTTCAGTTTTCTACCAGGGTTACTAGCTACAACTAAACCTATTTTTAAGATTGCTAGCTATTAGCTACTACTAAACCTATCTTCATCGCTAGGCTAGTAGTATATTTTGTTGGAAGGACAGTCTATCCCAAAGTCCCCGGCCTTTGATAATTGAATTGTAATCTCGCATCGTGCAAATACACCACTTTATTTTTCTATTTTTAAGATTTGAAGACTAGTCATATTACAAACCTCTATGTTCGAGAACAACATTTATAGTTTGATACATGAGTCGTCAATTTAGTGAGTTGTTCCTCAGATTTCAAATGTATAATGCACAAATTCAATACTAGTCAAAAGTAATATTATCGAAGGACAATCGGCCAAAATTACAGATGATCAATTAAATAAAATTTGAATATGTGGCTTTGTGCACTTTTCTTATATTAATTTTTTTGTCATCATATTGCTATTCGAAAGTTGCTCTATTAATGTATAATCAATCATTTATTCTATTATCAGATATAGTTCTCCATACAATGTACAAATTTAGAGCTTAATTATTTAAGTTATTCTCATTTGTATTTGTTTGGCCAAGCTTCTATACTACCCCAAATGCAAAGAAATATAAATTTTAAAGAGCTTTGATTATGATTTGGTGAGTGGAGACAATAAAATAGCCAATTCAATCTAGTTCTATGGACTCTTGATCTAAAAATTGATCACCTACAGCTTGCACCCAAAAAATGTTTGGTTTTTATCTATGAGATGATTATGTTCTGGGAGGTGATATCATCTTAGGATTTTCATGTCTCTTCCAAAGTTCCCAGAGATCATTCTATCTGAAGTTCATGGCCTGAAGTTAGTTCATGTTCTGAGGAAAGAAATCAATGAGGCTTTCTTAACATTGCGCCATGTTGCTTCCAGCGAAGACCTGAAAACATATCTGATGGTAAGCTAAGCCCTACAATCTATTTTCTTTTTCCTTTTTTTTAATGTAAGTTTGTGCTCAATGTCATACTAAAGCATTTTTCTTGAAGTCATCCCTTTGGTTCATTTCTATAATTGGGAGCTGCCTTAGCTTCTTGACTCTATCTTACACTAGTAACACTACTACAGAAAAGGCCTTCACAGACGGTTCAAAAACGTCATCACAGACGGTTTCGTGAGCCATCTGAGTTTATGGGTCAGTAATGACATGAGGTTATCACAGACGGTTTTCGAACCGTCTGTAATACATAATATCACAGACGGTTATTAACTCAAAACTGCTTTGATAGTTGACTATCACAGACGATTTGTAGATAAAACCATTCGTGATAGTCGACTATCACGCATAGCTTTCATCTACAAACCGTCTGTGATATTCTTTTGCATTGCTAAATCTATTTCGCTTATTGGCTAGCCTCAGAAATGCTAGCCATGCCCTCTCAAACAAGCACATCCAATTCGCATTCATTTCGTATAAGCACATCAAATTCGCATTCATTTCAGAAACGAGCACATCCAATTCACAAATCAATTAACTAAAATTAACCATTAATGTACATTTACACACATGTACCATTAAGTTCAATCTTATCCCAATCAAGTTCACTCTACATTGTGGAAACTCCTATCTGGATTTATGACCTGACTGTTCAGGAATGATGCAAGGTGTGATCAAACTTTTATGAGCTCGCTCTGTTCCAATGCAGTTTCGGCGATGGTCGCAACCTGTCGCTAGGAAAATTAAATTTGTGCTTATATAAATTGGTAAGCATATATGAAATAATTGTTGCAAGATTGACAAACCTGAGGATCATTGGTGATCGCGGAACCGATGAGTAGTTCCATGTTGTGGCAAACATAGTATCCACAGACATTGCGGCCCGTCGGCTGCTGGTGGCACTGCAAAAATAGAATTGGTTAGTTCGAGAGGCATTACTACGAAATGTTATACAGGATTAATGTGTACTAGCTAGCGAGTACCGGGAAAGTTAGATCATGCTTCAGCGTCCTTCCCTTGTTTTTCCCTCTTTTAGCATAGAACACGCCGAACGTCCTACGTGACTCCAAGAAGTTATCCTTAGCCATTGCAAAGGAAGGAAAGACTACAATAGAGTTTCTATGGAGGAAATGTGTTTACTTGTTGATTAAATGCCGGATAACTGTGAAGTTGTGAGGGGTCCTCTGTAGGGAATCTAGGTATAGTACCGAGCTCTATTTTGGTATAATTACAATTAGAATCCAGTGAAACCTACACAGGTATGTCACCATGGTCATTAAACCTAAGTTCGTGTTGCTTATAAAGTACAAATCAACAAGTATAGCCAGTAGCGCAACACTTACTCCTAGTTGTAGGGCAAAAGTATGTATTCCTTGTTGCAATGAGCCAAAGAAAACGCTTATAACGTAATCCTCGACGAATGTTGCATTCGCCTTGATGGTTTGCTCGGAGACCACGTGTGGGTCGAGGAAACCTATCGGTGAATTCCTTGATTCGGCTTCAGACATCATGTATCTATATACAAAAGTAAGGAGTTATATATAACATTTATCGGACGCGTTTGAGTCCTCCGAACCAATCGCCCATGTAACATAAATACGGCGCCTCTGTCACTCCAGATGCTCGTTGTTTCCTAGGGCCGCAGAGAGTATATCTCTCTCCCTATCTGCCTGGAATGAGCCTCGGGAAGATTGTGCACTCAGCGTTACCTGCAATAGCCCGACATGTCATTTCACTTCCTATGAAGTTATGGAGTAATTACAAACTAGGTAGTTCGATATCTTACCAGGCACTGGGACACTTCCTGGTCTACGGGGTTTGGAAAAGAGACTTCCCCGTAGACAGGGTACATAACCTCCCCATTAACAAGTTTCGGGTGCGCTCATCAGTGATCTCGGCAAATGACGGGGAGACATTCGAACGGTTTGTCTGCTGGTCCTGATCCCTCCATATCGGGATTTTACCCGCATACCCAGTGGTGCCAAGTCTGTGGGGGTGCTTGTTTTTTGCCTGGAGGGCCGTGTGCGCCGCACTTTCACTCCTAAATTCATATGTCGTCTTCTTCGCCACAAACTCGGCCCAGCACTCTTCTAAGAACGGATACTTGTGGAAGGGCTTCAGATCCTTCTCCACGTAGTTC
Organism: Phyllostachys edulis; assembly: GCA_036346405.1. Lineage (NCBI taxonomy): Eukaryota > Viridiplantae > Streptophyta > Magnoliopsida > Poales > Poaceae > Phyllostachys > Phyllostachys edulis. Next base: position 10,446,140 of record CM070564.1, read on the forward strand.
TTGACAAGCGTGCACTTGAAGTTCTTCCACGCTTTGCACGCCTGTAGCAACGCGTGTCGTCGCACAGAGTCCAGGTGTTGTTCCGGGATCTCGAACGATTTGAGAATATCCGTGCAACTATTCCGACCGTTTCCCGAATGCGACGCCGCCGCAAGGATTAATAGGGTCCTGCATCGACGACTCCGTGATGGTAAATCGCCCGCTGGCCTTTTTGATATTCCTCTTCTTCTATCGCGTTGGATATTCCAGAGGATGGTGCATCATCGCACACATGAGATGGCGATGACAAAGAATGAGCGTAAGACATCTTCACATAATTGACATAAACATGTAAATCCTCCAAGTCATTTAAAAGGAATAATATGCTCAACACAAATATCATGTGAACAAATGAAATCAGATAAGGCTAAGATTTAACATTTTGATATTGCTATCGATGTAGACTATTATGAAAACAATTTCAAGATAAGACTATTATCATCATCGAGCATTCATCTCAAGCCCACCACACCACATTGCAATATATTCCAAAGAGCGTGATCAAAACAAATACCATATGAATAACCGACTAGAACAAATACAAATTCCTAAAACAAGTACAATTATCATGAGTCAATGAGGACCATGACAAGATGATGATTATTGATAGAACGAGTGAGGAAAGGGGCGTCGGTCGGCAACTTGGCATTGGTTACCTTTGGGCGTCGAGGAGAAAGACGAGCAGGGAGCAGTACCGGAGCAGCAAGGCGGCGTCGAAGGGGAGGCACGTCGGGCTCGGGGGAGGGGAGGAGGCGGAGGGCTTGGGGGAGGAGGCGCGGTGGGCTCGGGGGAGGAGGCGCGTTGGGCTCGAGGAGGAGGAGGCGTCGAGGACGACGTCGACGGGCTCGGGGGAGGAGTCGCGTTGGGCTCGAGGAGGAGGCAGCGTCGAGGACGGCGGCAACGGGCTCGGGGGAGGAGGGAGCGAGGAGTTGAGAAACTTAATCGTTTGAGTGGGGGGCACGGGAAAAACCTAGAGTCCGAATATAAATAGGGATGGACATCACAGACGGTTCTAAAGTAGAACCATCTGTGATACATAATATCACGCATTTATTCTAAAGTAGAACCGCTCATGATATAGATGTATCACAGACGGTTCCAATCAACAACCGCCTGTGATATATGATGTATCACAAACGGTTCCAATCAACAACCATCTGTGATATATTGTATCACAGACAGTTTTTACCAAGGAACCGTCTATGATATATAATCACAAACGGTTTGATTTACAAACCGTCTGTGATATAATTTTGTATTCGTTAATCTAATTTTGTTTATTGGCTAGCCTCAGGAAATGCTAGCCATGCCCTCTGAAACAAGCAGAAAACACAACAAGTACATGTATATACATCCAATTCACATTCATTTTAGAAACAACCACATCCATTTCACAGTACAAATCAATTAACTCAACCGAACTAAAATTAACCATTCATCAGAACGTACATATACACACATTGTTCAATTAATCTTTAAAAATTAGCCCTTCATGATGATTGACGCGTATGTAGCTAGTTTCGTCACGTTCTTCTTCCTCGACCTTTATGTCGTTTTCGAAAGGAGGCAACTCGTCAAATTGATTGTATTCTTCCTCATCCACTACATTCTCAACTCCAACAATCCTCATTTTTCCATGAAGAACTACGTGGTGCTTCTTATTTACCGGGTCGGTTACATAGAAGATTTGAACAACTTGGTTAGCTAGTACGAATGGTTCGTTTTTGTATCTGACACGTTCGAGGTCTACGGTAGTGACACCGTACTTGTCGACCTTCACTTGTGGAAGATGGACCCAACAGCACCGAAATAGGGGGATCTTGAAAAGCACGTAGTTGAGCTCCCATATCTCCTCTATTTGCCCATACTAGGAGCTCCTCAGCCCATCGGTACTGAATGCATCTATGCAGACACCGCTGTTCTGGTTAGTGCTCTTTATATCCTGAGCCTACATATAGAATGTGTACCCATTTATGTCGTATCCTCCCCATGTCACAACTGTAAATGTTGGCCCTTTTGCCAACCATGTCAGCATATCACTTGACGAGCTCCTAGCGAGTCGCTCCTTCAACCATTGGTTGAACCGTTTGTTGTGTTGTTTCGTGATTCAAACATTCGCCCGCTCCGGATTCTGTTACCGAAGCACGTCCTTGTGCTGGTTGATATACGGGGACACTTCAGTCATGTGTTGCAAGACCGTGAAATGGGCTTGAGCATACGCATCCATATCTGGAGTGATTGCTTTCCTTCCGATGGTCCCAATACCCTTGAGCCTCCCCTTATGGCGAGATCGAGGCACACCTATTGGTTCGACCTGAGCCATGTAATCGACGCAAAACTCAATGACCTCTTTGGTTGTATAACCTTCGACGATGCTGCCCTCCAGCCGAGATCGATTCCGTACATAGGACTTGAAAATTCCCATGAACCTCTCGAACGGGTACATGCTACGTAGGTACACAGGCCCGCACATCTTTATCTCCCTCACAATGTGAACAATGAGATGGACCATGATATCGAAAAACGACGGAGGGAAATACATCTCCAGATCACATAGAGTCGTCGTCACCACCTCGTCCTACAGAGCATCTAGTCCTTCAGGATCAATGACCTTCTGAGCAATTGTGTTAAAGAAATAACACAGCCTCATGATTGTCTTTCGGACCTTGATCGGTAAAATACTTCTAATTGCAACAGGGAGCATTTGTGTCATCAGCACATGACAATCATGACACTTCATGCCAATTAACTTCAAATCTTCCATCGAAACAAGTTTCTTCATGTTGGCGGAATAACCGGACGGAACTTTCACACCATGCAAGCACCAGCACAGTTCAGTTCTCTCGGCCTTGGACAGAGTGTAACAAGCAGGGGGAAGGTACATTCGTCCTTTATCGGTCTTTTTTGGAGCTAACTCAGGTCTGATGTCCATATCAACCAAGTCAAGCCGTGCATTGACACCATCCTTTGTTTTGTCACGAATGTTCAGTAAGAGACCAATCAAGCTGTCACATACATTCTTCTCTACGTGCATGACGTCAATGTAGTGGTGAACTTCTAAGTGCTCCCAATAAGGTAAGTCCCAAAATATTGATCTCTTCTTTTACATATTCTTCTTACGGGTCCTCAATTTACATCCCTTTCTGAGCACAACATCTAAATCCTTAACCATATCATAGACCTCTTTTCCGCTTAAATGTCTTGGAGCTGAACTGTCCTCCTTCTCTCCGTTGAATTGTTTCTTCATCCTACGGTATGGGTGAGCACTCCGAAGGAACCTACGATGACGCATGTACACGGTTTTGCGTGAGTGATTTAGCCACACACTCTCGGTATCATCTAAGCAGTGAGTACAGGTTTTGGCCCCTTTTGTACTCTGGCCCGACAGATTAGCAAGGGCGGGATAATCATTTATGGTGCGTAACAACAAGGAACGTAAAGTGAAGTTCTCTCGCTTGTACGCATCCCATACCGCATTCCCTTCAATCCACAAGATTTTTAGATCTTCCATCAATGGTGCTAGGTACACATCAATATCATTCCCAGGTTACTTCGGCCCTTAGATAAGTATCGACAGCAAAATATACTTCCGCTTCATACACAACCAAGGAGGAAGGTTGTAGATACAGAGCGTCATGGGCTAAGTGCTATATCGGCTGCTCATGTTACCGAAAGGATTCATTCCATCTGTACTCAATCCAAACCTTATATTCCTTAATTTCGCACCGAAGTCTGCAAACCTCCTATCGATGTTTCTCCACTGGGCGGAATCAGCAGGGTGTCTTAGCTTTCCATCATTCTTACGCTCCTCTGAGTGCCAATGCAGTAGTTTTGTATTCTTTGGGTTCGCAAAAAACCGCTTCAAACGGGGAATTACAGGAAGATACCACGCCACCTTAGCAAGAGGTCCTTTCTTCACCTCGATTCCCTCGTCGTCATCTGATTGATTCTTATGCTTGTATCGGGATGCGTTACACACCGGACATACATGCATGTTTGTATACTCGTTACGGTAGAGGATACAATCGTTCGGACATGCATGTATTCTTTCTACTTCCATTCCCAATGGACAAAGAACCTTCTTGGCTTTGTAGGTGGCTTTTGGGCAACTCGTTTCCCTCTGGAAGCATGTCCGCTAAGAGATCTAACAGCCCCGTAAAACTCTTGTTGGACCAACCATTGCTTGCCTTCAATTTCAGCAGTTCAAGCACGGATGACAACCTTGTGTATCCCGACTTGCAGCCCAGGAACAAAGGTTTCTCCGAGTCCTCCATCAAGCCCCAAAATTGAACACACTCTCTTTCATCACAGTTCCCTTTTGCATCACGAAGCATCTGATTTAGATTGTCATCGTACAGCCTATCTGAATCGGAACCACAATCGACATCATCCGGTGGCATATCGTTGACTTCCTGTATAATATGCTCTTCACCGTGACTGGTCCAATGTGTATAACCCTTTTTGAAACCCCTTCGAATCAAGTGTGCTTCGATTTGCGCTCGGTTCTTAAACATCTTCAAATTCTCACAGTCAGTGCATGGATAGTACATATATTCCGCCCCCTTATTCAACATACCCTCCTTGGCAGCTCTTATAAAAGCAGACACGCCATTAATGTACTCTTCACTCACACGGTTCTCGGCCAGACATCCACCGGTCCATCACACGGTTCAGATTGAAAACCCCGAAATAAATAAAAGGGTGACTTCGAAAGCGTATTTTCGAGAGTTTAATTACGCTTTCCAACAAAGAAAGCGATTTTTCTCTCAACTAAAGGTGGCTTTTTTCATTTTTACATTTTTCCGATTTCATTAACTTACATGTGGGCCCTACTTGTCGTGACTCATTTTTATGTCATGATTTTATTTATAAAATCTATGGCGATCCCACATGTCATAGACTCGTTAGTTTATTAACTAAATGATTAAAAACAGTAGGATTTGAAGCTCAAATTGGGCTTAGGGTGACATCGCATTGCTAATAGTCATGGTTCGGGACCCTAAGGTCGCCTGAGGCGAACCGACGGTGATGTCCCGTGGCGGCACCATTCACTAGCGATTTCGGCGTAAACGCTTGAAACTACTCAAATTAAAGGGTGCTTATGCTCCAGTAGCTCACCTCGATCACGAGGAAGGTGTCAATGAAGTTGGGGAAGGTCCAATGCGGCTGGTCGTTGATCGGTGAACAGAGGCGACGGCTGCAAGCTCCTCGATGACAATAGCTGAAATGGACAACACGAGCGGGCTCAGTGAGGTGAGGCGATACTCAAACCGGGCACGGAGTGGCGATGGACTCACCGGGCTTGGAGATCTCCATGATTATCAGAAGCGCAAGAGATAGAGATCAAGAAGACTCTGTTGGGGAGTTATGTACACTGCACTGTCTGTGATGAGTTAATTATTACGGACGGTTTTCAACAAAAACCATCTATGATATGTAGTAATATCACAAACAGTTCATAGCGAAATCGTCAGGACGTATCACAGACAGTTACGACAAAACCGCCTGCGATATTGGGTAATATCACGATGGTTTTTGTCGTAACCGTCTGTGATACTTCACTGACGCTTTTAAACATGAATCGCTCGTGATATGACCTCTTCATGCAGCGGTTTTAGCGCGAAAATAATATCTGAGCGGTCAAGAAACAAAAATCGCGAGATTAGAAGTTATACGAGCGGTTTCAATGAACCGTCTGTGATCAGGCATCTAGTATTAGCATTTTTGTAGTAGTGTAAGGCCCTTAACTACTTTATGTTTTGTTTTCACTATAAATTAGTTCATAGTAGTTTCTTATTAAATGTGTGACGATATTACTTACGCCATTAATTGAATAATACTTTAAAATTACAATAGCACAACAATGTTTTGTATGTTTCGTGTACATACAACAATACTATATGTTTACGTTTGTACTTTCATAAATAGAAATGATAGTATAAGCAAAGAATGATTTTCTGATTCAGTATATTTGTTTTGTTGTTTTCTATCCAATGTTCAATTAAATGCAATTTTTCATGACAACTAAGTTTTTCCATAAGCAAATTTAGATACGTTAGATAGTTTATTCCATTCTTGGCTGCAATATTGGGCTGAAGTGTAATTTTTGGAATTTTTGTAGCTCTGTAAACTAGTATAGCTCTATGTATACTTCATTTCCATTGGAAAACCAGTGCAAAAAATAGTAAATGTGAATGCTAGCATACTTTCCTGCACCTTGTTTTTGTTTTTTGATTTTATATTTTGTTGGGGTTCACCAAGGGAAAACTTTTGTCTAGCTTATAATTGTTTTTGTCTCTTATCATTTGTAGGGTTCATCAAGATTAGGATGATTTTGTGTATGTTAGAATAATTTTCTTGTCTCTTTGTTTTAGGGTTCACCTAGGTTCTCTAGCTTTGAGCAATGTTTTTTTATATGACTTTTAAGGGGGAATCACCTAGTCTTAATTTTTTTTCTACCTCATTTGCTACATATTAATTACATGATATTCAAATTATGGTGCCGACATGGAGAAGAAAGTCTACAAAATGGATATTCAAGGATGGTCAGATTGCAAGAAGCCAACAATTGTCTGAAAATATGTACGACTGAGTAGCTGTTGACCTGTTGTAAATATTAGTACAATTATATTTCTAAATGAGACGTAAAACTAAGAAAGGTTTCTGAGGTAGATAACTCGTCTTCCTTAATAGACAACATTGAGCAAAATGGGCCTTTTATTTTGTTTGTTCTGTTGTTGTCTCATTGCTCAGATGAGCCTTTTATGTGAGCTCTATTGTGTTAGTACAACTCTAAAGTCTTAACTGTGAAACTTAATAGGCAGCCCATGAGCAAGCAGACCATAATGGGTCGAAAACTACAGAATACGGGCCCGATAAGCAACCAAACAACTCAGCTCATCTGAAAATAACAAAACACAACACATACATGGAATTAGCCTACCACAACCGTATGATGCTGATCCAATTGACTGAAAAAGTGACTAGGTTTTCTGAAAATTTTAGTCGTCTGTACTGTAGTCGGCCCCAAACTAAAAAGCTCACGGTAAGCACTAGGGCTGGAAAAATAGCTCGAGGCTCGTGAGCCTGATCGGGCTCATCACGGCTCGGCTCGGGCTTGTGAATTTTCGAGCCGAGCCGAGCCCAACTTTTGGCTCACAAAACTTTCGAGCCGAGCTCGAACCGGCTTGCGAGCCGCTCGTTCCTGATGGCCTTATCCCGTTATCCCGCTTGACTTCCATTCATTTTCCTTCGCTTTTCTTTACTTCCTGCCGAACTCCTCCCATGGCTTCCTCCTCGTCATCTCCACCCGAGTCCAGCTCCATCTCCACTTCCTCGAGTCCAACTCCATCTCCGCCCACTGGCCGCTGCCTCCCTCCATCGACCTCCTCCACCCGCCGCCTCCCCCTCCCCTATCTCCACCCGCTAGCGGGGCCTCCTCCATCTCCACCCACCGCCGCCGCCTCCCCTATCTCCACCCGTTGCCTCCACCCCCCTCCTCCACCTGCCGCCACCGCCTCCCCATCTCCACCACGCCTCCCCATCTCCACCCACTGGCCGCTGCCTCCATCCACCTCCTCTACCCACCGCCACCGCCTCCACCTCCCCCTCCCCCATCTCTACCCACCGGCGGCGCCTCCCCCCATCTCTACCCACCGGCGGCGCCTCCCCCATCTCCACCCGCAGCCCAGCTCGCCTTGTCCTCCTCACCGGCCACCTGCTCCATCCGTCGCCTCCTCCTCACCGGCCACCTGCTCCATCCACCGCCTCCTCCTCACCGGCCAGCTGCTCCATCCGCTACCTCCTCCTCCTTACCCGCCACCGCCACCTGCTCCATCCGCCGCCCCGTCCTCCCACCTGGCCGCGTTCCCTTCTCCCTTTGTGCTCCTACCTCCCCCCGGTGCTCCCCTCGTCCTCCCCACAGTGGCCCGGCCCGTGCTCCACCCGGCCCCGTGCTCTCCATGGACGTGGACGTGGGCCATGAAGCTTCGGTTGTGGTCCATGGTTCATGGACGTGGGTGGCAGCGCCGCCGTCGAGACCCATGGCCACGCTCTCCGATATGAAGGCCTTCCTCGCCGCCAAGCTCTCCGGTGAAGTGTGATTGATTCTTGAGTTTGATTTGGTGGTGGGAGAGCGAGATTTTTGTTTTTGGGGGATTTCTTGAGAGAGGGATGGCGACTGCGGTCTGTGGGGAAGGTGATCTGCTCCGTGCCTCCGTGGATACCGGATGGCCTCTGGCCTCTACTTCGATTCGTCTTCTTTCTTGTTCTTGCCATTGCAATTTTAGACATCAATGGTGCTTCTTGTTCTCAGGATGGGCGCTGGGAGTGGGAGGGTTCTCGGGCTGGGATTGGGACTCTGGGAGGATCTGCTTGCACTGTGGCGCACGAACTAAAGCTCGGCGATGGCTGACAGGGGAAGCTTGCGGCGGCGCGGCCAATCGGTTGGACGGTGGCAGGAAGGCAAGCGTGGTGGAGGTCTCGAGGACCTACTGGAGGTGGGCACGAGGAGGTGTTCGAGCCCGCGAGCTGGCTCGAGCCAAGCCGAGCGTTTCTTCTGGCTTGTTCCAAAAACGAGCCGAGCCGAGCCGAGCCACTGTTCCATACGAGCTTGAGCCGGCTCGGCTCGGCTCGTTTCCAGCCCTAGTAAGCACACAGCTAGCCTGTGTCCTAAGTGGAAACCGAGTCTAACTATATATAGAACTCAATACAAATTGTCTTGCATGCATACATATCATGATCTTTGAGTTCTAATCAGCTTGGTTGTTTCACATACAAGAAAATTTTATCTTGGGTATGAATACATCAATGCATGGGTCTCGCTTCACGATGAATCAATTGTAATTGGTAATGCGAATTTAAAATTTCAAATGAATACAATTTTAGAATTTAAATTTCAAATTTCAGTATTCAAATTTATATAGTTTCATCGATATAAAATTTATTGAAAACGTCTAACCTGTGTGGGTACACAGATTGATGACTAGTATACATAATGCTTACTAATGCGATGAGCTGCAACAAGCAATACTGGTAATATTAAACATCCTTGCATGTCTTTTGGTCGTGCGTCACATGCAAGCTTGCAGTACCCTTTGCATTAATACACGTCGTAGCTAGATCGACGGCTTAAACGGAGCTGGCAAAGGACAGTCCAGAACCTTCAAGCGCCTCCTCAACGACCTTATCCAGCCTCGCCGCCATCTCCGGTGTCATGTGGTTGTGCCAGTCGCCGATGGTCCCCTTCCTGAAGAATGCCTCGTTCTTGAGGCCCAGCACAGTACTCCCATTCTTGTTCACAACCAAGCTCGCCAGTTTCTCCAAGCTACACAACTCCACGATCTTCAGACCACCCCGCCTCTTCCTCCTCCTTGGAAAAGGCACACCCCATGAACGCCGCAAGCTTCTTCAGTTGCACACGGATCTCGCAGCTCCTCGTGCACTGCGAACATAACCTTCCCAGGCCTCCTCTGGCTCTCCTCCCAGTACTCGAGGGCGTGGCGCCATGGGGGGCCTACGGCACACCGTCCATCGCAGAACAGCTCGAAGGCCTCCTCGAAAGTGGTTGTGGGCGAGGAGGACTGCCGGCCGGCTACCTTCTGCCACGTCGCTGCGATCTTCAAGTTGAAGAGGAAGGAGGAGACCAACGCGTCCTTGGGATTCCTACAAATGTACACGAGCCGGCACCCCGAGCCCTCCTCCGTGATCCGGTGGGGTAGTAGGGAGTACGGCATGTGGGTTGCAAGCACCCGGGGAGAAGGGAGCTCTAGGAACAAATCTCTTGCAGCGTAGTTACTATCGACAAGTGTGGTGCTGACCTCAAGGCAATTGATGCAGTCGTGGGGATTGCGGTGGTGGAGCGGGTGGTCGCTGTCAAACGGCGAGTGCGTGTCCCGGTTGAGAGTTGAGAAGGCCAGGGCCTTGAGCCAGGTGGTGCCGGACTTGGGGAAGCTGACGAGGAAGATGTCGGTTGGCCTCGGCTCAAAGCAGGCGTGGGTTACGGCGATGCCCTTGAGCAGTAACTCAGGCAGCCAGAAGCCTCCATACTGGCGCATCACATACGGCGGACACCGCGTCTCCACGGGGAGTGACTCCATGATCTCAGGTATGTTGGCGTGCGAGGTAGTCGAGTGAGGTTTTATTGCCGGTGCTACGGCGTCCGTAGGAGCTAAATTAGTACTCATGGTGCCCTGCATGCATGTGTGGTGCGTTGCATATAACAATGTACATGGGTCTGATTGATATATAAATCAGGGCGCGCAGCATGTTTCGCCAAATGTTGTCATCGTTAATTTCGTGTCTCGGGAAAAGAAATCTTTGCGTGCAAAGTGGTTCGAATGGAAAGCAATATGGTTGCGACCAGCTAGCTCGTAGGATGTTGAAATTAATGCTACTTTTATTCGGTTGTGATGTCCAATCCATCGATCACACAGTTCAATGAATGCGAGCAGTCCTGATCCAAACCCCCAAATAAATTGCCAGCGCTGGCACCCTTTTCGGCCTCCCTTCGCCCCGCCGCAACCTCGAGGGTATCTCCAAGAGTGTATTGGTTATCATCTCTTAATCATAACATGTCAACAAAATTCTATGTGGAGGAGAGAGAGAAAGAAGAGAGAGCACATGTCGTCTCTTCCTGAAGAGATTGTCATGTATGCGAAACAAGACATGATACATTAATTTACTCTAGTTGACATGTAGGTCTATTTCAAAGAAAAATTATAAAATATAAATGTTGGAGAGTGTACTAAGGACTATCTATTGGAGATGTTGTCTCTAAAGATGATGTAGCATATGTTAGAGACAAGGTTATCTCTAACTATTGGAGATGCCCTGGGACGGGCAATCAGGAAAGGAAGTCCACGAACGAACCCTCTCCGTCTGCTTGCTGCCTCGGGAACCCAAACCCCAAGTTGCACAGGTATCTATGCATCATTCACATCAGATCAATCAATGCGAGCAGTACTGATCTAACTCCAAAAATAATCGCCTACGCCCGCACCCTTTTCGGCCTCCCTTCGTCCCGGCGCAACAATCCCATTTTTTTTAATTTGGTCCTATGCTGCAACCGTAAATACAAAAATGGCCCATCTGGTATTGTATTTGCGAATTTGGCTCCCTCCCGAACGCAGAAGCACCGAGCGCCAACATGTGCCTCCTTCTGCAGTCGGTGAGCGCGGAAAGTGAGGGGTGAGCGGGACCAAGGCCATCAGTGTGGGAGGTGGTTTGGGCGGCCACTTGCCGCGGTGGCGGAGCGCAGTAAGTAGGCAGGCCTCCTCCCGCGGTGGCTGAGCGCGGAAAGAGCCCGGGGCCCACCACCTTCCGCGGCCCCCGAGCGCAGAAAGAGCCCCGGGCCCACCACCTTCCGTTGTCGCATCTAATTTTATGAATTTCCCAAGTCAGAAATACCGAAGATTAAATTATGACATCTAATCCTTTGATTTTAATCCCGAAGACCGTTCTGTCATCTTCGGTATTTCTGACTTGGGAAATTCATAACTTTTGTTTGGCACAACCAAACCTATTGTTCTAGGACTCTCTGGAAACTAAAGAAAACTAGCCTTCTCAATAAAATTATCACAATTATTCCCACTGTGCAACAATGGTTGCAAACTGCCAAAGCTTTCACTTCTGTCCACAACAGAAGGACAGATTACATCATTAACTTTAAAAATTCATAACTTTTGTTCTATCCGTCCAACATTTATGAACTTTATCTTCCTGGAATCACCATAAAGTTATATAAATAACTCATGGAGATCAACTGACCAAATTTGGCCATCTCCAAACTCTAATTCGCAGAACTAGACTGTGCTCTTCCTATCCTGAGTTGTCGTATAAAATGTGTACCTATTTATGTCGTATCCTTGCCATGTCATAATTGTAAATTTTGGCTCTTTTGCCAACCATAGTAACGTATCATCACTTGATGACTTCCCAGTGAATCGCACCTTAAACCATTCGTTAAACCGACGGTTGTGCTCCCTCATGATCAAAACCTCCGACCGATCTGGATTCTATTTGGCGTACCATGTCTTTGTGCTCGTCGATGTACGGGGACACTTGGGTCATGTGTTGCATGACCGTGAAATGGGCTTGACGTACATATCCAGATCGAGAGTGATTGATTTCCTTTCGATGGTCCTGATACCCTCCAGTCTTCCCTCATGACAAGATAGAGGCACACCTATCGGTTCCACCTGAGCCATGTAGTCGACGCATAACTCAATGACCACTTCCGTTGCATAACCTTCGATGATGCTGCCCTCTGGTCGATATTGATTCCATATGTAGTACTTGAGAATTCCGATGTACCTCTCGAACGGGTACATATGACGTAGGAACACAGGGCCGCATATCTTTATCTCTTTCACAAGGTGAACAATGAGATAGACCATGATATCAAAAAATGATGGAGGGAAATACATTTCAAGATGACATAGAGTCGTCACCACCTTGGCTTGCAGAGCATCTAGTCCTTCGGGATTGATGACCTCCTGAGCAATTGAGTTAAAGAAATAACACAGCCTCAAGATTGCCACTCGAAGCTTGTTCGGTAAGATACTCCTAATTGCAATAGGAAGCATTTGTGTCATCAGCATATGACAATCATGAGACTTCATACCAATTAATTTCAAATCTTCTATAGAAACAAATTTCTTAATGCTAGTGGAGTAATCGGACGAAACTTTCACACCATGCAAGCTTTGGCACAGTTCATTTCTCTCGGACTTGGACAGAGTGTAGTAAGCTGGGGGAAGGTACGTTCGTCCTTTATCGATATCTTTCGGTGTTAACTCGGTCCTTATGTTCATATCAACCAAGTCACACCGTGCGTTAACACCATCCTTTGTTTTGCCACTAATATTCAGTAAGAGACCAATCAAGCTATCACATACATTCTTCTCCACGTGCATGACGTCGATGCAGTGGCGAACTTCTAAGTGCTCCGAATAAGGCAAGTCCCAAAAAATTGACCGCTTCTTCCAGATGTTCTTCTGACGGGTCCTTAATTTACGTCCCTTTCTGAGCACAACATCAATATCCTAAGCCATATCATAGACCTCTTTCCCTCTAAAAGCCCTTAGAGCTGAACCGTCCTCCTTATTTTCGTCGAATTGTTTCTTCATCTTGCGGTATGGGTGAATCCTGGGAAGGAACCTACGGTGACGTATATATACAGTTTTGCATGAGTTGTTCAGCCATACACTCTCCGTACCATCTAAGCAGTGCAGACAGACTTTAGATCCTTTATACTGAACCCCAACAGGTTACCAAGGGCAGGAAAATCATTGATGGTGCAGAACAACATAGCGCGTGAAGTGAAGTTCTCTCATTTGTACGCATCACATACTTATACCCTTTCATTTCACAGTGTCACAAGATCTTCCAACAATGGTGTTGGTACACATCAATATCATTCCCAGGTTGCTTCGGCCCTTAGATAAGTAGTGACATCAAAATGTACTTCCGCTTCATACACAGCCAAGGAGGAAGATTGTACATACATAGATTCACGGGTCAAGTGCTATATCGGCTACTCATGTTACCGAAATGATTCATTCCATCTGTACTTAACCCTAACCTTATGTTTCTCGGTTCAGCACCAAACTCTTCGAAGCTCCGATCGAAGCTTCTCCACTGGGCAGAATCAACAGGATGTCTTAGCTTTCCATCTTTCTTACGCTAGTCCGAGTGCCAACACAGCAATCTTGCCTCCTTTTTGTTCGCAAATAAACGCTTCAAACGTGAGATCACAGGCAAATACTGCAACATATTAGCAGGAGGTTCTTACTTCACCTTAACAGTATTCTTACGCTTGTATCGGGATGCTTTGCACACGGGACATACATGCATATCTGCATACTTTTTACAGTAGAGGATACAATCATTCGGACATTCATGTATACTTTCTACTTCCATTCCCAATGGACAAAGAACCTTCTTTGCTTGGTAGGTGGTGCTGGGCAACACGTTTTCCTCCTGAAGGATGCCAGCTAGGAGACCTAACAATGCCGTGAAACTCTTATCGAACCAACCATTGCTTGCCTTCAATTTCAACAGTTCAAGCACGGTTGACAACCTTGTGTATTCCGGTTTGCAGCCAGGGAACAAAGGTTTCCCCGAGTCCTCCATTAAGCTATCGAATTTACAAAACTCTCTCTCACTATAGTTCCCTTCTGCATCGCGTAGCATCTGATCTAGATTGTCATCGTGCGACCTATCCTTATCAAAAGCATAGTCCACATCTGGCATATCGCTGACTTTCTCGGTGATGTCGTCATTATTAACTTCCTATATAATTTGCTCTTCACCGTGACTGGTCCAACATGTATACCCTTTTTTGAAATCCCTTCGAATCAAGTGCGCTTCGATCTGCGCCGGGTTGTTAAACATCTTCAGATTACCGCAATCAATGCATGGACAGTACATAAATTTTATCTCCTTCTTCAACATATCTTGCTCGACGGCTCTTCTAAAAGCAAACACGCCATTAATGTACTCTTCACTCACATAGTTCTCACCGTACATCCAGTTTCGGTCCATCTATGCTACGCATGTAACAAATTAATGTCAAATTAGATTAATAAATCGCAAGTACGTACTCTCCTTATTGACCAAACATACTTAAATTGATTAGCGATTAACCTAGAGCAAATATAAAGGGTTACAGACCGTTACTCTCGGAGCTCACGACAAAAATATCAAATATCCCGCGAGATTCCTCACCTTCTCCTTCTCCTCCCTTCCTCCTCCCCTTCTCCTCCTTTCCTCCTCTATTTAGCTTCGTCATTTTCTTCTCCTCTCTAAGGTGGCGCAATGGGGGAGGAGTCAGCAGGGTGGCGGCTGAAAGGGGTGGAGGCGCTAGGGGGTAGGGAGTTTGTCGGGGCCGGATATTTATAATCCTAAAATATCACAGACGGTTCTTAATAAGAACCGTCTGTGATGAGGAGCTCTTTATCATCTGTGAATTATCACAGACGGTTCTAGTTATAATCCGTCTGTGATTGTTACGTATCATAGACAATTCCAGAGGAATATATCTTGTATAACCTGTTTTGTAGTAGTGTTACGTGACTTGTATAACCTGGGCTTGAATTGTATCTGCTACACCATGAAACAGGAAGAAAAATGAATGAAAGATGTCAAAATTTCATCCGAGTCCTGTAGGGAAGAAAAATAAGAAAGATCATAAAGTCCTCATCAGGTTGTGCATCCGAATATTGACCTTTGCACCTTCAGTTAATGGAACCAAATTTGTCCATCCATATATGTAGTACTCCTTCCTTCCATTATGTTCGAAAACATTATTTTGCAATGAAAGTACATTGAAGAATTCGAAAGCGTTTATGTCTATACTAATCGGAAGTTCTCCCATAGTATCCCACTTCAATTCTAAGAGAAAAAAAAGACTAAACATAGAAAAAGAAAAAACCTATAAATTCCTAGAAGAAAAAAACATCACGGCCATCGATTTTGTAGGCTTCATTATAAAGGCCGTAATTGCTACGTGGGGTATCATGTATTGATAGCATGATGAGCACGAATCAAGTTTTACGGCTTAGATACGATTAGCATAACGCAACATCAATCCGATGAATCATACAATAAAATTCTCTACGGTTGTAACAACCAATCACAAAAAAAAAAAAAGCAACAAACTAACAACAAACTGCAATAAAAAAAATTTTGTAACAAATTCATAACCCAATTACAACAAAAAAAAACTTCTTTATACAACAAATCGAAATGGCAACCGCAAGAGAAACCTTCCATGGCAAATTTTGAAAAGATATATTGTAACAAAATCATAAACTTTATACAACAATTGATAAAAAGTGCTGCAACAATCTAAAGAAATATCCGCAACAAGCCTGCTGAGATAGGGATGGCATGCGGGTGACGGTCTAGTGCTAAGGAGGGAGCAACAGCGGCTGGCCAGGTGCCATGTTCGCCCAACAACTGATACGACACAAATTAGAGAACTCCAATTTATACGTGAGTAGATCCGATCCTTCGTGGTACAAAAGAATCCTTCGGTATAATTGGAGGAGGAATTGAGGAGAGGACAGCCACACCACGGCGACAATTTTTTTTCAGCCATTCAATTGTCTTTCGATTAGTATCAGCGCCGTTCGATCCTTCGCTCAGTCTCGCCTTCGCGCTGGCTCTCGACGCGCGGACCTCTCCACGCGCGGGCCCCACGCATGGCGCGCGTGAACACGCCTCTCGCCAGCGATTTTTTTGGTGCCGCTTCGTCGTCCGTGGGTCCCACTGCTCATATTTTTTTTGTCGGTGCGCGGAACCGCGCGCGGACCGCTAGTAACAGCAAACGCTCTCCAAAATTACTCAATTTAGCAGCAGCAAACAACTTGTATAGGGTGTACGTGCAACAGCGATTCAGCCCCTCTCTCTTGGATTAATCAAATCAAATAGTAGTGAATATTTCTATTCTTCAATCACTGTGAGTAGCAGCCAATACCAACTAGTCAAAACATTAACTAAGTAGTCAGCAGTAAAAAAATATAGAGTGCTCGGCTAGACCAAAGGAAAAACAGCACCAACTAATTAACGCACTCAGTCCAGATGCAATAAATAATTCGGAAGTTGATGTTGAAATTCTCAGCGTTACTTTCGGCCGGCAAACAGGGACATAACTTGACACTTGATGTCAATTTTCAGCAGCAGTTACGATACCACAGTCGTCGGTTTCCTTGACTTCCCACGCAGCAACAGATAACGTTTCGGCTGATTTCGCACGCAGCAAAGACAGATTGGTTCGGCCAGCTGCTCAACGAGTAGCGATCCGATCCTTAGTAGCCTATCCACCCGAGGACAACTCAGTCCACGAACGAAGGAGAGAGATCGATGTCAAACTCACGCCGCAATAGTGATTCTGGAGAGAAATTACGCGCACGGCAACATGACCGCCAAGGCGCCAACTTGGCGATTTTCTAGGGTTTTTCTTCGATCCAAAAATTGTCTCCGTTTACATGGGCATACTCAGTTACTCACGCATACCAGGCCAAAGGCCGCACCTACTTGCACACAGACTCGACCCAGACATGGACTAGGATTCAGACTCATATAAAGTATGCATGCACTTGGACTCTACAGAAATAAAAGAAACCGACATCTAATATGCATGCCACTTAGATTAAAAGTTATGTAAATAAACTAGAAATCGATCTAGCTTAATTAAATAAAGTTAGCAATCCTCCGGTTTAAACCAGAACTCTAATGGAACCCATATAGAAATAATGCTCTTTAGCTCCGTGACTTGGCTCGTCTTGAACATCTTCGTGCACGTGCACAACACTGCGCTCGGCCACCACCTCTTTTCTCATGCCGTTTATGTGTCTCACGTACGCTGTTGGCTCAAGTGTTGCATGCATGCTAGTCGGCCCACGATCAAAAGATCCATGAGACTGTAATCTTTTCTCTATTTCATCTATTGCACTAAGACAAGATACAACCTCATATTGTGAGTTGGAAACACAACCCAATCTTTTCTCTATTTCATCCATTGCACTAATACAAGATACAACCTCATATTGTGAGTTGGAAACACAACCCAACGTTGGAGTAGCACTTGGGGCCATATCAACAACGCTGCCTCGTCACCAGTCCTGCTGACCATCTGCCTCCTCCCACCTCCTCCTGCATCGGCCCCGCTAGATTTGGCGAGCTCCTCTTAAAGGGAGACCTTCGCACGAGATTCGGTTGTGGTGGACAACCTCGTCAAGCGTGAGTGGCGTCGAGCTCAGGTTGGCGGCCAGCGGTAGAGCTGGGAATGTCGGGGCTGAAGCAAGAGCAGAGCAGCTCGTCGGTGGTGGAAGCAGCTCGGCTGAAACATGTCTGATGTATTGGTGGGGAGAGAGAGAGAGAGAGAGAGTGAAGCAGGGGAGGTAGAGGAATGGATGGTTGGGGAAATGCTCTCGCATTTACAACGCATTTAATAAGGTTTGGAGGTCAAAAGAAGTTGCGGTTGGGAAGTGAGTGATCGGTGGGCTCATCGATGCGTCGAACGCACGGGCGCTAGCGATATCCTTAGGAAAATGAGAAAGTATCTCACTATGTGGACGGGCTAAAGGGTGTGCACCGTTGCACACAATACACCATGTGCGTCGCTCTTATGGAGTACTAGTAGCCGTTCTTGGCATGTTGGCGTGTCGAGGTAACAACACAATGAATACATTTTGTGGGCCAATTAGTAGTATGCAGGAGTATTAAGAAGTCGTGAAAGAGTAACATAGTGTTAGGTCCGTATTGATACATAATTCGTGCAAATGTGTGGCGCGGGATCTCTCAGATCACTTAAGAAACAATCAGAGTACTGAGACAACATAATCGATGTAAGCAGTAGATTCTTAGGATCTCGTGTTACTTAAGAAACTATTTGTAGTACAAAGACAACATGTTTACACAACTACACTAATAGAAGTAGAAGTCAGAAGACTGGTCAGATACGTTTCAGGATGATAGAATGTACGACGCTACGTGTAATGTGTAGTAGGAAATAGTAGTCTAGTATACTATTATGCACTACAATAGAAGGGCTCATATGTTTAAAAAACACAGAAGGTAACAAAATGCAAAGCATCTGACATTAGTAGGTATACTATAAAGAGGTAACATGATAATCGATCGATGATCAGGTCATTGTATGTCGGGATCTGATTTCTGAACCCGAACCCTCTGTGTATTTCTGTACTAGTCTCAGATTAGTAGCTAGTGTACATAGTGAAAACATCATTTACACTCTGCAGTGGTTGTACAGTGATCCACACGAGATAATCAACTTAGAATATCAGACTAACACACTTCGCAAAGTGTGCAACTAAGTGATTATCACAAGACTTTTATAATACTTTATCCTCACATTAGCTCTCCTGATGAGCTTAACCCCAAGTCATGGACGTCATTTACCATCCACCCGAAGCTCACTGTTATGGGAGATAACTTGCTCGAACATGGACGTCAATTACCATCGCCCGACACAAGCCACGACAGACATGAAAGTCCTCTACCATTGTCTGCACGACCCAAAATATGGGAGTACGGTTACCATATTCCGCACATATCAAGATATAGAAGTACGATTACCATAATAAAGAGATCACCAACCAACTACAACCTGCGAGATTAATGCTTAGACTCAGTAAATTAGTTGGTTAGGTCTTTCCCATTTAAGACATGTGGTTGTATGTTATTGAGCAGGATAGTCATAGGTGTTGATTCCTAATATTACCTAGGGGCGCGGATGTAATAACCCGAATTGTTTTTGAGGAAGAAAGTAAACAAAAGAGAGAATAAACTATTGAAAAAGGGGTTTTTTCCATATATCCACCAACTGGGCCTTGGGCTCAGGCCGAGTGGCCCAATAGTGGCCGACCAAGTGGGGGTGCCTTTTTCCCCCAAAATCCTAGCCGCCCTAGGCTCCTCCCTCTTTAGCCGCCACCCTCCTTGCCCTTTTCTTTGGTGCCACCTCCCTCTCCCTCCCATCTTCTCCACACCTCCCTCACCTCCATTGATGCTACCAATGGGACTATCGCCAAGGAAGAGGAAGGAGAGGGAAGAAGAGAGGAGAAGGGACAGAAGAAGAAGAAGGTGGGGGTGATCTTCATGAGGGCATTCAAATAAATACAATGATTTCGTGGGTAAATTCACATTCCCCATTGGTTGTAGTAGATGTTTCATATAAGATTAGTCGCCATTAGTTAATTCTGCCACTGCTGTTGTAGATCGATTGTTCTACTATTCTATTGACGCGCGATTTTGACTTTGATCCAAGAGGATCCAGCATTTAGTGTCTCCTAGACTTATGTGGGATTTCGTGTGGGCTTTCCAGAAAGTATTAAATCTTAGTTTGGAGATGGCCGAATTTGGTCAGTTGATCTTCATGAGTTACTTATATAACTTTATGGTGATTCCAGGAAGATAAAGTTCATAAATATTGGACGGATAGAACAAAAGTTATGAATTTTTAAAGTTAATGCTATAATCTGTCATTCATTTGATGTATGAAAGGAAAACTTGGCTGTTTGCAACCATTGTTGCACAGTGGGAATAATTGTGATAATTTTATTTAGAAAGCTAGTTTTCTTTAGTTTCTAAAGAGCCCAAGAACAATGAGTTTGGTTGTGCCAAACAAAAGTTATGAATTTCCCAAGTCAGAAATACCGAAGATGACAAAACGGTCTTCGGGATTAAAATCAAAGGATTAGATGCGTTTCACGAGCAGTTCAATACTGCCGGGCCACGTGGGTTAAACTCCTACTCTGGGTTCATAGAGGAGATTTGGGAGCTCAACTACGTACTTTTCATGATCCCCCTATTTCGATGCCATTGGGTTAAACTTCCGCAAGGTCTGAAGGTCGACAAGTACGTTGTCACTACTGTGGACCTCAAATGTGTCAGATACAAGGACGAACCATTCGTACTCGCTAAGCAAGTTGTTCAAGTTTTTTATGTAACAGACCCAACAAATAAGAACCGTCATGTAGTTCTTCATGAAAAAATAAGGATTGTCAGAGTTGAGAATATCATTGTGAGACCCTCGGGGTATTTAGCTCGTAATGCTTAGCCATCCACTTGACCCTAGCATCACAAACCAAATATCCCGCGCCTCGGTGTATTCTTTCATTCTTTTGAAGCAGCTTCTCTGATTTAAGTTGCTGACAGTTAAAACTTATTGATATTTCATACTTCAAATTTTTGTTAACTCCCTGGAGTAGCTCAAATTCAGCTACAAGATGGTTAACAGATTCATTAACCCACTGAAAATTTTCAGGTTTCCATAAACATTTTACTCTGTTCATACAATTGACAAATGAACTGCTTTTCTGAGCTGCACAGATGCTACTAAAGTTTCTTCACACTACAAACTTTGAATTGGTTAATTCATTCAAGGAACCTAATTGACATTCATAAGATTTGTGAGCATCAGATGGTTCTGACTTGCTAGAGAAACCTATTTTCAGAGACTAATCAGAGAGGAAAACACATAGAGCTAAAAGGCGTAATCAGGGAGGGCTCGGGCGAAGAGGTAGAGCCATTGCCATGACAGGAGGTTAGCGGCGGGAAGTGACAAAAATGGAACCAGGATAGCATGGGGGTCCTAGTGGTGGTGGAGGCGCAGCCGGAGCAGGACGGTGGCGGTGCGGCGAGGTTGAGTGGCGGTCAGCCGTGGAGGTGGAAAGAGGCACCGGCGTCGGAAGGGAGTAGGAGGGAAATTTGAATGTGCACGGGCATGAGTAGAGCTCAGGGAACTCACCAGGTGCTCAAGGATTTACGGAGGGTGGCTTGAGCGAGCTATCCACTTGTGACTGGGCAACATGAGGTAGCTCTCGGCAATGGCAACACTGGGAAGGAATAGGACACGGGTGAGTGATAAGGTTGAGTAGAGGGATGTATAAGGAAGCTCATGGCGGAAGGAATCAGGCTTCGGCTCACCGGAGGAGACACGGCGGCGGTGGAGGCGGATTCGGCTAGAATTGGAGAAGACCCGGGTGCGTGGCTCCACGGTGATGTTTTCCCCAAATTGATGAAGGGGGCTTGCTCTTTGTGGCGGACGGCTCACCGTGACACTGGCCGGGAGCACCGAGATAGCCGAGCGGTGAAAAGAGCTTGGAGGCGGCGCGGCCATGGCCGAGAGTGACGCTCGGGCGCTTGGCTCCTTAGCGTTCAGCAGAGGAAGGAGGAGGAGGGGAACGGAAAGGAGGGGCAAAGGAGCCTCGCGCTGGCCTTCTCAAGGCGATGGGGCAGAGTGCACAAGGTGGCCGATGGTATAGGGCGGCGTGGCGCGGTGCAACGCTGCCTAGCAGCATGCAACGCCCGCGTGGAGAGGACGAGTGGTAGCTGGGCCGGTGATCAAAGTCGATCGGGGAGCAGGGGAAAACCGGGGGCGGGCTGGTCTGAATCCGGGGGCAAGCCTGGTGCATGAGCAGAGATGAGCAACCGCGTGGACATGCATGCACGGCCAGAGTTGGCGCTGTCGGCTTGATGCCGTGGAGAAGATGATATGGGTGCTGGGGCTAGGTGGTTAGCGGCAGAAGAAGATGTGGCTTGGCTGAGCAGGTCCGGTGGGAACATGGCTCAAACCAGAGAAACAGTAAGGGAGTTAAAGAATTAGGCTCTCTAGTTGTTTTGTAAAAAGGCTGAGATGATTAGGTGATTTTTAGAGATAGTTTACGAGCTTCTAAAATCCTGAAATTTTTATGGAAGGTTCTTGACACTTCCTAGTTTATTATATAATTTTTCTAGAGTTTTTCATGAAACACATTTTTCCCTAAAATTGTTTGAGATTCGTTTTAGGTATTTGACTTTTAATTTACAAGTTTGACTGGTTGCTTAAAACTAA
The DNA here is from genome assembly GCA_036346405.1 of Phyllostachys edulis. Classification (NCBI taxonomy): domain Eukaryota; kingdom Viridiplantae; phylum Streptophyta; class Magnoliopsida; order Poales; family Poaceae; genus Phyllostachys; species Phyllostachys edulis. Next base: position 10,468,539 of record CM070564.1, read on the forward strand.
CAATCTAACTCCAAAATTTGTGAAATTTTGTAGGTGAATTTATTAGTTGTTCCAGAACCTAGGAAAATTATTTCCCGGCACTGTTCACAAGTTTTGTTTGTATTGTAAATTCAAATTCAAATTGAGCATGCAAATGAAATGGAAACCAAATAACCTTAAAAAATTCTAGAAAAATTCAAATAAGCAAATCAGAGCATATAGAACTCAACTAAAATATTCCCAGCTGTGGGTCCTACTATATTTTTAAAAATAGAAATCAGTTTGTATTTCTGAGCTATACAAAGTATATTTTCAAGTTTAAAATTGAGATTTCTTGTGAAAGTTACCTCAAGTATTTTAGGAGTATTTGAGGTATTCCTATTTTAAGTTGAATTCCAAAATACATTTCCATACTTAAAACCTTTTTAGTTTTGCCTAAAATTTAACTTAGGCTTTTGAATGGGAGAAGGTGTTTTGGATTATTGGGTTTAAATTCTAGCCTTCAAAATCAAAGGACTTTCAAAGATAGGGTTTTATACCCTACTCTGAATTAAGTTTTCAAATTCTTGACAAATTTTTGTTTTGTTTTAGAAATATTATTTCTAGGTTTTTTTTTTGGAAAACTAGGTTGTAACATCTTTGCTTTGCAACAAAAGTTTTAAAAAGGTCCAAAATTTCACAAATGCACAAAAGATGCTTAACTAATCCAACTTAAGGATTTTGGGCTATTACAATCATGGATGAGGAAGAGCACAATCAATTTGACGAGTTGCCTCCTTTCGGAGACGGCATCAAGCTTGAGGAAGAACTCAGTGAGGAAGCTAGCTATATGCGCGTCGATCATCATGAATGGCTATATTTTAATTAAAAATTTATTCCATAACATGAGACATGTCAATGTGGACTTGCCATGTGTTATGGACTTGTAATCTCTTATTTTGATGTCAATGTGGAATTATCATGTGTTATGGACTTGTAATCTCTTATTTTGATGTAATGTGGAATATCAAAATTGGTTTCACTTGATTTGGAGTTGAGTTGAGTTAGATATGAATTTTTGAAGTCAAATGAATTATAGAACCAGGTTCATGTGCTCTATCACATAGTAGCATATTTGAAGTTGTTAGACCGAAAAGGCGACTAGAGGGGGGGGGGGTGAATAGGAGCACGCTCACTTTTTCACTTTGATCGGATTCAACACCAATTTCACTCCAGTAGCTATGGAAGCTATGAAGACCAATCTACAAGTACAGCAGAAGACTTATATTGAATCCAAACCAAAACCCCAAAGCAAAAGACCAAAACGGAGTTCAAACCCTAAGGCGCGGTCTGACCGACGTTGATTGTGCGGACTGACCGCTCGGGCCAGTCTGACTAGCGGCAGAAGGTTGGACTGACCGACGGCCAAAGCTCAGAATGACCGGCCTTACGATGAACAGGGTAGACAGCCTGAAAACCAAAACAAAAATTGGTCTAAGTTTTGATTCTTAACTCCAAACCTTACCAAACTTGAGACACACCTCCTCTAGGATATTAGGAACCTATTGCAATCAAGAATCGTGAAGATCCATGCAAAAGTTCCTAACTTTTTCTGTTTGAACGAAGGTTGCTCCAAAACCGAGTCAAAACCAAAAGATAATCTAGAGACTTGCTCGTGGGTGATTGATGATCAAGATGATCCTAGATATATTCCCACATGTCACAGCAAGCTAGATCAAGGCAAGAAACCAAGAGAAAACTCGCGGATCAAAGAAGGCTTCAAAATCACCAAATAGAGAGAAGGAAAGCAAATAGATTCATCTTGAGGAAACTTTCCTTGGATTGTTTTTTGATATGGTATTGATTTACAACCACTCCATCAAGGAGGACAAAGACTCAATACATGAGCATGAAATCAAATCCAACTCTCTAGAACCCTAACCTCCAACTATCCTCTCCCTAAGCAAACTAGGGTTTCAAAACAAATGAAAAAGGGTTAAGGGGGTGCAGCCACCACCCTACTCTATTTATAGTAGAGGCTTAGACCTTCTAGAAGATTGAACCCTAATGAGCCCCTGTTAAGCCCACACACGCACGCATTTTAAAGCGCCGTCTTCATCTCCTCTTGACCTAATCCGCTTCAACTTGCGCCGTCTTGCGCCGCGGGTTGGCAAAAGGTCACCAAGGCGGTATTAGGTAAAATTACCAAAATACCCCTTCTCGATATTTTTGCAAAGACCGAGTCCCATCTTCGTGAAGCATCTCCATGCTTCGCCACGTGTAGGTTGATCAACGGCTCTCATCATGTCAGCAAGTCTCTCCCATCCGGCTCCCACCGCAACCACCATGGCACTTGCACCGACCCCGCACGCCTTGATCCAACTCCGTCAGCATCAACTACCTGTTCGGTCACCTTTTGTCCCTTATGCACCATGCTTGACTCCATTGACCTCACCCGCATCACCGATCGTTTCGACCTCACTCTCCAAGCTTAGTCCCGATCATCCTCGCCGCTGACCGTCATTGGCCTCCAAGCAACCTCGCATAACAATAGACAAAGAAATCGATTCCGAACAAGTTCTTCACAACTTGACCCGCGTTAGTCAAAACATGTATCATGCAATACATATGCACTGAAACCCATGAACTTGACCTAACCCAACACTCATCGTCACTTTTGGCCGATAATAGTACACAATCGGTCAGACCGCCTTTCACTGGCCGGTCAGACCGCACTAGGCCGGTCTGATCGCACTCTCAACACCGGTCTGACCGCACCTGCCTAACAGCACTTTCAACTTCGACGCAAACGCGCGTTTCAACAAATCGTCCATGACATTGCCAATTGTGACATCATCCTAAGATCGTGCACATATCCCCATGATATCCACAATCTCCGCCTTGATGAAATGTTGGCAATTTCCTACAAATGCAAATTTTAATGTTTGAAAAGCAAAAAACTCAACGTTTTTGCACAAAGGCACAACTTGGTCCAAATGCAAGAGAAAGCAAAGAAAATGACCAAGTTGGCTTCAGAATAGTATCGGCAAGTGAGATAAGGCAAAATAAAGTGAGAAAGCTTCATTTTCCATAAAAGAGTCAAAATCTCACTTAAGGTCCATATGAAAGAACAATTATTCAATTTAACATTTGATCATTGTGAGGTTGCAAGAATTGCAATTCAAGTTCAGAAAAGGCAATAAGACCATAAGAATACAAATAAGATACTCCCCCTCACTATGATCCTCAGATTTCAGAAAATTTCAACTTCTCCAAATTTCTCCAAAAGACTCCCCCTTTTAACATTTTTGTTACTTCTTCTCCCCCTTTGACAATAGAGTCATCAAGGAATCACGCCTTCCTCTCGTCTAGAGATAACAAATGTAGAATTGAGGAAAAAGCGTAAAAGGAACATGCATGAAATGCAATAGAGTGGCTTCATTTTTTTTGTATTTTTTAATTTTTGAGTACAAGAAGCTTTGGAGATAACCCAAAAGAACAAGCTAGCAATTCTAATATTGCACAAGAACATATCAAGCCTGAAGGCACTAGCAAGATCATGTTAAGATATATATATCAAAGTTAAGCTAGAAGGCTCAGTGTAACGCAATGATTTTTATCAATTTAAGCAAAGCTTCAAATTTAGCAAGTTCATCAACAGGGATCCTAAAATGATACTGGCCATGTCAAAATGTCAATGTGAGATCAAAAAGCTAACAATGACCACATTAACAGACAAACAGGTCTTGAATTGAATCATTTTGCTCAATTTTCTCAAACGCCCATTTTTCAACAGTTTTTCATTTGCAATGAATATTGAAGTTGACTAATGGTCTAACTTAGTGAAGAAGATCCTGGACTAGGAGCCGTCCACAAAGTCTTCCTAAGCTTCGACCAAAAGTTGATTAAAGGTATATCTTAGTGAAGAAGATCCTAGACTAGGAGCCATCCACAAACTCTTCCTAAGCTTCTACCAGGGCGACAAATTTTGAGGTTCATGTCAGTTTTGACAAGCAGTCCCCATGAGATTGTCTGGATCATCAAACTATCTCCAAGTTCATGTCTTTGACATGCAGTCTCGTGAGTAGTTTGGCACATTTTAACCACAAGACAATCTTTAAATTTGATTTTTCATTTTTCACAAGGGCAGTTTTAGATTCTCAAAAGAAAAGAAGCTCAAGTAATGATCAATTTTAGATTCAAGAGCTAACAAAGCAATTTTGACAGGGCCAATGTCACAAAAGGAGCACTAATTGCGCAACTAGCTAAAACATCCACATATTGCAATTTTTAGTTCAAGTTGTTTTAGTGTTCTAGCTCATTCAACAAAGACTTAGCTACGCATGTGAAAGCATGATAATTCTAGCAAGTCAAAGAACTAGACATGACATTGAGCAAGAATTAAAATACTAAAGCTCCAAAGGGTAATAAGCAAAGCTTCATCAATTCAAAAGACAAGCAGGAAAACTAAATGCCATACTAGAGGGTAGAGTGTAGGTACCTGAAGATGCGCTTAACGACTTGAAGATGTGAAGTCCTTGGAGACGCCTAAAACCTCGCACAGAGGCAGACCGCGTGGTGAATGTCCGGTCTTGAGGCCATCAGGTACAGAAGGGAGCCGATCATGTTGTGGTGCTCGTGTTGATCCACAACTTCTCCTTCCTTATCTGGATCCAAAGCAGTCGAAGTCGCCATGGGAGTGGCGATCGGCTTGCAGTCACCTATCTCGAAGCGCTTGAGTCGATCCTTGGTGTACTTCGTCTAATAGATAAAAATCCCTTCCTTGCATTGCTTGATTTGAAGCCCCAAAAAGTAGTTGAGCTCTCCCATCATACTCATCTCAAATTCCCTGGACATGGTCTTAGAAAAACTGGAAACAAGGGCATGAGAAGGACCACCAAAGATAATATCATCTACATAAATCTGAACAAGCAGAAAGTCATTTTCATGCTTAAGAATGAACAAGGTCTTATCTACCTTCCCCATCTCAAAATCATTCTTAAGCAAGAAGGTCTTAAGTCTATCATACCAGGCTCTAGGGGGTTGCTTAGGACCATACAAGGCTTTGGATAGCTTGAAAACACGATCAGGGTGCTTGGGATTCTCAAAGCCAGGGGGTTGCCTAACATACACTTCCTCCTCTAAACCATTCAGAAAGGAACTCTTAATATCCATTTGATACAATATAAAACCTTCAGATGCAGCAAATGCAAGTAGAATGTGAATGGCTTCTAGTCTAGCAATAGGAGCGAAGGTCTCATCAAAATCTAACCCCTCAACTTGGCTAAAGCCCCGAGCTACCAACCTAGCCTTGTTTCTAACCACAGAACCATCCTCATTTTGTTTATTTTTGAACACCCAACGGGTTCCTATCACATTATGACCACTAGGAGGTTCTACAAGGTTCCAGACTTTATTTCTTTCAAAATTCTCTAACTCCTCATGCATGGCATTGACCCAGCTAGAATCAGATAAAGCATGTGATATATCGCGGGGTTCAAAAGAAGCTACAAATGCAGAGTGAGAGAAAAGACTCGGATCATGATACCTGGAGCGAGTGACTCGCTCATGAAGAGTACTAATCATCTGATTCGGAGGATGTTGCTTCTGAATGTGCAGTGGAGTGCCTAGGGGAGATAGCATCTCCTCAACCTCTGCAGGTACTGCTGATGAAGAAGATGCAGTAGGAGCCTCAATTGGAGGTGAAGTAGTCGTAGTAAGTTCTGGAGCTTCGACAGCTTGGACAGGAACAGCAGCAACAGGTAGAGGAGCAGTATCAAGTTCATCTTCATCTTCTTCCACAAAAATGCTCACTATCACCTGTAAGTCACTGGAAACATCGGATCTAGCTCCAGGGCTAGTCTCATCAAAAGTGACATTGCATGTCTCCTAGACAATGTTAGTTTCAACATTAAAGACCCGAAAACCCCTCGAATGAGCAGGATAACCCAGAAATAAACCATCACAAGTCCTTGATTCAAATTTATGTAGGTTTCCTGTCTTGAGAATAAAACATTTAGATCCAAAGACTCGAAAGTGAGAGACAGAGGGTTTTCTACCAAAACGAAGCTCATAAGAGGTCTTGCCCAAAGAAGGTCTCAAAAAGACATGATTTGCAATATGGCAAGCTGTAGTAATAGCTTTGGCCCAAAACCTCCTCGTTGTGCTATACTCATCTAGCATTGTCCTAGCCATCTCGACTAAGGTCCTGTTCTTCCTTTCCATAACACCATTTTGTTGAGGGACGTGTGGAGAAGAGAACTGATGCTCAATACCGCGCTCAGCACAAAAAGAGGCAAAAGAAGCATTCTTTTACTCCGTGCCATTATCACTGCGGATCGCTCTCAAGGCACCAGGATGTTCAAAAGCCAAACGAAGGACAAGATCATAATAGTGATCAAAAGTCTCATCCTTCGAAGCAAGAAAGAACACCCAAGAGTATCTCGAAAAATCATCGACTATGACAAGGATATACCATTTGCCGCCAACTGACCGAATCCTAGCAGGACCAATAGTATCTATATGAAGCAACTGTCCTGGTCCATCAGTCATGACCATAATCAATGAAGGGTGTGAGGAGGCAACTTGCTTGCCATGCCTATAGGGCGCACATACAGCATCCTTGACTGCTTTGAGTTTAAGCAAACCTCTGATGAGATTAAGGCTGCTAACTCGCGTCAGATGATCAAAACCAATGTGCCCCAACCGTCGGTGCCAAAGCCAAACATCAGAAGAAGATGCAATCAAACACTTAAGAGATCCGGCAAGAGATTCAGAAAAATTAGCTCCAAATATTCTACCAACTCTAGAAATCCCAAAAACGAGCTCACCAAAAGAATCAAGCACACGACATGCATTTTTCTTAAAACGAGTCTCATAGCCATCATCAAGAAGCTGTGAGACAGAAAGTGTAATAGCCCAAAGTTCTGTTACCAATTTAAATTTATTAAAGTTATTATTTATTGGATTTTCGAAATTTGAAAGGGTTTGTTTGATTTACTTAAAATTCTAAAGATTTAAAAGTCAAAAATAAAATTTATTAAAGTTTTTAAAGTTTTATTTGAGTTAAAGTTGAAAAATAAAAATTAAATTAATTTTAAGAATTTTCTCAAATTTTAAAAGCTCTTTCCTAAATGTTTTAAAGCCAAAATAATTTATTTGCAAAATTAATAGCCAACTTAAAGTTGTAAATAATTTTATTAAGTTCAAATCAACTCTAGGAATTTCTGTGAATTTTTATAGAATTTTTGGACTTATTTTGCTATTTTCTAAACCTTTCTTGAATTAACTGATTATTTAAAATGGAAAAAATCATTTTAATTATTAAAACCTTCTTGGGCCTAAACTCGCCCGGCCCAACCTCTCCTCATCATCAAGAATCGCCCACTCCTCCCTTCGCCCGCCCGCACCCCCATCTCCCTCATTCCCCCTCCCCCTCCCTCCAACCGTCGGATCTAAATCCGACGATCCACACGCGCCCACGCCGCTTTCTTTTCTCTGCTGCCCGATGCGAATCCTACCGCTCCGTGCCCTTCTTCCTCACCCGTCTTCTTCTCCAACGGGCAACCGCACGCTCCGCTATTTGTGGTCAGACTGAGTCTCCAACCGCCGCTTTGCCGGTTACGCCGTGAGATCCGGGCGACGTCTTGACGACCCCACGCACGCACGCACCGCCTCACCCCCACTTCTTTCTCACGCTGGTTCCGTTCCGGATTCTCCAACCGCCGCCATTGACACCGCCCACGATCTCCTCCTCACCTCCTCGCCCTATAAAGGAGCGCCCGGCCCGCGTCTCTCCACCCATCCAAACGCCTCATCCCTTAGACTCTCGCCCGAAGCGCTCGGATTTTAAGTTCTTCGCCGCCACCGGCTCCCCACGCCGATTGCCGCGCCACCGACGACCCTCCGCCACCCCGACCCCACATGCGATCGCCACCACCTCACTGCGTCTGCGTCGCACACCCACCCGAGCCTAAGATCACGGAGGCTGCACGCCACGACTCCCCGATCCTCGCCGCTTTCTCTCCTGCCACTGGCCTTCTACCCTCCTCCGCCACCTGGTGGCGCTTTGACATCCTCAAGACCTCCTCTTGCGTTTGCGCCCTCATGAACCTCGCCGCCGCATGCTCACGACGCCATAGCACCCGAGCCGCCGCTGGTTTTGTTGAGGTGGCACAGCCACGTGGCTGCCACCTAGGAGCCACGTAGGCTCCACCTTTACCCCAATGCTCGCGTGGTACCGACGTGGTGCCAAGTCAGCACAACCCCGAGCCCAAAAGCCGCGTAGACCAAGTCCACATACAGTCTATGACACGTAGGCCCCACTGTCAGAAATTTATTTTAAATTAATTTAAATTCCGAAATTCCACTGCTGACGTCATGCTTGCATAATAAATGGAATTTCCTTCAGGAAAATAATTCAGTAAATTCCAATAAATCCAATTTAGGGTTTAATTTAGAATTAAATTTGTATAATTCATAACTTTTGCATCCAAACTCCAAATTGGGTGATTCCAATTTCTAAAACCTTATGAAATTATCATCTAGCTAAATAAAATATAATTATTTGATTTTGTTTAAGTTTAAACTGTCTGCTTGAATTTGAAATGATTTAAACTACAAATTTAGGATTTAAATTTGTAAAATTCATATCTTTTGTTTCCTAACTCCAAATTAAGTGTTTAGAATTCCTAAATTCATATAAATTGAAGATCTAGCTAACTAAACCAAAATTATTTAAATTGTACTTCATTTGAATCTTGTTTGTATTTAGAAATTCATTTAAATTTCAGATTTAGGATTAAAACTTGTAAAATTCATATCTTTTAAATCCCAACTCCAATTTGAGTGTTTCAAATTTATAAAATTTTATAAAATTATTATCTAGCTAAATAAAATAGAATTATTTAGTTTTGAGTTAATTTGAATTGCCTTTTTGATTTTTTATTTGAATTTCGCTTGAATTTGGATCGCTTCACAGATAGATTTCGATTTACTTTGAGAGTCGGTTTTCAACGTAGTTGGAGACCATATAAGAGGATTGATTTTGACAGTATGATCATCGTGGTTGTACACACAAGCAACCTTGGAGAGAGTGTTTGTGAGTACTAGGTGACTGTTAAGGAAAACAACATCACCAAGCAAGGCAAGTTACATTCTTGACCATATTGCACCCATTATCTTAAATTATTTAAATTCGCTTTTAAATTGTTATTGCATGCTTATTTATATTCAGAATTTAAATGCCTGCTTTAAATTCATAGATATTCCTAAATCCTTTGTATGGCCAAATTTGTTAATTGAATCAAATACCTTGTCACCCTAGATAAAACCTAGTTGATACGATAGTATGAACTAGGATCATTTGAAAATGTTGCAAAGACATGCTTAGACCAAAAATATTGATTTGGGGAATTTCACCAAAAATCAAATATTGTTTAAATTGTATCCATGGCATTGGTGTGTTATGGAAGTTTATAAATGATCTTGAAAAATGAAATAAAATAATGGTTTGTACTTGGGCGAAATGGTTGTTTGATGGTGCATGTCAATGCACCTGCTCAATCTGGGTAGGGTTGAGGCCCATGGGTTTTGTGGAAAGTCGCCCAAGTCAATTGAGGACCGCCTCGAGCTGCCTTTGCTATGCCTATAATGGGCTATGCCTCACCGTGCAACCACATGTCCTCGTAATGGGGTGTAGGACACAGCTAATTAATTTGCAGAGTTCCATCGCAGCTTGATCCTCAGATGTACGTGGGTGGTCTTTCATGGCCTGTCTTTCATGACTACTTTATTCCCACCTAGCGCAAGAGGGGGCTAGGAACTCTGCGGATTTCTATCCAAAGGGGGCGAAACCTTAGCGAGGAGAAACTGTGGTGGAATGATGCATTGTAAAGGCCTTGGCATGTGCTCTAGACTGCTTACCTAAGGTAGTGAGCGGTGGCATAGATATATGCCGGATAAACTAGAGAATTCGTGTCTTGTGGGTAAAGTGTAGAACCTCTGCAGAGTGTAAAACTATTCGAATAGCCGCGTCCGCGGTCATGGACATGCTAGCAAAGCCACTCAAAGTTAGACTTGGAATTTGTTTTAAAAAGACTTTGTCAACTGGTTTATCCAAATGGGAATTGGGCGGTTAGCCATGTGATAGGAGGATATCCTTCACCATTTATGTGTGAATGTTATCTGACTATAAAATTGATTTAGAAAATGAATTTTAGTTATTGAATAACTGCTTTGGAACTTAGTACAAGTATTTAAAGGAAATGCTGATTTATGCAAATTTAACCAATAAGCCATCCTTTGTTACATCCATGTATGCATGTCATTCTGTTATTTGACGGGTGTAACTTGCGAGCACGGTAGTTGTGCTCATACTTGCTTTATGCAAATAAATTTCAGAGGAGAAGGACTTTGTCATCGGTGTGGATCTCGACGACTAGGCCGCTTCCCCAGTCGATTGCCTGTGGCAGATTAACTGGACTCTACTCCATCTTCTTCATCTTCCGCTGTGTTTATTTTATTGTTGGCCTGTAAGCCTCCTTTGTAATCAACTCTGTTGTTAATTATTAATAAAGTTGTGATATGATTTTGTTACCATATTTGTTTACTGTGTGAACTAGCTACTGATCATGGGACTAGTTCAGAAATGCACAGAGGATTCGGGAGTGTTAATCCCGGGTCTTATAGAAAGCAAGTTGTACCTTAGTTTGGACACAAGAGTGACGTCCTTGAGAATGAACTTGTCGTTCACCCTGATCAATCCAGTTCCTTCAATGCGCCATTGTGTATCATCTCCGAAGGTGATGAAGTCATCACCCGTCGACCGCGTGAAGGAGGTGAACCATCTTGAGTCTCCGGTCATGTGGCGTGAACACCCGGAGTCGATGAACCATGTATTCTTCCCCCTTTCGATGTAATCCTGAAAATCAAGTAATGTAAGAACGATGTGTCTCAACATCAAGTTAGTTAAAATCATCTTGGGAACCTATTATCGAGACACGCTTATAGTAGTATGCAAAGCACAAGTGCTATCCTTGATTTTATTAGGAGTTCTATTATGAGCAATGGTTACTTTAACATGAGAAGCATCCTGCCTAGAAACATGGTGAGCATGAGAAACAAATCCTTGTCCGTGTTTCTTATTTTCTAAGTGACCATGTCTCATAAAAGCTCTAGGTTGATGAGATGATTCTAGCAATATTTCTCCTAGCATTTTTCAACCCACGCCAATGTAATCTCTACCAAATGTTCACTCTTCTTGCAATAGGTGCAATGGTATTTGGTACCACGGGAGAAGTACCTTTTGACTCAAAAGAAGGTTGGAAAAAACCTGCAGATTTGAAGATTGTTTTTGCAGGTTGGGTTTTGAATTCAACTAAGCCATTTTCCAAGACCTCAGTGACATTAGGCTTGGATTTGTCCTAGGCTGAGTTGTATCCTAACCCTTGCTTCTTATAAGGAGTTTTAGATGTGTCAAGGATTATGTTTAACTGTTTCTTACCTTTAGAGAATTTCTCTAATGTGTCCTTAAGGTAAGTATTTTCTTTTTCAAAGTTAACACATGAATCACAAGTCTTGGCCTTAATGGCCCTAGCATGTTTCTCCTTAAGAAAAGCAACTTCAAATTTAAAGGCCGCACATGAGGCACAAGTATCAGAATCAATTTTATCCTTAAGCTTGGCAAACTTAGCTCTAACTGCTTCTATTATGTTATTGACTTCATGTTCACGTTCTAAGCAGAAAGAACACAAGCTAGATTCAACATTACCAGAAGCAGCTAACTTGCTAGACTCTAAGAATTTTTCACAGGGAGCAGATTTAACATCAATTAGCTCAGTCCTAACATTTTTAAGTTGATGCAAAGCAATATCATGAGCAGATTACAGTTTAGCAAATTCAAAATGTAGAGCATGGCAAGATGAACATTCATCAGATTCAAGAGTCTTAGCATTTACAAGTTCTAAAGTCAAATTATCTACTTGTGACTCTAAGTCCTTGTTCCTAGCCATGGTAAACTCTAAAGCCTTATCCTGACTCATGAGTTGCTCAAACATGTTGTCGCATCTAGCAGAAAGAACATCATAGGAGGGAGGTACCTCATCGTTGTCGTTGGCGTCGATGGAGTCAGCCATGAAGCACATGCCGGTGAAGTCCTTGGCCTTCCCTATCTTGTTTTGAGGGAGCTCCTCCTCCTTGTCCTTCTCGCTCCTGGAGTCCACATCGCTCATGGATTGATCTCCAAAAGCAAGAGGACCCTAGTGAGCAGACCTTCATGAGCTTAGCAAAGATCATACTTGGGCTTGCTCTCGAGGCTTCTTCCAGCAAAGCTTCTCATCCTTGCGGTTGCCCTTACCTTTCAAATTTTGGGGTAGTTTGCTCGATATGATATAGCTTTCCACACTCATAGCACGTCACAGGGCCACCTCTCTTCTTTTTTCTAACATTGTTATATGCCCGTGTGAATTTCTTGGCTAAAAGAGCTAAATCAGCCTCAGGAAGACTCTCAAACTCTTCTTCTTGAATTACAGATAAACACGCAAGAGAAAATCCAGAAGAAAACTCAGAAGAACCATCAGAAATTCTTTTCAAAGGATCAGCTACCAAAGCCATGTTATCCTTCTTAGGAAGACTGCCTCTCTTGATCTCATGAGTCTTGAGCTTGCTATAAAGCAGCTCCAAAGTGAGAGTAGGGAGATCAACGTTCTCCTCAATGGCAGTAGCCTTCATCTCCCACTCCTTGGTGTTGATTGCAGCCAAGAGGTGGGTGGCATTCTCAGATTGAGAGTACTCAATGTCAACAGCTCTCATGTGATTGATCACCTTGTTGAAGCGAGTAAAAACATCATCGATGCTCTCACTAGGACGCATCTCGAATTTGTTATACTCTCTTGTAGATCTGCCTCTAGCGACTTGCTTGATCCGGGACGATCCTCATGGTAAGTTTCAAGGGTGTGCGATCTCATGTGCGGTCTCAAGGTTGCAAATCCTATCGCTTTTATCTACCAAGCCCAAAGATATAGGAGGTTCTTAGCCTTATGGTTGTTCGCCAAAAGGGTCACTGGGTGAAGCAACCTCGAGCAAAATGAGCGAGCTCGAACAACCTCCCATACACCGTCCTTCGGTTCAAGGAAGACTCGCATGCGATTCTTCCAATAGGCATAGTCAAGCCCATCGAAGACATGCGGCTTGGTCGAGTACTTCTCCATCGCCAAGTTCAGTGCCAGGTTAAGATCAAGATTGAATTAACTGGGCTCTGATACCACTTGTTGGACCGAAAAGGTGACTAGAGGAGGGGGGGGTGAATAGGAGCACGCTCACTTTTTTACTTTGATCGGATTCAACACAAATTTCATTCCAGTAGCTATGGAAGCTATGAAGATCAATCTACAAGTACAGCGGAAGACTTGTATTGAATCCAAACCAAAACCCCAAAGCAAAAGACCAAAACGGAGTTCAAACCCTAAGGCGCAGTCTGACCGACGTTGATTGTGTGGACTGACCACTCGGGCCAGTCTGACCGGCGGTAGAAGGTCGCACTGACTGGGGTGTGGACTCACCGACGGCCAAAGCTCGGACAGACCGGCCTTACGATGAACAGGGCAGATAGCCCGAAAACCAAAACAAAAATTGGTCTAACTTTTGATTCTTGACTCCAAACCTTACCAAACTTGAGACACACCTCCTCTAGGATATTAGAAACCTATTGCAATCAAGGATCGTGAAGATCCGCACTAAAGTTCCTCACTTTTTCCGCTTTGAACGAAGGTTGCTCCAAAACCGAGTCAAAACCAAAAGATGCTCTAGAGACTTGCTCGTGGGTGATCGATGATCAAGATGATCCTAGATGTATTCCCACATGTCACAACAAGCTAGATCAAGGCAAGAAACCAGAAGAAAACTCGCAGATCAAAGAAGGCTTCAAAATCACCAAATAGAGAGAAGGAAAGCAAATAGACTCATCTTGAGGAAACTTTCCTTGGATTGATTTTGATATGGTATTGGTTTACAGCTACTCCATCAAGGAGGACAAAGACTCAATACATGAGCACGAAATCAAATCCAACTCTCTAGAACCCTAACCTCCAACTGTCCTCTCCCTAAGCAAACTAGGGTTTCAAAACAAATAAAAAAGGGTTAAGGGGGTGCAGCCACCACCCTTCTCTATTTATAGTAGAGGCTTAGACCTTCTAGAAGATTGAACCCTATTGGGCCCCCGTTAAGCCCACACACAAACGGGTCACACACGCACGTATTTGAAAGCGCTGTCTTCATCTCCTCTTGACCTAATCCACTTCATCTTGCGCCGTGGATTGGCAAAAGGTCACCAAGGCGGTATTAGGTAAATTACCAAAATACCCCTTCTCGATCTTTTTGCAAAGACCGAGTCCCATCTTTGTGAAGCATCTCCATGCTTCGCCACGTATAGGTTGATCAACGGCTCTCATCATGCTCAAGCAGTCTCTCCCATCCGGCCCCATCAAACCACCATGGCACTTCCACCGACCTCGCCGCTGATCCAACTCACGTAATCAATCGCCTGTTCGGTCACCTTTGTCCCTTATGCGCCATGCTTGACTCCATTGACCTTACCCAGATCCCGGCCGTTTCGACCTCACTCTCCAAGCTTAGTCCCGATCATCCTCGCCGTTGACCGTCGTTGGTCTCCAAGCAACCTGCACAACAATAGACAAAGAAATCAATTCCGGGAACAAGTTCTTCACAACTTGACCCACGTTAGTCAAAACATGTATCATGCAACACATATGCACTGAAACCCCATGAACTTGATCTAACCCAACACTCATCGCCACTTTGGGCCGACGAACAGTACACAACGGGTTAGACCGCCGTTCATCGGCGGCCGACTGCATTACAGTTTGGCTCGACCGACGCTCAATGCTGGTTTGACCACACCTGCCTAACAGCACTTTCAACTTCGACGAAAACGCGTGTTTCAACAAACTGTCAATGACATTACCAATTGTAACAGCATCCTAAGATTGTGCACATATCCCCATGATATCCATAGAAGTCAAATGAATTATGGAACCAGGTTCATGTGCTAGTAGCATATCACAGATGGTTCTATTATGGAACCGTCTGTGATTTCGTATGACAGACGGTTCCATAATAGAACCGTCTGTGATTTCGTATGATAGACGGTTCCATAATAGAACCATCTGTGATATCCCTTTATTAATTGGGTACCTCTAGGGTTTGCGCCCTTACTCAACACTTTCCCTTCCCAGTGCCTTACACTCGCCCGTTCGCCTCCCCACCCGAGTGCACCAGACCTAGACACCGCCGCCGCCCGAAACCTCCTATTTCGTCACCACTCGGCCGCCCTCGCACGCCGCCAGCTTCACACCACCACACACGCCGCCGCTTTGCTTTTCGCCTCGCCGTCGTCACCTCGATTCCCCTTCTCCTGTCGCTTGGCGCCCTGCTTCGAGAGCGACTCACCTTCGACGCCGCCTCCTCCTCCTTCCCCTTATGATTATTGCTACTTTAGTGAGTATTGCACCTTTGTGATATTTCGCCTAATCCTTGCACATATATTAGCAGTACTAGTTGATCTTCTTGATTTGTGATATTTTTGATATCTGAGACTAGTTATGGAGATATTGCAAATTATTAGAGGTTCTATTATTGCCCTGTGATGAAATTAGACTTATACTAAAATTGATTTGACATTTTAGTTTGGACTTGAGCTCCAATAGGTTTGTTTATCATCAACTGGTCTTGAATTGATAGCTCAATACTTTTGGATGCCTAGAGAGTTGCACGCTCAGATTCTATGATTCTTTTTAGCGCTCAGGGCTACTAGTGCCTTGTGAGCAATATTGGCCTTTTTGTCGCCTTTGTTTAATCTGTGATTTTTCCCTCGTGTCTAAATCAAGGTTGTTGAACAAAGTCTGCTATTGACTAAATTGCTATGTTTGATGATCTATTAACTGTGACCTCTCAAGGCTTAAAGTGATTATTGCTATTTTATGTTTGAGATCCTCTTGACTGATTAGTAAAATTGTTTTAGAGCTCAAGGCTTAAATTGATATTGTCAAATACTTTTAGTGAAGAGTATAGTCTATAGTTTTGAGAAGGTAGAGTTTAAATAATTTTCCAACTCTACTTCTGAGGGCAACTTTAAATTCACTCACATCTGAGCAATATGCTGATTTGTATCATATACATGTGGTATATGTTTAGCATTTCAATAAATTTAAATGGCTTTGAGGATTTACATTTGATTATGTTGATTTGGACATTTGAATGCTGTTTGATTAATGCTATTTTTTGTGTGATTATGCTGGATTTATTTCTATTAGTTTGCTTATCCTGCTTTGTTTACAACAAATATGCTTGAACCCGGCATGTTGTTTCTCTATTGCTTTGAACTCTGCATTTAAGTTTCTATGTTTGAAGTTTGAACTTGGTTACCTGTTAATTTTTATCGCTTATCAATTATCAATTGTTGTTGCTCTATTGCTTTGATTGTTCAAGAATCAAGTATATATCTTTATAGTCTTTCAACTTCTATTTTTTCTGTATAAAATATGTTTTCAAGGGAAATTATCTTCGAAAATACCTAGTGGATATCAACTTGCAACCCATTTTATGTAAACTCTCAGCGTATGTAACTTATATAGATAGCAAGCAAGCGAGATGGTGTCTGCACCATCTTCGCCGCCAGCATCAACGTCGCCGAATGCATCTAGATCTCCGACGGAATTGGTACGTAAGCAAGATGATAGAGGAATATCGAAATTGCCTGCGGGCCGAATGACCATCACAGAGGTCAGTACCGTTGGGGTCCCTCTGAGTCCCAAGAAAGTAGTGGTGAGATTCCGGACCATCTGCGGAATACTTGGAAGGGAACGGGTCTCCATCACCACACCAAGCTGGAAGTCTTTGACGGACGTAGAGAGAGGCCAACTGTGGACTGAAATTTTAGCTTTGTTCACTATCCCAGAAGAAGACTAGGCACACGTGAAACAGCAGGCGTTGCTCGCAATGGGACACGCGTGGAGGACCTTCAAGAGCACGCTTGTCACAAAGTATGTGAACACGGGTCGGACGCCCTTCACGAAGTATCAATTCTTGTCGCGGGATACATGGGATGCCTTTGTGTGGATAAAGATGATAGCCGAATTTCAGGAGAAAAGCGCGGCGCACAAAGCTCAACAGGCACAAAACACTCACCCCCACAAACTCAGCACCGCTAGGTACATGGGTAAAACCACAGAATCGATGGCGGAGGACGAGAACGCAACCCGACCATTTTCTGAGATCACAAACGAGCGCACTCGAAGCTAGTTAAGAGCGAGGGCCTCAGCCACGTCTTCGGGCGGCATCTCTTTCACAAACCCGACAGACGAGGCAGTGTCCCAACGTCTGGTAAATATGTTGAACTACCTAGTTGTTAATAAGTCCATAACTTCATAGTGTCTATAATAACATGATGACCTCATGCAGCATGCATTGACTACCGATTCTTCCTAAGACTGCTTCCAAGTAGACAAGGAGAAGGATATACTATCTACGGCCCTAGGAAACAAGGAGCACCCAGGTTGCATGTGAGGCCTTAGGGTTTATGTACCTTGGAGGGATGGATTCCGAGACGACTCCGACATGTATAGGAGTAGGAAAAGATCCAAGGCCGAGCATGAGAACCGGTTGGTACATATGCTTACTTCAAAATTTCAAGGACAGATAACAAGATTAAATGAATTAACTCCTCAACCAATCGCAAGCTGCCCCCCGTTATTTTGGGAGCCAATCCTCCACAACATCGGAGTAGCGTCGCGTCCACGCATAATTCTGAACATGATGACGTCCAATTACCTATCAGCGACATCAAGGTATTGTACATATCTAGAATGCTCCAAAGATAGATCTGTAGGACGCCTTAGCTAATTGTGTATCATTTTGTAGGAGTCGACACCCTGCAAGCCCCAAGAGAGGATGGTTGGGTCTATTTCTATTGAGGCTGGGTGGGGGATGGCGTATCCATTCTAGAAAGGACAAGTCAAAGACAAAGGCCTGGGCCAGTTAGCGCGGGTTACTGACAGGTCTAGGTGGATATGGTACATGACAATTTTATGGCAGTCCCGCTGGAGATTCGCCTGAACGAAGACATCAGAACACTAGGGGATGTCACGCACACTTTTATCCAGTGGCCCAAGAAGGACATCGCCCTGGACCCTACAGTGCCGCGATCTCAACATAACCATTTCTCTCCAAAGGGACCCTCGATGACTCCACCTCAACCTTCACTTCAAAAGGCCACCTCATCGGTTCCCGTGGAGAAGATGCCAAAGGAACAAGAAAAGCGTGTCGCCGTGTCGGTTCCCGAGTCGTCTCATAGGAAGATGTGTAGCGGGCAAGTCGTTAAGGCCAAATCAAAATCGAAGAACATTAAGGCGCCTCCCAAGCCCGGGAAATACTCCCTCGGAAGTCTGTTGGCCTGCTACCGAATAGGTTGTCAGGCTTTGCATGTTTGGTACATGCGGATGACCAAAGAGAAGGGGTGCGATACTGGAATCACCGTCAGATACACGAAAGAGCATTTCTTCTACGAGCTGGGCCACTTCGTTGTGGGCTTTGACGACTTATTTGACCTATTCAACCTCAATGCCATCGATGCCTATAAGTGTGTACAATCAAGTTCTACATTCATGTAATACCGATAAATATCACAACTCATTACTTATGTATAGATACATGATGAAAAATGCCTAGGGATGGCGAGAACCAGTGGGTTTCCTCGACCCACACATGGTCTTTGAGCAAACCATCACCCAAAATGCATCCTACGTCGTGAAATACATAACGACGTGATTACTTGCTCAGGACGACAAGGACTACATATTGGTGTCCTACAACCAGAAGTAAGTGCTTCACTACTTGCTATACAAATTTCATTTGTACTTTATACGCAGCGCGAACTTAGGTTTAATGACTATAGCGACATACATGAGTAGGTTCCACAAGATCCTTTTAGTCAATGTACCAAAGAGGAACAAGGTAATATTCCCTGATTCCCTACTCAACAAAACCCACGACTTCACCCTTGTGGAAGGCATACTCGACAGGTATGCTTATTTCCTCCATACATAACTCTATTGCAGTCTTCCTTTGTTTGAAATGGCCGATGATAACTTTCTAAAATCATGTAGGTCGTTCAGCGCCTATGTTGTTGAGCGAGGGCCATACAAGGGATCGAAGTCCACATCAGAACACATGAAGCGATTTTCGGTACAAGCTACAACACAATAATCCTATATCACAAGTACAAAGTGCATCAGAGTGGGATTCTCACTCAGCTCTCTAATTTCTGATTTGGAGGCTATCATCACTAACTTGTTCTCTCCCTGACTTTTCTTTTTACCACTCAGATTTGGCTTGTGGCGCTCACTCGCCGAAGGTGGAGTCACTCTATTCTTCCCTCTTTCATTCTCTCTCTACTTTTACCTCCGTCTTTTGCACAGAATCATTTACAATTTCAGCAGAAGTAAGTGGTTTTAACAACACATCCTTGTTGTTCCACTTGAATTTGTAGAAGTTGCTGCACCCATCATGTATGGCAGCACGATCATATTGCCATGGTCTACCCAGCAGTAGGTGGCAAACAGTCATAGGGACAACATCACAATCAACGGCATCACGGTAAGTGCCAATCTGAAAGTGTATACGTACCATGTAGGTCACCTTCACCTCTCCATTCTCACTTAACCACTGAACATGGTAAGGATGAGGATGTGGAATAAACTTCAGTCCCAGCTTCGTGCATAATTCTTTGCTTGCCAAATTGTGACAACTACCACCGTCGATTTTCACTTTGCATGCTTTCCCCTTTCCCACTTGTGTGCGGGTCTAAAATAGGTTGCATCGCTGTTCCATAGATGGTGCGGGCAGCACACTTAACACCTTTTGCATGCAAATCACCGTTGGTAGATTGACGGCGCTACACACTAGTTGCCCATCTCCATCCTCCTCGTCCACATCATCAAAGTGATCAAAATCAGCAAACGGATCATCTTCATCTTCACTAGCTGATGCATACTCGCCCGCTTTAGTGTACAACATGGTCTTGTTATTTGGGCAGTCCTTCTGCATATCACCACGTCCCAAGCACTTGAAGCATTGTATATCACGAGTTCTTGCTGTAGAGCCCACCGAAGAAGTGCCACTTGCAGCTGGTTGCACACTTCTCCTTGCAAGGGATGGAGGCTCCTCCTTCTTGCCACTTGGTGCACTTCGAAAAGTTGAACCACTAATTGGAGAAGCACTCTTGCTCGAGAAAGGCTTAGGCACAAATTTGCCACGGCCTGAAGGACCACGAGCAGAAAACCGTGCATCTTCCTCCAATTGCTGTTCAGCTTTCGTTGCTTGGTGCACCAGCTCACAGGTATTGTTATATGATTGAAAATTGACAATGCGCTTGATATTGTGATTCAGGCCAGTAAGATATCATGCCATGGTTTGCTTTTCATTTTCTTGCACTTTGGCATGAATCATAGCTTGCTCCATCTCTTTATAATACTCCTCTGCAGATTTAGTTCCTTATTTCAGATTCTGGAGTTTGCTGAAAAGAGAGCGTGTATAATGTTTTGGCACAAAACGAGCATGCATCTCTGTCTTCGTATCAATCCAAGTGGCCACGGGTGGTTCTCCCCGCTCGGCTCGTTGACGCTCCACTTGGTCCCACCACACAAGAGCATATCCATCAAATTCCACAAAGACAAGCTTCAATTTTACGCCTTGTAACATCGCTACAAATGGAATAATTTATCCACTTTCAACTCCCATGTGAGGTACTCTTCAGGATCAGTTCTTCCTTGAAATTTCGGAATGCTCAGCTTGACCTTCCCCAAATCATCATCTTTATGCTGTCGGCGACGGTAATTATCATTGCGATACAAGTGAAGGTCGTCGTCCCAATCAACAACATGTGCCACAGCACCACCTCGACCAAAACCTTGGGCACGCCCACGGCCATGTCCAGGGCCAGGAGGATGCCTTGCATTAGTAGCGGCATGGTCACGGTGCATGTGCTCAGCACATGCTGCGAACTCAGTATGGGCCTCAACAGCTTCTGGATCGTCCACACTTCCAACATCAGCTCGGTTTCCCCCAAGCATCTCCTTGAGTTCAGCAATGTCTTGACGCAAGGTATTGATCTCTTTAGCAACTCGCAACTCCCCATTCTGCATGTCCTCACCAATAACTGTTGCCACATCATCTAGGTTCTTTTTGAACTCCTGTTGCAACTCAGCGCGCAATGCATCAAACCGGTACTGTGGAACTGATGCATTAGGATCCTCCATCTCCGCTTCAGGTCCTATCATGGTTAGTGAAGCACACAACAAAGTATAGGTGGATATATGTGGAGATCACTCAACTCGTAATTCTGAACAAAGTGAAGTTTCTTTACCGTTCCGAAAGGAATTAAGATCAGCAATACTTACACTTCAGGACAATAGGAAAAACAAGGTGATGTGTGAGCGAATTTCAAGAGCGAAGCTATGCACGACACAGGAGTATATTGGAGCTTTGTAGGGTAAGTATATTTTCAGCGAACCTACTCAGTTTTGCAATTCTAGGATGTTAAGCTAAGTAATAATCCAAGCTAGAATACTTTGCCTAGGTGCTGATCCAGAAGGTTTAAGCGAAGTGTATGAACGCACACGCAAAGATAAATGTGACTTAATGCAAACAAGGAATGAACCAGTGAGATGCAATCTGAACTAGTTCATTTTGCACTAAGTACTAGGAGAGACGCTAGGCAATTGCACAAGTATATGTAAGGGCATAAGATTGCTCAAGACAATTAAATACACAATCTGAAAATTTGCACCGGTACTGTAGCACCCGAAACTCTTGATGTAGCACTCGAAAAAGGATGTCGTCTTCACAAGGAACCTTAGAATCACTTGTAAAGGGGCTTTGTCAATTTTGAGCGAATTCCGAGAAACTTGAATTTTTCTCGGTTTGCAGGCCCGTTTTGAGGCCCTAAACGACGTTTTTTGGGGTCGAAGTTGCCGTGCGTATTCCCGAGGTCATACGCGTTGATAAAATCTCCGGATTGCCCAGACTTCTTTTTTTTGTACTCAATTTTTTTTAGTGCCGAGGCTCTTTCTATATGCGACTGCATTTTCCTTTCTTATCTCTTTTTGCAATGGCCGAAAAGGGTTTAACTCCCCTCTGTATGGCGCAAACCAAAGAAATCAGCAAAGTGTAATTAATAGCTAAGAGCAGCCCAATGCAATATCAATAGCTAGTCTCAAAGATGAAAGGATATAAGTGATGTTCAAAGATCCCAATGTAGTTCGGCTGGCTATGGTTAAGTGGGCCGAAACACAATTGGTGTCAAGTGGACTCAGATACGAACTCCTCAAGTAGAATTCGGATAGAACTCTAGGAAAGGGAATCTCGGATAAGGAAACAACTATGCACTTGGATTGTGTTGTAGAGTCCAACTCTGAGTAGGCCAAATCTCAAACAAGACTCGGATTAGGGTTTCCAAACCACACAAAAGGGAGGGCGGCTAGGGTTTGAGTTGTGGCCAACCCGAGAGAGATAGCACACATCCAAGTGTTGGAGTTGGATTCGGGAAGGACATGGCACAAGGCGGTGGCTAGGGTTTGCCAACTTCGGCCGGCCTTCTCTTCTTCCCATGGCAAGATACAAAGATGGTGCTAGGGCTTGCCACGGCCAACCCGAAAGCTAGCCTCCTCTCTCCCCAAGGCAAAGGAAGCTCACGGGTCAAGAAGATCTTTGTCTGCGTTCTCATTCTTAAATAACATGCAATGATTTGGACAAAATTATCTTCTCATATGGCATATTAAGTATGCTTATCAATTTCTTAGACCTTCTAGAAGATTGAACCCTATTGGGCCCCCGTTAAGCCCACACACAAACGGGTCACACACGCACGCATTTGAAAGCGCTGTCTTCATCTTCTCTTAACCTAATCCGCTTCATCTTGCGCCATGGATTGGCAAAAGGTCACCAAGGCGGTATTAGGTAAATTACCAAAATACCCCTTCTCGATCTTTTTGCAAAGACCGAGTCCCATCTTTGTGAAGCATCTCCATGCTTCGCCACGTGTAGGTTGATCAACGGCTCTCATCATGTCGGTAGGTCTCTCCCATCCGGCTCCCACTGAAACCACCATGGCACTTCCACCGACCCCCGCGCCACTTGATCCAACCCGTCACACCGAACTGCCTGTTCGATCACCTTTGTCCCTTATGCACC
Source organism: Phyllostachys edulis (assembly GCA_036346405.1). NCBI lineage: Eukaryota > Viridiplantae > Streptophyta > Magnoliopsida > Poales > Poaceae > Phyllostachys > Phyllostachys edulis. Next base: position 10,491,759 of record CM070564.1, read on the forward strand.
ATGCTTGACTCCATTGACCTTACGCGGCATCCCTGATCGTTTTGGACCTCAGCTCTCCAAGCTTAGTCCCGATCATCCTCGCTGTTGACCGTCATTGGCCTCCAAGCAACCTCCACAACAATAGACAAAGAAATCGATTCCGGGAACAAGTTCTTCACAACTTGACCCACGTTTGTTAAAACATGGATCATGCAACACATATGCACTGAAACCCCATGAACTTGACCTAACCCAACACTCATCGCCACTTTTTGCCGATGAACAAGACATTAACGCAGGTTAGACCGCCGTTCATCGGCGGTCGACCGCACCAGCCGGCTCGACCGCACGCTCAACGCTGGTTTGACTGCACCTGCCTGACATCACTTTCAACTTTGACGAAAACACGTGTTTCGACAAACCGTCAACGACATTACCAATTGTAACATCATCCTAAGATCGTGCACATATCCCCATGATATCCATAGAAGTCAAATGAATTATGGAACTAGGTTCATGTGCTAGTAGCATATCACATAGTAGTATATCACAGACGGTTCTATTTTGGAACCGTTTGTGATTTCGTATGACAGACGGTTCCATAATAGAACCGTCTGTGATATCCCTTTATTAATTGGGTACCTCTAGGGTTTGCGCCCTTACTCGACACTTTCCCTTCCCAATGCCTTACACTCGCCCGTTCGCCTCCCCACCCGAGCGCACCAGACCTAGACACCGCCGCCACTCGAAGCCTCCTATTTAAATGCGCCGCTCGACCCGCCGCCTCTTTCGTTGCGATTCTGCCACCTGCTCGTCGCCGCCGCTGGCCGCCTACTTCGTCGTCGGCCCGATTCCCCTTCTCCCTGTCGCCAGCGCCCCTGCTGCTCTTCGAGAGCGACTCACCTTCGACGCTGCCTCCTCCTCCTTCCCCTTATGATTATTGCTGCTTTAGTGAGTATTGCACCTTTGTGATATTTCGCCTAATCCTTGCATATATATTAGCAGTACTAGTTGATCTTCTTGATCTGTGATATTTTTGATATCTGAGACTAGTTATGGAGATATTGCAAATTATTAGTGGTTCTATTATTGCTCTGTGATGAAATTAGACTTATACTAAAATTGATTTGACATTTTAGTTTGGACTTGAGCTCTAATAGGTTTGTTTAGTTCTGTCAACTGGTCTTGAATTGATAGCTCAATACTTTTGGATGCCTAGAGAGTTGCACGTTCAGTTTCTATGATTCTTTTTAGCAGTTCAGGCTACTAGCTGTCTTGTGAGCAATATTGGCCTTTTTGCTGTCTTGTTTAATCTGTGATTTTTCCCTGTGTCTAAATCAAGGTTGTTGAACAAAGTCTGCTATCGACTAAATTGCTATGTTTGATGATCTATTAACTTGTGACCTCTGTTGGCTTAAAGTGATTATTGCTATTTTATGTTTGAGATCCTCTTGACCGATTAGTAAAATTGTTTTAGAGCTCAAGGCTTAAATTGATATTTTCAAATACTTTTAGTGAAGAGTATAGTCTATAGTTTTGAGAAGGTAGAGTTTAAATAATTTTCCAACTCTACTTCTGAGGGCAACTTTAAATTCACTCAGATCTGTGCAATATGCTGATTTGTATCATATACATGTGGTATATGTTTAGCATTTCAATAAATTTAAATGGCTTTGAGGATTTACATTTGATTATGTTGATTTGGACATTTGAATGTTGTTTGATTAATGCTATTTTGTTTTGTGATTATGCTGTATTTATTTCTATTAGTTTGCTTATCCTGCTTTGTTTACAACAAATATGCTTGAACCCTGCATGTTGTTTCTCTATTGCTTTGAACTCTGCATTTAAGTTTCTATGTTTGAAGTTTGAACTTGGTTACCTGTTAATTTTTATCGCTTATCAATTATCAATTGTTGTTACTCTATTGCTTTGATTGTTCAAGAATCAAGTATATATCTTTTTAGTCTTTCAACTTCTATTTTTTCTGTATAAAATATGTTTCCAAGGGAAATTATCTTCGAAAATACCTAGTGGATATCAACTTGCAATCCATTTTATGTAAACTCTCAGCATATGTAACTTATATAGATAGCAAGCAAGCGAGATGGCGTCTGCACCATCTTTGCCGCCAGCATCGACGTCGCCGAATGCATCTAGATCTCCGACGGAAGTGGTACGTAAGCGAGATGATAGAGGAATATCAAAATTGCCTGCGGGCCGAATGACCATCACGGAGGTTAGTACCGTTGGGCTCCCTCTGAGTCCCAAGAAAGCAGTGGCGAGATTCCGGACCATCTGTGGAATACTTGGAAGGGAACGGGTCTCCATCACCACACCAAGCTGGAAGTCTTTGACGGACGTAGAGAGAGGCCAACTATGGACTGAAATTTTAGCTTTGTTCACTATCCCAGAAGCAGACTAGGCACACGTGAAACAGCAGGCATTGCTCACGATGGGACACGCGTGGAGGACCTTCAAGAGCACGCTTGTCACGAAGTATGTGAACACAGGTCGGACGCCCTTCACAAAGTATCAATTCTTGTCGCAGGATACATGGGATGCCTTTGTGTGGATAAAGATGATAGCCGAATTTCAGGAGCAAAGTGCGGCGCACAAAGTTCAACAGGCAAAAAACACTCACCCCCACAAACTCAACACCGCTGGGTACATGGGTAAAACCACAGAATGGATGGCGGACGACGAGAACGCAACCCGACCATTTGCTGATATCACAAACGAGCGCACTCGAAGCTAGTTAAGAGCGAGGGCCTCAGCCACGTCTTCGGGCGGCATCTCTTTCACAAACCCGACAGACGAGGCAGTGTCCCAACATCTGGTAAATATGTTGAACTACCTAGTTGTTAATAAGTCCATAACTTCATAGTGTCTATAATAACATGATGACCTCTTGCAGCATGCATTGACTACCGATTCTTCCTAAGACTGCTTCCAAGTAGACAGGGAGAAGGATATACTATCTACGGCCCTAGGAAACAAGGAGCACCCGGGTTGCATGTGAGGCCTTAGGGTTTATGTACCTTGGAGGGATGGATTCCGAGACGACTCCGACATGTATAGGAGTAGGAAAAGATCCAAGGCCGAGCACGAGAATCGGTTGGTACATATGCTTACTGCAAAATTTCAAGGACAGATAACAAGATTAAATGAATTAACTCCTCAACCAATCGCAAGCTGCCCCCCGTTATTTTGGGAGCCAATCCTCCACAACATTGGAGTAGCGTCGCGTCCACGCATAATTCTGAACATGATGACGTCCAATTACCTATCGGCGACATCAAGGTAATGTACATATCTGGAATGCTCCAAAGATAGACGTATAGGACGCCTTAGCTAATTGTATATCATTTTGTAGGAGTCGACACCCTGCAAGCCCCAAGTGAGGATGGTTGGGTCTATTTCTATTGAGGCTGGGTAGGGGATGGCGTATCCATGCTAGAGAGGGACAGTGCAGCACAGTGCCCAGTTGGCGTAGGGGTACGGCAGGGTCTAGGTGGACATGGTACATGACAATTTTATGGCAGTCCCGCTGGAGATTCGCCTGAACGAAGACATCAGAACACTAGGGGATGTCATGCACACTTTTATCCAGTGGCCCAAGAAGGACATCGCTCTGGACCCTACAGTGCTGCGATCTCGACATGACCATTTCTCTCCAAAGGGACCCTCGATGACTCCACCTCAACCTTCGCTTCAAAAGGCCACCTCATCGGTTCCCGTGGAGAAGATGCCGAAGGAAGAAGAAAAGCGTGCCGCCGTGTCGGTTCCCGAGTCGTCTCATAGGAAGATGTGTAGCGGGCAAGTCGTTAAGGCCAAATCAAAATCAAAGAACATTAAGGTGCCTCCCAAGCCCGAGAAATACTCCCTCGGAAGTCTGTTGGCCCCCGCGCTGGAATAGGTTGTCAGGCTTTGCATGTCTGGTACATGCGGATGACCAAAGAGAAGGGGTGCGATACTGGAATCACCGTCAGATACACAAAAGAGCATTTCTTCATGAAATGGGCCCGCCGTTGTGGGCTTTGACGACTTATTTGACCTATTCAACCTCAATGCCATCGATGTCTGTAAGTGTGTACAATCAAGTTCTACATTCATGTAATACCGATAAATATCACAACTCATTGCTTATGTATAGATACATGTTGAAAAATGCCTAGGGATGGCGAGAACCAGTGGGTTTCCTCGACCCACACATGGTCTTTGAGGAAACCATCACCCAAAATGCATCCTACGTCGTGAAATACATAACGACGTGATTACTTGCTCAGGACGACAAAGACTACATATTGGTGTCCTACAACCAGAAGTAAGTGCTTCACTACTTGCTATACAAATTTCATTTGTACTTTATACGCAGCACGAACTTAGGTTTAATGACTATAGCGACATACATGAGTAGGTTCCACAAGATCCTTTTAGTCATTGTACCAAAGAGGAACAAGGTAATATTCCCTGATTCCCTACTCAACAAAACCCACAACTTCACCCTTGTGGAAGGAATACTCGACAGGTATGCTTATTTCCTCCATACAAAACTCTATTGCAGTCTTCCTTTGTTTGAAATGGCCGATGATAACTTTCTGAAATCATGTAGGTCGTTCAGCGCCTATGTTGCTGAGGGAGGGCCATACAAGGGATCGAGTGTCACACTGTAACACACGAAGCGATTTTCAGTACAAGCTACAACACAATAATCCTATATCACAAGTACAAAGTGCATCAGAGTGGGATTCTCACTCAGCTCTCTAATTTCTGATTTGGAGGCTATCATCACTAACTTGTTCTCTCCCTCACTTTTCTTTTTACCACTCAGATTTGGCTTGTGGCGCTCACTCGCCGAAGGTGGAGTCACTCTATTCTTCCCACTTTCATTCTCTCTCTACTTTTACCTCCGTCTTTTGCACAGAATCATTTACAATTTCAGCAGGAGTAAGTGGTTTTAACAACACATCCTTGTTGTTCCACTTGAATTTGTAGCAGTTGTTGTGCCCATCACGTATGGTAGCACGGTCATCTTGCCATGGTCTACCCAGCAGTAGGTGGCAAACAGTCATAGGGACAACATCACAATCAACGGCATCACGGTAAGTGCCAATCTGAAAGTGTATACGTACCATGTAGGTCACCTTCACCTCTCCATTCTCACTTAACCACTAAACATGGTAAGGATGAGGATGTGGAATAAACTTCAGTCCCAGCTTCATGCATAATTCTTTGCTTGCCAAATTGTGACAACTACCACCGTCGATTATCACTTTGCATGTTATCCCCTTTCCCACTTGTGCGCGGGTCTAAAATAGGTTGCATCGCTGTTCCATAGATGGTGCGGGCAGCACACTTAACACCTTTTGTGTGCAAATCACCGTTGGTAGATTGACGGCGCTACACACTAGTTGCCCATCTCCATCCTCCTCGTCCACATCATCAAAGTGATCAAAATCAGCAAACGGATCATCTTCATCTTCACTAGCTGATGCATACTCGCCCGCTTTAGTGTAAATCATGGTCTTGTTATTTGGGCAGTCCTTCTGCGTATGACCACGTCCCAAGCACTTGAAGCATCGTATATCACGAGTTCTTGCTGTAGAGCCCACCGAAGAAGTGCCACTTGCAGCTGGTTGCACACTTCTCCTTGCAAGGGATGGAGGCTCCTCCTTCTTGCCACTTGGTGCACTCCGAAAAGTTGAACCACTAATTGGAGAAGCACTCTTGCTCAAGAAAGGCTTAGGCACAAATTTGCCGTGGCCTGAAGGACCACGAGCAGAAAACCGTGCATCTTCCTCCAATTGCTGTTCAGCTTTCGTTGGTTGGTGCACCAGCTCACAGGTATTGTTATATGATTGAAAATTGACAATGCGCTTGATATTGTGATTCAGGCCAGTAAGATATCATGCCATGGTTTGCTTTTCATTTTCTTGCACTTTGGCATGAATCATAGCTTGCTCCATCTCTTTATAATACTCCTCTGCAGATTTAGTTCCTTATTTCAGATTCTGGAGTTTGCTGAAAAGAGAGCGTGTATATTGTTTTGGCACAAAACGAGCATGCATCTCTGTCTTCGTATCAATCCAAGTGGCCACGGGTGGTTCTCCCCGTTCGGCTCGTTGACGCTCCACTTGGTCCCACCACACAAGAGCATATCCATCAAATTCCACAGCAGCAAGCTTCAATTTTCTGTCTTCAGAACATCGCTACAAACGGAATAATTTATCCACTTTCAACTCCCATCTGAGGTACTCTTCAGGATCAGTTCTTCCCTGAAATTTGGGAATGCTCAGCTTGACCTTCCCCAAATCATCATCTTTAAGCTGTCGGCGACGGTAATTATCATTGCGATGCAAGTGAAGGTCGTCATCCCAATCAACATCATGTGCCACAGCACCACCTCGACCAAAACCTTGGGCATGCCCACGGCCATGTCCAGGGCCAGGAGGATGCCTTGCATTAGCAGCGGCATGGTCACGGTGCATGTGCTCAGCACGTGCTGCGAACTCAGTATGGGCCTCAATAGCTTCTGGATCGTCCACACTTCCAACATCAGCTCGGTTTCCCCCAAGCATCTCCTTGAGTTCAGCAATGTCTTGACGCAAGGTATTGATCTCATTAGCAACTCACAACTCCCCATTCTGCATGTCCTCACCAATAACTGTAGCCACATCATCTAGGTTCTTTTTGAACTTGTAACATCCCAAATGTATAATCAGGGTTTGTTTCAAATGTAATTAAATGTGTAGAAATTAAAACTTTTTCTCACATCTTGAAACCCCTGAACTCACATGTAATTCTTGTCCAAGTTTTGTGTAGTCCAAAAACACAAAGCTCTTGTTAACCAAAAGTCAAACTCATTTTCCATTTGTTACAAATCTTGTGCCAAATCTTTGGAAATATTTTTTCTTGGTCCTAGATTTGATGTGGGACCTCTCTGAAAAATATCATAAGTTATAAAACTTGTTTGATAATTTTTGGAGGTAAAATAAACCCTTGAACAGCCTTAATGAATTTCCTGAGAAAAATGCATTACATAAAAACTTCTGGAAATTTTATGTAAGGTTAATCCTTATGTCAGCAAGCTCCAGTTAAAATTTCATAAATTTTGGAGTTGTTTTGCTATCTCAAATAATTCTGCAAAGTCTCAACTGTTGAAAATTGAATTCAAAACAATGCACTGTTCCTTGGGCAGAGCCACTTTCCATTTTGGGTTGAACCCAACCGCAACTGCAACTCACCAGACCTCCTTTCCACCTTGTGGAGGTCGTAACCGTTTGATTCAAATCCAAAGATCACGACCTCCTCCTCTGTAGTGCAGCTCAAGTCCTCCCACCTCATTGAGGTCATAGCCGTTGGATCAAATCCCACGGCCATGACCTCCCTTTGTTATCAAATGCCCAAGTCCTCCACCCCATCGAGGTCTTGTGCCGTTGGACCAAAGATCCATGGCCATGACCTCCCCTCGTAGTTAAACCACTCAGACCTCCCACCTTGTTGAGGTCGTAGCCGTTGGATCAGATCCAACAGCCCACGACCTCCCCTCAATATCTAGCGCACCAGACCTCCCCCATCTTGTGTTGTGCGCCGTTGGATTTAAAATCTACGGCCACGTCCTCCCAGTGCTTTGTGCGTATCAGACCTCCCACCCACGTGAGGTCGTAGCCGTTAGATGTAAATCTCACGGCCATGACCTCCCTTGTCCTCTCCTTGCCATTGGATCTCGTTTCAACACGCGAGATCAGTGGGCCGTTCGGACCATCCATTTTTAAGCCGTTAGATTTAGATCGTGCGGTCTCTGTTGAGTGGGACGTTCGGACCACTCCTGTGAGCCATTAGATCTAAATCTAAGGGCCATGACCTCTGTCTTCTGGCGCAAGCTCGAGACCACCCTCACTTGATCAGCACCATTGGATTAAAATCCAAAGGTCCTGACCTCCTCTGCGCTTTGCGCAGCGCCTAGGACCTCCCCATCTGTTGTGCGCCCTTGGATTTCAATCCAAAGGCCACGACCTCCACGTCCTTGGCTGTTTCGTGTGCGGTTAAGTCCTCCCATCAGGTCTGAGCCCTTGGATGTAGATCCAAAGGTTAGGACCTCCTGTCCCCTTTCCCTTATGCGCGTCCGCATTATGAAAACCGGAGGGCCACGACCTCCCCAATCCAAATCGGAGGGCTGTGACCTCCTCCTTTCGTTTAAAGCCTTACCGGTTCAAAAACACATCCGAGGGCCAGGAGCTCCCCACCCTCTTAATCCAACGGTAGATTTGAGGTCCTGTTCTTCTCCTAGCTTGGGCTCGCGTGCAAGAGCTATGGCGGTGGAGAAGGTCAACGCCTTGTCACATCCCAACGGCTCTGTGCAGGCGCATTAAATGCATGTTAGCTCCTTTCCGCCACCTAGGCCATGCCCTGACCTACCTACACCTGTCCCCTCCATCTTGTCCGAGCCATGGACCTCGCATGGGCTAAGCTCACCGTGAGCTCAACCCGTGGCTCATGACCTCTTTTGCCCTAGGTATAAGACCTCCCCACTGTTTCCTTGGCTTCCACTACACACCGTTGCCGCCTTTGCTTGCACCTCTGTGCTTGTAAACTCAAACCACCCGAAGCTCTCCTCGGCCGCCATTGTTGGAGCCTGGAGCTCCTCGGTGGACAAGGGTCTCTGGAGTTTTTCCTCTCTTTCTCTGTGCTTTGATTTGTGCCATTCACCTCTGTGACAAAAGCCTAACTCATTGGTTGGGACATTTTCAGAGGTGGCCGAAGTGGAGCTTGGAGTTGGCCGTGGAGCAACCCTTCTTCCCCAGCTCCGGTCCTCCCCTTCCTCGACCTCCTCAGCACCTCTGGACCTCCAGGTAATCCTCCTGGTAGTCCTTAGAGCTTGGCACACGCTTGTATGAACGCTGCGGACCTCAAATATATTGCTGTGGTCATTTTGGCCGTGTTGGGCCGTCATGCTCCCCTCCGGCTCACCGGCGTTCAAGGCCGTCGCCGCCGTTGAGAGGAGGTCCATTGTGTGCGCAACACTATTGCGCACATGTTGGTACCCTTGGTGGTCGCCGGTGAGTCTTTGCGGTGAACGTTTTGTCGGATCGTGTCAGCCGCGCATGCCGTTAAGACAAAGATTTGGGGCAGTAAATGCTCCATCATTGGGAGCATTTACTGCTGTCTTAATGCGCTTTGGACCTCCTTGTGTCATGGCGCTTAACTCCTTGCCAGCCGCCGTCTTGGCGCGAAGGCCGCGACTCTGATCTGGGCCGTCCAAGACCTCCTCCGAGGAGATCTTGAACGTCCAGGACCTCCTCATATGAGATCTTAGCCGTCCAGACCTCCCCTGGAGGTCTGTGACGTTAAGACCTCCGCGTAGGACATCCTCGAGGTCATCTGAACCGTTGAGGACCTCCCTCGCTTAATCTGGGCGTTTGGTCCTCCTCTTTCGTTGTGGTCCGTTGGATGTAGCATCAACGGCCACGACCTCCCCTCCGCTTCAGCGGCGTGCATCATTCTTTGGGAGGACATGGACCGTTGGATCCAAGATCCACGGCCCATGACCTTTGGACCTTCGCGAGCGCGCGTGCGCGTTATCACTTGGGAGGTCTTGAGCCGTCAGATCCAGGATCTGTGGCTCATGTCCTCCCCCTGTTATTTTATGAACTGAAAAAGGTAATAACTTCAAAAATGCATAACTATTTCATTTTAAATCCAAATGTAGTGATTCAAATTGTGTTAGCTCTGGTTTGACCTGGGCTCTATTCTAAAATTGGTTATGAGCTCAGTTCAGCTCAAGAAAATGGTTTTGCAAATAGATTTCAAAACTAACTTTAAATGTTTCACTAAAAACTCATTTAACTTGTAAAATGCATAAGTAATTCTCTGTAGGTTATTCTGGAGTGAATCCAACTTTGTTGGTTTCCTCTGTTCGTAAGCTAAATGTTAGAATAGGATTTAGGCATGTCACTAGTTTCAAAAGCTTTGTGGGTGCAGATTAGTTGTGCTCATTATCATATCTTTGAAAAATCATAAAACATGCATAATAGCTCCAAATGAGATGAACTCAATTGTGTTATTAATCTCATGAGGTGCTTGTTTTACTGTAAACATTTCAGTATCACCACCTCTCTAGAAAATGTTGCCAAATAATTAAATTAGTGAATAGTGGCAGTTTTGATTTTTAGGGCTGAGCAGAATTGTTTTGCTCATATCTTTCGCATTGAGAATCCAAATCAATTGGTTCTTATTGCTAAATTCCCTAAAAATCATCCTCTTGCTTCTGTAGAAATTTCAGAGTATTTGGAGTTTGTTTGCTGTGCTGTCTTTGTGGTTTTCGTCGTTCTTATCGATTCTTTTCGCCTTTTCGATTAGGTGCCGACAAGTGTGTTGATCCCGTGGCGAATCTCTGCAGCATAGTGACCAGCCACAGTAAGGCAAGCAGTTTGATCATATCCCATCAATGTCCTATTACTTTAAAGTTTAATACTTTGTTTCACTTATATGTATGCATTGCTACTTTGTGTTAAATTATCGATTAGTTGAGCCTATAGATGCATCTCCTGTAGGTAAAATGTTCATTCTCTACTACTAAGCCTAGGATTATCTTGCTGTGATATAGAGTTCGATGGATAGACTCTTATCACTTAGTAGTTACGTTGATAATGCTTAGAAATGCTTAGATGATTTGTAGAAATGGGCGGTTGTCAACATTATGTCGATAACCTTGATCACACTAAAATTATTATTCCATTATGTCCCTCTTGTGCTTGGTTACTTTGTAAACAAACAAAATAAAAATGAAAACTAAACTGTTATTGACTTGGGCACAATGGATGTTGGTGTGATATGTTGGGTGTGAATGGAATGGTGCCTAGGTCCCCAAGGACCGAGTTACTTGTGTCACTAAGCCAAGCGCTTATGCGTGCTAACCACACGAGGGTATTGGGAACCCCTCTTGGCTAAGTACTTTGGGAGGTGTTAATTGGGGGTCGCAGGTGGTAAAACTGTTTTATAAGGGAAAGAGCACCCGCAGTTGCTTAGGCTGGGCCGGTGTCTCCTACCTTCCGGGTTGTCGCGACTCTTAATTAGCATCGCTCATTGGAAATGCCTCGTAGGACTTAGCCGTGCCGGCATACCAAAGGAAGTGTGCTAAATAGCTTGGCGAAAAGGCGGTCTGACGTGTGGGTACATTGGTACACCCTCGCAGGTTAAAACTATTCGAATAGCCTCGTCCTAGGTTATGGACATGCTTGGTAAGGTCGTGCAAGAACTAGACTACAACATTTAATTAAAACTTGATGGGTTGGTATGAATGGATGTTCATACTATTGTGGTGGCTATTGGGTTAGCCACTTCCAGGATTGTTGTTGTCATCTATCTATTGTTATTATGTTACTTGTCTCGTTGTTATTTGTAAATTAAAAATGAATTGCAAAATTGCTTTGGAATCTATTTAAGTAATGCAAATGAAAACTTGCTTTATGCTAAAATAAGTCCAAAGCCTCATCCACTTAAATAAAGCTTGTATGTAGTTAAACTATAGTTACATTATACTACACATCGCCTTGTGAGTACATTTTGTACTCATTTGCTTTGCTTAATAACTTTGTTGCAGAGGAGGTAGGGCCCAAAGGGCTTTACTTTTGTGAGATGTGCTGCGGTTGGGAATCGAGCTAGGTGTCTTGGTTGGTTGCCTTGTGGGCTAAAGGCAAACCTTGTGGGTCTCTTTTGTTTATCGCCATCTTATGGCTTTTGCTTCCGCTGTGTTATCTTTATTGTTGTATTTGGCCGGTCGGCCCCTTTTGTAATAACTCTATATATTGTATGTCTTTTATTCTAGTCGTGCTTTGGTTCTATGTCTTGAATGGAATTGATGCATGATTTTGTAAAGGGGTGTGTATACTGCATTCTGGGAAGTATACATATCTCGAAGAGACGGATTATTATATTTGTAATGCTAGGGTCAATGGATGACTAAGTATTACGAGCCTAATAGACTGGGGTCCTCACAAAGTTGGTATCAGAGCCATACTGACCATAGAAACCCTAGCTTGGTCGCCTTTGGGATATTTTGGAAAACTTATTTTCAAAGTATCAAAGAGTTTATGAAAGCTTAAGTAATTCTCAGATTTTACTCCTTACCTATCTTAGCTTTCTTCTCTCGTCTTACTCTAATTTGAGTTTTAAAAATTGTTTACCTCTCCTTCCTTCAAAGATAGTTGTTATCGTTTAACTGGTTTTGGGGGAACTTATGAGAGTTCTAAATTTGAAGTCTTGGCTGTCTTTTGGTGAAGAATGGAAGTATTTGGAGCTGGAATTCAAATCTGGAATTTTAGGACAGCAAGCAAGCATTTTGGGCACAAGCTCAAGCTAGTGATTAAGGTAGAAAATGAGAGGTTAATTCAACTAAAACTTGTGGGAATAAAAGGGTAAGATGTGATACTAGTTAGCTAAGTATCTAACACTTAATTCGCTGGTCTAACCTTGCTTTTGAGTAGAATTAGAGCTAAAATAGCTTGCTGAAATTTTATCTTCTCAACCCAATTACTCGTTCATTCAATACGGGATAATTGCATAGAGAAGTTGAGCTTAATTCCTAAAGTTTCCATGCTGTTTTTAGAGTCTTTTTGGAAGTTTTAAAGTTCTTTTACTTGCTATTTTGGCCTTCGATTAGGGTGATATTCCATTCCCCTAGTCGTTAGCTTTTTCGCTTCTTTCGGCTTTGTTTTTCGGGTCTTAGTTGCTAACCTATTTCCCCCTTTCAACAGGATGGCCGGTCGTACTCGTAGCGGCCAAGGCCAGGCAGCTGGTCCGGATGAGGAGCTTCCTCCTCCTCCGACCATGGCCGAGGTTCTTCTTCAGATAGAGCGCAACCGTGCGGATGACAGGAGAGTGCTACTGGATGTCATCGCGCGCAACACCTCCGCCTTACCGTGCTTGAGATCCGGGCAAGGAGTGGACATCGACCTCGTGGGGCCTCGTTGAGTTTCTTCGTACTCGGCCCCCACCTTTTTCAGTCTGAGGACCCGCTCGTCTGACGATCGCTTCATCTGGTGGAGCGAAGCTCAAGATCGCGCAGCGATGCGAGCACGAGAAGGCGCTGTTTGCATCGCACCAGCTAGAGGGTGCAGGTTTGTCATGGTGGGAGAGCTTTCTCGCCATGCAGCCCGCAGACCACACCGTCACCTGGGAGGAGTTTCGTACTGCCTTCCGTCGATCTCATATCCTGCCCGCCAAATTTGATGAACAAAGAAAGCGGGAGTTTCTCGCCCTCAAGCAAGGCGTGGCTTCGATCGTGGAGTATGTGTACGAGTTCAACCATCTAGCTCGTTATGCTCCCGAGGATGTGGCCACTGATATGGCCAAGCAAGCAAAGTTCGGGGTGGCTTGTCTGAGGAGCTTAAGGACAAGCTATCCATCATCGACTTCCCTGATTTCCAGACCTTGGTCGACACGGCCATCGTCGTGGAGCACTCTGGTCGGGAGCTTATGGATTCCCGCAAGCACAAGTGGGAGTCCTACAAGTCGCCGAGACCGGCTCTTCCGTTCTCGCCGGGCACTCTCGGGGTCCGTGCTCGAGCCAAGACCCCGAGGTTGCCAAGACTGCCCTCGTTCTTCGCGGCCGTGCCCGAGCACGTGCACTGCGAGTCGATCCGTGGCCCCGCAACCCGATGCCGCTAACGTCACTTGCTTCGCTTTGCAACCAAAGGGCCATTATGCAAATAATTGCCCTAAGAAGACTGGAGCAGCCCTCATCCTAATGGAGGACGGGCAAGGTGGTGGACCTTCTTAGGATCGAAGATTGTCCCGTAGCCCAAAGGCGTGGGCGCGATCGCGTCAACGCCATCTCTGGCGAGGAGGCACAGGAGGCACCTAACGTCGTGTTGGGTACGCTTCTTGTTAACTCCTATCCTGCTACTGTTTTATTTGATTCTGGAGCATCTCATTCTTTCGTATCTCAGTCTTTTGCTGCTGTTAGTGATCTTCTGCTTGCTCCTTTGTTGGTCCGTTGCTCATTCGCTCTCCGGTTCGGAGTTGAGAACCGAATTGGAGTCGAGGATGTTCCTATCGAGATTGAGGGAGTAAGATTTTCAGCAAATCTTATTCTCCTCAATGCAGCAAGCTTAGATGTGATTCTTGGTATGGATTGGTTGTCTCAGCACGTGGGGCAAATCGATTGTGCCCGGAAGCTCATCTATCTCACAAGTCCATCCGTGGCGGGTTAAGCGCCGCCAAAGCTGTCAGGCCCTCATCTCTTCGCACTTGAAGCGAAGCCAGCTCCGGATATTCGTGAAGTCCCAACGGTATGTGACTTCATGGATGTCTTTCCCGAGGATCTTTCAGGGATGCCACCTGTTCGTGATCTCGAGTTCGTCATCGAGTTGGCTCCCGGTACCGCCCCGATTTCGAAGAGGCCTTATCGGATGCCACCGAATGAGTTGGTGGAGTTGAAGAAGCAACTTAATGAGCTTCAGGAGAAGGGTTTCATCCGCCCTAGCTTATCTCCGTGGGGTTGTCCGGTTGTCTTCGTTAAGAAGAAGGACGGTTCTTTACGCATGTGCGTCGATTACCGCTCACTTAACGAAGTGACGGTAAAGAACAAGTATCCATTGCCCCGCATCGACGATCTCTTTGATCAGTTATCTGGAGCCCAGATTTTCTCCAAGATTTATTTGAGAGTGGGATATCATCAAGTTCGTATCCGACCTGAGGATATTCCCAAGACGGCTTTCTCTACTCGCTATGGTTTGTATGAATACACCGTCATGTCGCTCGGCTTGACCAATGCTCCTGCCTTGTTCATGAACCTCATGAATTCGGTGTTTATGGAGTATTTGGATAAGTTTGTCGTGGTCTTCATCGATGATATTCTTATCTACTCCAAGAACGATGAGGAACACGCCGAGCATCTGAAGCTTGTTTTGGGCAAGCTGCGTGAGCACCAGCTGTATGCAAAGTTCAGCAAGTGCGCTTTCTGGTTGAAGGAAGTGGCCTTCTTGGGCCATGTGCTTTCAGCAGGAGGCGTAGCCGTTGATCCTAGCAAAGTCAGTGATGTGCTTTCCTGGAGTCAGCCCCGTTCGGTAACTGATGTACGGAGTTTTCTCGGTTAACGGGATATTATCGTCGCTTCATTGAGAACTTCTCCAAGATCGCGAAGCCGATGACGGAGTTGCTCAAGAAGGACAAGAAGTTCGTGTGGTCCGCTGAGTGTGAGGAAAGTTTCCAAGTACTCAAGATGCGTTTGACCACTGCCCTCGTTCTCGTTCTTCCCGATATCCATCGAAGCTTCGATATTTATTGCGACGCTTCTCGTCGAGGCCTCGGTTGTGTCCTTATGCAAGAAGGCAAGGTAGTGGCCTATGCATCAAGGCAATTGAGACCTCATGAACTCAACTATCCTACCCATGACTTGGAGTTAGCTGCTGTGATTCATGCACTTAAGATTTGGCGACATTACCTTATCGGTAATCGTTGTGAAGTGTATTCGGATCACAAAAGCTTGAAGTATTTGTTCACCCAGTCGGATCTGAACCTCAGGCAAAGGAGATGGTTGGAATTGATCAAGGACTATGATGTGGGTATTCACTACCATCCGGGCAAGGCTAATGTCGTTGCCGATGCGCTTAGTCGTAAAGCGCATTGTAATGCCTTGTTGCTCAAGGAGCTTCAGCCCACCCTTCTTGAGGAGTTTCAGCATCTTAACTTGGGTTTGGTTGAGCATGGTTCCCTCGCTACCTTGGTTGTGCAGCCAACCTTGGTGGATTGTGTCAAGGCCGCTCAGCAATCGGATGCTGGAGTGACCCGAATCAGGCAAAATGTCAAGGACGGAACAACCAAGTGCTTCTCTGAGGATGAGCATGGTGTTGTGAGGTTCGGACAGCGCCTGGTGGTTCCAAAGGACATGGAATTGCGGGACTTGATTCTCCGTGAAGCCCATGATTCGCCTTTGTCCATTCATCCCGGGGCCACGAAGATGTATCAGGATCTCCGTCAGAGATTTTGGTGGACCCGCATGAAGAGGGAAATTGCCAGGTTCGTTGCCAAGTGCGACGTATGTTGTCGCGTGAAGGCCGAACATCAGCGACCAGCCGGTCTGCTTCAGCCCCTGCCTGTTCCTAAGTGGAAGTGGGATTCGATCGGAATGGATTTCATCACCGGTCTACCCACGTCCCCAAAGAAGAATGATGCCATTTGGGTCGTCATCGATCGATTGACTAAGGTGGCACATTTCCTTCCTGTCAAGACTGACCTTCGGGTAGGTCTTTTGGCAGAGCTCTACATTGCCCGCATCGTGAGTTTGCACGGTGTGCCGAAGACGATTGTGTCGGATCGGGGATCCCTTTTCACGTCTCGTTTTTGGCATAGCTTGCAAGAGGCTATGGGAACTCGTCTTGCTTTCAGCTCAGTATATCATCCCCAAACTGATGGTCAGACCGAGAGGGTCAACCAAGTTTTGGAAGACATGCTTCGTGCTTGTGTTCTTTCCTATGGGAAGCATTGGGAGAAATGCTTACCATTCGCTGAGTTTTCTTACAACAACAGCTTTCAGGCCAGTCTAGGCATGGCACCATTCGAGGCCTTATACGGGAGAAAATGTAGAACCCCGTTGTATTGGTCTGAGACCGGCGAGAGACCTTTCTTTGGTCCGGACTCGATCAATGAGGCCGAGAGTCAGGTTCAGCTTATTCGTGAGCGTCTTCGCGCAGCCAATCCAGGCAAAAGAGCTATGCGGATCGCCGTCGTCATGAGTTGAGTTTTGCGCCTAGTGACTTTGTTTATCTTAAAGTCTCTCCTTTGAAGGGCCATCAATATTTCGGCGTCAAGGGCAAGTTAGCTCCTCGATATGTCAGTCCCTACCGCATCATCGAGAAGAAAGGAGCTGTTGCCTATAAGTTGGAGTTGCCTGCTGCACTTGAGGGGGTACATGATGTGTTCCATGTGTCCCAGTTGAAGAAGTGCCTCCGTGTTCCAACTGAGGAAGCTCCGTTGGAAGCTCTCGATGTCCAACCAGATTTGACCTATCGCGAGCACCCTGTTCGCATACTCGAAGAGGCTGAACGAAGAACTAGGAATCGTTCCATTAAGTTCCTTAAAGTTCAGTGGTCGAACCATTTCGAGGATGAGGCTACTTGGGAAAGGGAAGATCGTCTGCGTGCGGACTACCCTTCTTTCTTTTCCGAGTGAGCCAAAATCTCGGGACGAGATTTCTGTAAGGGGGGGGAGATTTTGTAACATCCCAAATGTATAATCAGGGTTTGTTTCAAATGTAATTAAATATGTAGAAATTAAAACTTTTTCTCACATCTTGAAACCCCTGAACTCACATGTAATTCTTGTCCAAGTTTTGTGTAGTCCAAAAACACAAAGCTCTTGTTGACCAAAAGTCAAACTCATTTTCTCTTTGTCACAAATCTTATGCCAAACCTTTGGAAATATTTTTCCTTGGTCCTAGATTTGATGTGGGACCTCTCTGAAAAATATCATAAGTTATAAAACTTGTTTGATAATTTTTGGAGGTAAAACAAACCCTTGAACAGCCTTAATGAATTTCCTGAGAAAAATGCATTGCATCAAAACCTCTGGAAATTTTATGTAAGGTTAATCATTATGTCAGCAAGCTCCAGTTAAAATTTCATAAATTTTGGAGTTGTTTTGCTATCTCAAATAATTCTGCAAAGTCTCAGCTGTTGAAAATTGAATTCAAAACAATGCACTGTTCCTTGGGCTGAGCCACTTTCCATTTTGGGTTGAACCCAACCGCAACTGCAACTCACCAGACCTCCTTTCCACCTTGTGGAGGTCGTAACCGTTGGATTCAAATCCAAAGATCACGACCTCCTCCTCTGCAGTGCAGCTCAAGTCCTCCCACCTCATTGAGGTCACAGCCGTTGGATCAAATCCCACGGCCATGACCTCCCTTTGTTATCAAACGCCCAAGTCCTCCACCCCATCGAGGTCTTATGCCGTTGGATCAAAGACCCATGGCCATGACCTCCCCTCGCAGTTAAACCACTCAGACCTCCCACCTTGTTGAGGTCGTAGCCGTTGGATTAGATCCAACAGCCCACGACCTCCCCTCAATATCTAGCGCACCAGACCTCCCCCATCTTGTGTTGTGCGCCGTTGGATTTAAAATCTACGGCCACGACCTCCCAGTGCTTTGTGCGCATCAGACCTCCCACCCACGTGAGGTCATAGCCGTTAGATGTAAATCTCACGGTCATGACCTCCCATGTCCTCTCCTTGCCATTGGATCTCGTTTCAACGCGCGAGATCAGTGGGCCGTTCGGACCATCCATTTTTAAGCCGTTAGATTTAGATCACGCGGTCTATGTTGAGTGGGCCGTTCGGACCACTCCTGTGAGCCATTAGATCTAAATCTAAGGGCCATGACCTCCTGTGCGCTACGCGCAAGCTCAGGACCTCCCCTCACTTGATCAGCACCATTGGATTAAAATCCAAAGGTCCTGACCTCCTCTGCGCTTTGCGCAGCGCCTAGGACCTCTCCATCTGTTGTGCGCCCTTGGATTTCAATCCAAAGGCCACGACCTCCACGTCCTTAGCTGTTTCGTGTGCGGTTAAGTCCTCCCATCAGGTCTGAGCCCTTGGATGTAGATCCAAAGGCTAGGACCTCCTGTCCGCTTTCCCTTTTGCGCGTCCGCATTATGAAAATTGGAGGGCCACGACCTCCCCAGTCCAAATCGGAGGGCTGTGACCTCCTCCTTTCGTTTAAATCCTTACCGGTTCAAAAACACATCCGAGGGCCAGGACCTCCCCACCCTCTTAATCCAACGGTGGATTTGAGGTCCTGTTCTTCTCCTAGCTTGGGCTCGCGTGCAAGAGCTATGGCGGTGGAGAAGGTCAGCGCCTTGTCACATCCCAACGGCTCTGTGCAGGCGCATTAAATGCGTGTTAGCTCCTTTCCGCCACCTAGGCCATGCCCTGACCTACCTACACCTGTCCCCTCCATCTTGTCCGAGCCATGGACCTCCCATGGGCTAAGCTCACCGTGAGCTCAACCCGTGGCTCATGACCTCTTTTGCCCTAGGTATAAAACATCCCCACTATTTCCTTGGCTTCCTCTACGCACCGTTGCCGCCTTTGCTTGCACCTCTGTGTTTGTAAACTCAAACCACCTGAAGCTCTCCTTGGCCGCTTTTGTTGGAGCTTGGAGCTCCTCGGTGGACAAGGGTCCCTGGAGTTTTTCCTCTCTTTCTCTGTGCTTTGATTTGTGCCATTCACCTCTGTGACAAAAGCCTAACTCATTGGTTGGGACATTTTCAGAGGTGGCCGAAGTGGAGCTTGGAGTTGGCCGTGGAGCAACTCTTCTTCCCCAGCTCCGGTCCTCACCTTCCTCGACCTCCTCAGCACCTCTGGACCTCCAGGTAATCCTCCTGGTAGTCCTTAGAGCTTGGCACACGCTTGTATGAACGCTGCGGAGCTCAAATATATTGTTGTGGTCATTTTGGCCGTGTTGGGCCGCCATGCTCCTCTCCGGCTCGCCGGCGTTCAAGGCCGTCGCCGCCGTTGAGAGGAGGTCCATTGTGTGCGCAACACTACTGCGCACACATTGGTACCCTTGGTGGTCGCCGGCGAGGTCTGCATCGCCGGCATTGCCCTCGTCTTTGTGGTGAACGTTTTGTCGGATCGTGTCAGCCGCGCGTGCCGTTAAGACAAAGATTTGGGGCAGTAAATGCTCCATCATTGGGAGCATTTACTGCTGTGTTAACGCGCTTTGGACCTCCTTGTGTCCCGCGCGCCTTAACTCCTTGCCCGCGCGCGCGCGTGCGTGAGCGCTGCGGCTCTGGATCTGGGCCGTCCAAGACCTCCTCCGAGGAGATCTTGAACGTGCAGGACCTCCTCATATGAGATCTTAGCCATCCAGACCTCCCCTGGAGGTCTGTGACGTTAAGACCTCCGCGTAGGACCTCCTCGAGGTCATCTCAACCGTTGAGGACCTCCCTCGCTTAATCTGGGCCGTTCCGGTCCTCCCTCTTTCGTTGTGGTCCGTTGGATGTAGCATCAACGGCCACGACCTCCCCTCGCTTCAGGCGTCTTGCGTTCTTTGGAGGATATGGACAGTTGGATCCAAGATCCACGGCCCATGACCTCTGGACCTTCGCGAGCGCGCGTGCGCGTTATCACTTGGGAGGTCTTGAGCCATCAGATCCAGGATCTGTGGCTCATGTCCTCCCCCTGTCTTTGGTTTTTAGGAAATTCCAGAGAGCTGTTATTTTATGAACTGAAAAAGGTAATAACTTCAAAATGCATAACTATTTTATTTTAAATCCAAATGTAGTGATTTAAATTGTGTTAGCTCTGGTTTGACCTGGGCTCTAATCTAAAATTGGTTATGAGCTCAGTTCAGCTCCAGAAAATGGTTTTGCAAATAGATTTCAAAACTAACTTTAAATGTTTCACTAAAAACACATTTAACTTGTAAAATGCATAAGTAATTCTCTGTAGGTTATTTTGGAGTGAATCCAACTTTGTTCGCTTCCTCTATTAGTAAACTAAATGTTAGAATAGGATTTAGGCATGTCACTGGTTTCAAAAGCTTTGTGGGTGCAGATTAGTTGTGCTCATTATCATATCTTTGAAAAATCATAAAACATGCATAATAACTCCAAATGAGATGAACTCAATTGTGTTATTCATCTCATGAGGTGCTTGTTTTACTGTAAAAATTTCAGAATCGCCACCTCTCAGAAAATGTTGCCAAATAATTAAATTAGTGAATAGTGGCAGTTTTGATTTTGCTCCAAATGAGATGAACTCAATTGTTTTGCTCATATCTTTCGCATTGAGAATCCAAATCAATTGGTTCTTGTTGCTAAATTCCCTAAAAATCATCCTCTTGCTGCTGTAGAAATTTCAGAGCATTTGGAGTTTGTTTGCTATGCTATCTTTGTTGTTTCCGTCGTTCTTATTGATTCTTTTCGCCTTTTCGATTAGGTGCCAACGAGTGTGTTGATCCCGTGAGCGAATCTCTGCAGCACAGTGACCAGCCACAGCAAGGCAAGCAGTTTGATCATATCCCATTAATGTCCCATTACTTTAAAGTTTAATACTTTGTTTCACTTATATGTATGCATTGCTACTTTGTGTTAAATTATCGATTAGTTGAGCCTATAGATGCATCTCCTGTAGGTAAAATGTTCATTCTCTACTACTAAGCCTAGGATTATCTTCTTTGTGATATAGAGTTCGATGGATAGACTCTTATCACTTAGTAGTTCGTTGATAATGCTTAGAAATGCTTAGATAACGGTAGAAATGGGCGGTTGTCAACATTATGTCGATAACCTTGATCACACTAAAATTATTATTCCATTATGTCCCTCTTGTGCTTGGTTACTTTGTAAACAAACAAAATAAAAATGAAAACTAAACTGTTATTGACTTGGGCACAATGGATGTTGGTGTGATATGTTGGGTGTGAATGGAATGGTGCCTAGGTCCCCAAGGACCGAGTTACTTGTGTCACTAAGCCAAGCGCTTATGCGTGCTAACCACATGAGGGTATTGGGAACCCCTCTTGGCTAAGTACTTTGGGAGGTGTTAATTGGGGGTCGTAGGTGGTAAAACTGTTTTATAAGGGAAAGAGCACCCGCAGTTGCTTAGGCTGGGCCGGTGTCTCCTACCTTCCGGGTTGTCGCGACTCTTAATTAGCATCGCTCATCCTTTTCTTCAGATCTAAGGAATGGGGCACATATCAAGGGAATTAATTGATATACACACCTAGTTTGTATACTGCATAAATTAATTGCGCGCAAATCTAGGGAATGGGGAGTAGGAGAGGTTGTACCTAAGGTCGCCGTCATCGGGAACTACGGCGGCAGTGAATGAAGAGGAGGATGGAGGCATTGGTTGTTGCGGTGGCGACCGGCGAGGAGGAGGCGTGTAATACCTCGGCCTACTCGTATGCGGCCCATGTGGCCCATGAGGAGTTGTGTGGTGGGATTAGTCCCACATTGCTTATCTAAAGTGAGTTGTACTAGTATATAATGCCTGTTGGGTCCAAACATAGCACCTCCGGGTTAACCCTTTTACACAAAGCGAGGACGAAAGTGTAAGTGGGGTGCTATGTATACGCGGGTCCGCCCCACGGTGGGCTGGGCATTGAGCGGATTTGGGCCAGGGTGTTACAGATGGTATCAGAGCATCAACCTTCACTACACGGGCGCGTGCGGGACAGGGGCGCGGGCATATGGCGCATGACGCGTGTGGTCCCGAAGTGGACACACGGCATGGCATATGTGCCGGCACTGAACGCACGGACGTGTACCGAGGGGTGGTTCTGGGCATTTGCCGCGTATGCGGTGTCTTTGCCGAGGTCGGCCCTTAAGGGGTGAATGTAATACCTCGGCCTACTCAGTATCGCGCCCATGTGGCCCATGAGGAGTTGTGTGGTGGGATTAGTCCCACATTGCTTGTCTAAAGTGAGTTGTACTAGTATATAATGCTGTTGGGTCCAAACATAGCACCTCGGGTTAACCCTTTTACACAAAGCGAGGACGAAAGTGTAAGTGGGGTGCTATGTATCTTGTGGTCCGCCCCACGTGGGGTGGGCATTGAGCGGATTTGGGCCAGGGTGTTACAAAGGCGGCAAAAGAGGAGGAGGATGGTGGCGCTGGGTACGGTGGTGGCAAACGACAAGGCCGATGGCAGAAGAGGAGTGGGACAGCGGCGTCGTGTGCGGTGACGGCAGTCAAGGAGGCCGACGGTACAGGGGGCATCATGTTGTGTCATCTTATCAAAAAATATTATCTATTAAATTCCAAACTGACAAAAACTTGCAGACCATTTTTAAAAAAATTCTAGTGCATCGCTGTGCAATTTCAGTTATATGGCTATGCAAGTTCCTATTTCTAGTTCAATGGATTAGTACATCCAATCATGTATGTGTAGATAATTATTGCTAGAGGATTACTGTTTTTTGTTAGGGTTCACCCAAGCTATGATTTGTTTTCGTCTAGGATGAAGTGATATCTATTATCTGTAATTTGTTAGGGGTTCACCAAGTTTAGGGATTTTCGTTTTGTATAGGATAGATTAAATTTATATGTTTCTGTTGTTTTGTTAGTGGTTCACAAAATTCAAGTTTGTTTATATCCACGTGTAGCAAATTTGTTTGTATCAGTTAATTGTTGGTGGTTCACCAAGATATTGAATGGTTACTTGTGTGTTACAATATGATCATTTGTGCATTGAGTCTCAAACTTGGTAAAACATTCTTTCCTAGCTCATTGTGTCTTTTTCTAGCTTACTGTAACTTTAATAATTGCATGTAGTCTATTTTCTAATAGTTTGCATTTTTTTCAGGTTTTTACAGCTGTAGGTACTTAACTTTTTCACTCCTTGGTATCTGATTGTTCCATCAACAAGTTTCACTTGTTCATTTTGTATCTTTACTTTTATTCTTTCCTTGCTATTTATCATTCTCCCTTGTTCTTGCTACTAGATCAACCGGAGATTCACACTTCATAACATTTACATACAATTTTAGCTAAAATCGCAGAGATTTAGTAATATGCAAATTTAGAATAACCTCACCGCAATTTTCATCTCCATAGGTGTACATTTTTTTGTAAAAATGTAAGTTCACAGAATAATATCTATTGAAGGCTTTAGCCATTTGAGTAGTTGTTGAGGTCATCTCAAATTTCTTTCCTTTTGAATTTGTTTCTTATTAAGCGTTTGAATTTTTTATATTCAAAGAAAGTATCCTAGAGATTTCTGCGCAATGTTGATATTTATCAATTACTTCTTTCTATAAGGCATTAGCTAGTGGTAATAAATATGTTTATTTTTCCAATGTTGCTGCATATTCTTCTATGTTCCCCATCAAAAAAATATCTGCCATGTGGAAAATTACACAATACTTAAGCTGTAATTACAGTGCTAAGTAATATGCAATTACAAAAAGCTTGACTGCAATTTTTGAGTCTTTTTCCTCCATGTGTCAAGTATTGAACTGAAGGCATTTGATGAATCAATTGACACTAATATCTGGATGGTTGACTCTTATAAAGTGTATATATACATTGGGAATTAACATGTACACATCCTTTGCTCTCATGAACTGTTTATTAAAATTCTACCATAAAACTTGCACACTTGTTGAGCTGAAGTTGCAGTATCAGGTTATGTGCAATTTCAACTAAAAAGAAGTGCAAGTTTGTATCCTAGGATATGTTTTTTTTATTCCAGGTTCATCAAGTTTACTATTAGAATATATTATGTTTCAGTTTACTACTAGGGTTACTAGCTACAACTAAACCTATTTTAAAGATTGCTAGCTATTAGCTACTACTAAACCTATCTTCATCGCTAGGCTAGTAGTATATTTTGTTGGAAGGACAGTCTATCCCAGTGTCCCTGGCCTTTGATACTGAATTGTAATCCAGACCGTGCAAATCCACCACTTTATTTTTCTATTTTTAAGATTTGAAGACTGGTCATATTACAAACCTCTATGTTCTGAGAACAACATTTATAGTTTGATACATGACTCGTCAATTTAGTGAGTTGTTCCTGTATTTCAGATGTATAATGCAAAGCTGTCAATACTAGTCAAAAGTAATATTATCAGAAGTAGTGACAATCGGCCAAAATTACAGATGATCAATTAAATAAAACTTGAATATGTGGCTTTGTGCACTTTTCTTATATTAATTTTTTTGTCATCATATTGCTATTCGAGTTGCTCTATTAATGTATAACTGAATCATTTATTCTATTACTGTATATAGTTCTCCATACAATGTACAATTTTAGAGCTTAATTATTTAAGTTATTCTCATTTGTATTTGTTTGGCCAAGCTTCTATACTACCCCAAATGCAGAGAAATATAAATTTTAAAGAGCTTTGATTATGATTTGGTGAGTGGAGACAATAAAATAGCCAATTCAATCTAGTTCTATGGACTCTTGATCTAAAAATTGATCACCTACAGCTTGCACCCAAAAAATGTCTGGTTTTTATCTATGAGATGATTATGTTCTGGGAGGTGATATCATCGTAGGATTTTCATGTCTCTTCCAAAGTTCCCAGAGATCATTCTATCTGAAGTTCAAGGCCTGAAGTTAGCTCATGTTCTGAGGAAAGAAATCAATGAGGCTTTCTTAACATTGCGCAATGTTGCTTCCTAAGAAAGACACGAAAACATATCTGATGGTAAGCTAAGCCCTACAATCTATTTTCTTTTTCCTTTTTTTTTTCATGTAAGTTTGTGCTCAATGTCATACTAAAGAATTTTTCTTGAAGTCAGTTGCAGCCCTTTGGTTCATTTCTATAATTGGGAGCTGCTTTAGCTTCTTGACTTTGTCTTACACTAGTAACACTACTACAGAAAAGGCCTTCACAGACGGTTCAAAAACGTCATTACAGACAGTTTCGTGAGCCATCTGAGTTTATGGGTCAGTAATGACATGAGGTCATCACAAACGGTTTTTGAACCGTCTGTAATACATAATATCACAAACGGTTATTAACTCAAAACCGTCTGTGATAGTCGACTATCACAGACGGTTTCATCTATAAACCGTTTGTGATTTTCGACTATCACAGACAGTTTCATCTACAAACCGTCTGTGATATTTTTTTGCATTGCTAAATCTATTTCTGTTTATTGGCTATCCTCAGGAAATGCTAGCCATGCCCTCTGAAACAAGCATATCCAATTCGCATTCATTTCAGAAGCAAGCACATCAAATTTGCATTCATTTCAGAAACAAGCACATCCAATTCACAAATCAATTAACTAAAATTAACCATAATGTACATTTACACACATGTACCATTAAGTTCAATCTTATCCCAATCAAGTTCACTCTACATTGTGGAAACTCCCATCTGGATTTATGACCTGACTGTTCAGGAATGACGCAAGGTGTGGTCGAACTTTTATGAGCTCGCTCTGTTCCAATGCAGTTTCGGCGATGGTTGCAACCTGTCGCTAGGAAGATTAAATTTTTGCTTATATAAATTGGTAAGTATATATGAAATAATTGTTGCAAGATTGACAAACCTGAGGATCATTGGTGATCGCGGAACCGATGAGTAGTTCTATGTTGTGGCAAACATAGTATCCACAGACGTTGCTGTAACACCCTGGTTATTCGGAAGCCAAGATGTCACCTAAATAATCTAACATACAACCATAACGCTGAAGAATTTGAACAACATCTCATCTAATGACATAAAGAGATCAGTATTTAATAGAACCAATGCATGAATATAGTCTAAATCCAAGCAAGTATATCGAAGGGATGATCAAATATCACAAGTAGTACTTAATCAACCATAACATAGCACTAGGTATCATTCACCATCTATATTTATTTATTACAGTTCATCAACAACGAATGAAAGATAGAAACTAAATCATAATGTTGAACTTGAATATGGTGAAGTGAATGAGTAGTGCGTGTCTACTCCCTCCTAATAGAGCCAACATCAATGACCACCTAAAATAAACAAACAAAGCAAGAATGAGTCTGAGACTCAGCAAGTACAGTGAATAATTGGACATACAACAATTATGATCAAGACAACATCATTGAAGCATATGAACATAACACCGCATGAATATATGAATGAATAGAGTGAATGGATTGAATGAAATGAAAGGACTGCACACATGCTTATACCGGTATAGCTAGTGACACACCCGTTGGTGTTCACTTAAGCCCGTATTTAACAAAATTCGGCCAAAATAATATGCTCACAGGTAGATGAAGATATAAGACAGATTCTGTCTAGACAAAAAAGACAGCAGTAAAGAATATAACACAACTTTTGATCTACAACTCCGATTAAGGCGTTCTTTATCATTATGGAAAGTTTATAAAAATTTCTACAATAACCTAGTTGGGTGAAAACCCTGAATCTGCCAATAACATAATCATAATTTAGGAGACAACTTGACAGTTCACTCTCGTCAGGATTTCAGGACAGCGGTAAAGATCAGACCATAACTTTTGATCCGTATGTCGGAATTACGTGTTCTTGGTGGCTACGGAAATCAAAGAACATTATCTAAATATATCTAGGAGATGGACACCTCCAAATCAGCTTCTAAGAACCCGAAATATGCCACACAAGCTACTGGACAGAACTGAACTTACAACCGAACGAATTCGATCCAAACTAAATAATCTAATTTCGCATCTAATCAACATTAAACAGCGGGGAACATCTCGTTACCCTTGAAGAACCCCAGAGAACAATGGACAAAACCCACGAAGAAGATCTCCTCTTCTCCTCCTTTCTCTCCCTTCTTCTTCCTCCCGATGGCCGGCAACAAGGAGCAGCAACGGAGGCGACATGGAGGGCATGGCAGCAGGGGGAGGAGGGTTTGCTACAGTGGCAGCGCACTACAGCAGCTGTGTGCTACAATAAAATGAGCCTAGGGTTTGGTTGCCCCCTTCTTAAACCAACTTCCCACTTGGGCCAAACAACGTGGGCCAAAAGTCCAAGATTATTTCTCCTCTAAAAAAATCTGATTTCTCTTTTTAATTCCTGTTAAATACCTTTCTCATTTTAATTAATTCTCTAATGTTAAACAAGATATTACATAATCGTTGTTGGATACTTTATTTGTTAGGAGAAATCCCTCTCTAAACTATATTGCACTCGAAAATTGAACAAATTTTCCTCTTTCGAATAATACATTCTCTCAAATTGATATTCGGGTATTACGATTCTTGACTGACAATTACCTTTGGTGGCATTGCAAAAATAGAATTGGTTAGTTCGAGAGGCATTACTATGAAATGTTATATAGGATTAATGTGTACTAGCTAGCGAGTACTGGGAAAGTTAGATCGTGCTTCAGCGTCCTTCCCTGGTTTTTCCCTCCTTTAGCATAGAACACACCGAACGCCCTACGTGACTCCAAGAAGTTAGCCTTAGCCATTGCAAAGGAAGGAAAGACTATAATAGAGTTTCTATGGAGGAAATGTGTTTACCTGTTGATTAAATGCCAGATAACTGTGAAGTTGTGTGTGGTCCTCTGTAGGGAATCTAGGTATATTACCGAGCTCCACTTTGGTATAATTACAATTAGAATCCAACTGAAATTCAAACTAGTATAACTTTCACATCACAACTTTAAATGAAATAATTCTTTCACCTAAATTCATATAAAATCATGACTTAGCTACTGTAGAAAAATCATGCATTTTTGAGCATTTTGAATTTTGAGGTATTTCTCGATGTTTATTCGGTATTGTATTTATATAGATTCCGAGCCTATCGGTATTGACCTATGCGCTACTGAGGGAGAGCAATTAAGCTACCAACAAGGCAAGCATCATTTGAACTTTCTTTTGCATCATGTTTGATTCCAGTTTTGTTAAGTTAGTGCAATGATAATTGCTTGCATGCTATTTTGATAATGTCGCTATTTTTGTGATGTGTAGATTAGTTATCTCCTAATTCATTGAGGTTATCCTTGAATTATTCCAGTACTGCATGCTTGAGTTAGGATGATTGAAATATATTATTCGAGTTTGCTTAGCCATGCAAGTCTAGAACCGGTAGTTGATTGTCAGGAATAACCCGATAATTATGGGATAAACACAACTATCATTATATACTTTTGTTTTAGATCTTCGTATCTGTTTTATGAGTTAAATTTTTGTCATTTTAGATGCTCTTTTGGTTTGGACAAGTGATGGTTAGTGATGGTGTCTTTGTGCACGAGTTTGGGTAAGTGATGGACTTGTCTGGACAGTTAAGGACCGAACTTTGGGTACCTGTGGTTCAAGCAAAACTCGTGCTATCACACGTGGCATATGGGTGCTGCTTGGTTAAGTAAGGGGTTAGTGTTGTTGAGTTGATGACTGGTGGTGTGAGGACGTATATGTGTCCCATCGCATATATGCTTTGTAGGGTGCCGATTGCAATTCTATAATGTGCGAATGAGCATTATTTAAACCTTGTTAATTGGGTTGGTGTGCCCGGCACAACTTGCGTGCCTGTTTTGTTAGTAGGCTATATAACCTACACTAAGCAGGGTTACGTCGCACATGGGTGATTCAACTCAATAATATTAACTTGCTGAAAAATACTAAGTCTTGGTTTACCCAGCCGGCATACCATAGAAAGTATGCTATTTTCAGAGGCATCTAGAGGCTTACGGGCTAATCAAGTCATGTGGGTAAAGTAGTACACCCCTGCAGGGTATAAATCTATTCGAATAGCCGTGTCCACGGTTATGGACAACCGCTTGAGTTTGTGGCTGCTTATTGTTAGACTTGGAATTAAAATTGTGGGTATAACTTGGTATTCGTCATGAATGGGGTGTTCATGCTTGTTGTTGTATCAAAGTGGATAGCCACTTTGTTATTTATATGATTCATTTGTTATTCAATTTACTACTTATTCACATGCTTTACTTCTACTTCAAATCTGATTTCTAAATGGCACTTGAAAGACTAGTATGTGTAGGTTGTAAATTGTTGCGTCTCTTTTGCAAAACTAAGCCAATATGAGCCATCCTTTGGAACAACCTCTAGCATAACTAATTTTTATTTGTGTAAAACTTGCGAGTACCTTTGTACTCAATTCGGTTACTGCAATTTCAGGTGAGGAAGGTTATGAGCCCGTTGAGCTCGTTAGTGCCGATTTAGGCGATGCTGATGAGTAGTGCTATCTTTTAACTCCCAGTCGGTTGCCGATGGGATATGGGCATACCACTGCTGGTCTTTTGGTTTATTTACTTACTTCCGCTGCTACTTAATACTCTTATTTGAATTTGGCCGGTCGGCCGTTTGTAATAGTTGTAGACTTTGACTATTATGTTGTATATCTTTTGAACTATTAATGTATGGTTGTTGTATGGATGTGATCAACATTGTATGAGAGTATGAGCATATTGGCCGCTGATCTTGGGAGCCAATATGAGTTCATGCTCGCTGTTCGTGGCTTCCCATTTAACTCACTAAGTGTAATGCTTGACTTGTTGGAGAACCGACAATCATGTAGTGCTCGCAAAGGAGCAGCGCACATGATCGTCGGGGCTCTAGTTTTCAGTTAAGCTTCTCGCTTAGATGGAGTTAAGATGGAATCCATTTACTTGAGGTCCAGAGTTATGTCCTTAAGACCATGATTAGTCTCGGTCATACGGAGATAACCCGGGTCCTCACAAATTGATATCGAGCCATAGTGACTGTAGGTTAGAGATAGCATGGGTGTTAAGTTTAGCAAGTCCTTTGGACTAAAATTATTTTCGAAATATCAAACTAATTTGAGAAAAACTAAGTTAGGAATCTCTTTTATTCTTTATCCATCTTAGTATCATTTCTCACCTTATTCTTGTTTCGATTTACAAAACTAACTCATCTTGCCATTCTGTCCTCGGATGAGTCGTCAGTACCTGGTTAGGGAGACCCAAGCTGAAGATGTGAACGGATACCTGGCGCTTCTAGAGATACAATGTGAAGAGCGAACTTCACTTATCAACCCTAATACTCCATCTACCATTGGGATCAAGGACCAGGGATGGAGGAGTATTTGGAAGTGATCAATATTGTAACACCCCAGCCAAACAAAGGCCTAGAATGCTACTAAACTAAATAAATTAAACAAAATTAAACTAAAACAACTTACAAAATTTCGGCAGAACCTCCTTTGTATAGTTATCTATACCGGAGGTTCCAACAAACAGTTATAACATAAACAGGTAATCCAACTCGCAATATGATCAAGACATATTCAAAACCGGCTATTCGTTACTATAACATCCATAGCAACTAAACAGCTAAGATATAGATCATGAGCATCCAAAAATATCTATCCATTTATTACAGTTTACTACTAATTAATTTTTCTTTTCATTCCATTGTGGCAGATTGTGCGATAGTGCAACAAGACTAAACATTCTTTTCCCCCATGCATGCCGATCTCGTAAAGGTACCTAAAACACAACAAACAACAAGAGGTGAGTCCAAGACTCAGTAAATATAATAAATGGCATCAACAACATACAAGCATGTAAATCATCAACTATACTTCACAAATCCACATATCAATCACCTTACACACACATGTTATGCAATATGCTCAAATGATCCTTTTCCTTCTCTTTCCCTTTTGCATTTTACCGGTAATGCAAAGTGTGCATCCGTCGATGCACACCCATGCCTGTGCCATCTGGCACAGGGACCATTGCCCATACTCTGCAAGTATGGGGACCAAAGCCCATGCTTTACAAGCATGGGGACCTTTAGCCCGTCATCAACATAACGGGGACCTCAAGAGTTGCTTGGTCATCACATGACCAAGTCTTCAATAAGCCAACATGATGCATATGTATGAATTTCTCAAATTAATACAAACATGCATCCGCAACAACATTGCATATGAATATCCTATTCATACTACAAAGCTCATAAACATAGACTTCACAGCTAGCAAACATCCAAGATTAACACATAACTCATATCTCTAGCAACCATGAACATTACCAACTATACCAACATCACAACTCATGAACACCCAATTTCTCATAATATATATCAAACATTGCCATTCAACCATATATATTATAACCATCATTATACTTGCCTTAACCGCGAGAGAACGGGGGATGTGCAGAAGGTGCTGCCCCCGGTACCAGTCCACCACCTGAATAATAATTATAACGCACGCTAAGACACAGCAGTGGACCAAAATAAACTATATAACAACAACCACAAACTCGCAAAAGCATCTAACTCGATCCCGTCCCCAAATTCCTAAACGTTGATCTGTCCCCTCGGTGGATAGTCAACTTCAAAAATTCATATCTATTGTTACAGGAGTCCAATTAAGGTTTTCTTAGACTTTCTGGAAAGGTAATTAAATTCTCCAACTAAGTCTAGTTGGTGAACCTCTCTGAATCGGCCAAATAATACCCCTACCAAGCCAGTTAATAAAACATCGATTTCCCGTCAGGCTCTCTGGACAGAGCACTAAAAATACCATAACTTTCAGTACATGTGTCCAAATCTCGAGTTCTTGAGGTTTCTGAAAATCTGAGACAATTATCTACAATTTTTATTATACTGAGCTTCTCTGATTTCCCATTTAACTAATCGTTTCACCCAGATTACTAAAACCTGTCAGAACACCAATGATTCTGTAGAACAGTCCCACTAATAAAATCATAACTTTTGCTACAGGGGTCCAAATTACGTGTTCTTGCACTTCACGGAAAGATGGCGACGTCCTCTACAATATCCTAGGAGACATCCTGGACTAATTCTGCCGTTAAACACATCAAAACCTCAATTATCTCTAATCTGTCCTGAGCAGCCCTAAATACCGACATCGCTAAATTAACTAATTGCGCAACTAATCGAGGGGGAATTGGGATTACCCTTGACGAACCCGCTGTCGAACGCGATGAACACCACATGATCCCTCTCCTCCCTTCTTCCCTTCTTTCTTCTTCCGTTTTCTTCCTTCTTCTTGGCCAACAGAATGGGAGAGCACCACCAAGAGGGAGGGAATAGCAATGGAGTGCAAGGGGGTGTCTACTGTAGCATGACACTGTAGTGGTGGCAGGGTACTGTAGCTCGCGTGCTACAGTAGTGCTAGGGTTTTCCCCTTCTTTGATTGGTGGCGGCTCCTCATAGGCCTCTGGGCCAAGGCCCGAGGCCCAGGTTGCCAAGGATTTGCATAAAACCCCTCTTTTTCCTTCTCGCTAAACTCTTTTTCATTTGGTCCTTCTCCTAATTTTAATTATTCTCTCTCGAATTATATTTGGGGTATTACAAATATCATTGCGGACACGTGATAGGAGTATCCCATACGGATTCGGTAGCGTGGCACCTCTGAGGCCCGCGGCGTTGCAGGAAGTGGCTCATGTGGCACTGAGCCATCTTCGTCATGACTTGACAAAGTTAGCTCAGCCTCCATACTACCACTTTCCTATGCAAGCACGTGGCGTAGAAGTGAACACTTTTGTCAGGATCCAGTCTGGGAAGACACTCAAGTATGACGGCTGGCAAGATTGATTCACATCATGGATCAAATCTATCATTGCTCTATGCATGAGTTATGGGAGACGCGGCTTCGTCTCACCGTGGCTCAAGGGCGTCTGCAACCCATATGCAACATAGGTTTCCCTCTACATCTCACCAATCCAGATAACCCTGAAGACACGGGATCACCTAGCTACTATTGGGTAGATCAGTTTCCAGAAGGATTTAATCAGAACCTTTAGAATTGAAGCTTAGTAAGATCGTTGTTCGGCTATGAGTTCAGTGAGCATATGTCCTTAGATTCTTGTAATGGATCTATAGTTGTTGAACTTTTAGTGTTGTTTTGCAAGAGCTTTGGTTTCGGGCGATTACTCTTGGCCTACGGGCCTATATGAATGTAATTGTAATCGGAAAGCAAAGTATTACTTTAATGGATCTTAAGTTGGTTTTTATGTCTATGTGTCTTCTTGTGGCGTTCACTTTTGGTGCATTTCATTGCCATATTGCATGATAGGTTGAGATCTTCTCCTTGCTGTCCAGATTTCCTTTCCTTTCCACGGTTGCTCACGGGCGATTACTCTCGTTGATTCTCTAACTATCCATGTGACAACAGGATGGCAGGACCTAGTACTCCTTCTAGCCCTCAACCAAGGGAAAAGTCACCATCCCCTGGGATTCAACACACCGTCACATGTCTTGGATGCAGCAAGGAGGGACACTATGTAAACCACTGCCCCGAGAAGCAGCGAAAATGATGTGTTTGTTTTAGCTGTGGTTAGGTGGGGCACTACGCTCACCAATGCGAACTAAGGAAGTTAAAAAGGACCTTGGAGAAGGCCACAGTCTGTCGAAGCTGTGGTGAGGAAGGACACTTCATTGACCAGTGCACTACAAATTGTCCCAACTGCGACGGAGACCATTCACCAGGAAGCTGCCCGACTACCAAAGTCACTTGTTTTCTCTGCAAGGGACACGATCACTGTCCCAAGGAGTGTCGTCTGCACCAGATGATCACCTAGTCGGTCGAACTTCAACGAAGGATTTTCCATGCGGTCATCATTAAAGCGAACCCTGACCAAAAAGATCTTCAAGGATCCATTAATCAGGGATCCGATGTTCTTTCTCAAACACCGATGCCACCCAGGCCTCCAACATCTACTCCACAACCTTCTCCACCAGTGGCACAGCAGCGCAATGGGGGCAACAGCTCCCGAAGCAGCAACACATTCAAGGCCAATGTCACTTGCTACCATTGTGGCCGCCCCGGCCACTATGCGAATAAGTGCCTTGCGAAGCAACGTGGGATGCCCAGACTTATCAAGCTCCTACACCACCTCCAGCTGCGGCAAGACCTTCACCACCTCCTCAAGCATCATCTAGTCCTCCTCAAGTCCCTACACGTGGCTGAGTAAACCACGTCATTGCCGAGGAGGCAAGCGGTGCTCCGGATGTCGTTTTGGATACACTTCTCGTTAATTCTTGTCCAGCATCAGTTTTATTTGATTCAGGAGCATCTCATTCATTCATTAAAAAGGAATATGCTGCACTTAATCAATTTAAAATACATAGACTTCAGTCACCTTATCAGATCCAGTCACCGGGATTGGTTCTCCAAACCGATCAAGTCTGCCGGGATGTAAAAGTGGAAATTCAAAGGGTTAACTTCTTGGCAAACCTAATTGTGATAACTTTAATGGGTATTGATGTGATCTTAGGGATGGGTTGGCTGTCCAAAAATCAGGGAAAGATCGATTGTGCTCAACGATCTATTTCAGTCACAAGTGAAGACGGCAGTCAAGTCATTTTTGCACCTTTAGTGGGTGATTCTCATCTCTATGCCCTAGAAGTTAGTACCTCACTTGAATTGGATAAAGTACCAGTAGTATGTGAATATCCATATGTATTCCCAGAAGAACATCCAGGCATGCCCCCTAATCGCGAAGCTGAGTTCGTCATCGAGCTTGCGCCCGGTACCGCACTAATTTCAAAACAGCCGTATCGGATGCCTCCTAATGAGTTGGTAGAATTGAAAGCACAACTCAAGGAACTTCAAGATAAGGGATTCATTAGGCCGAGCTCCTCACCTTGGGGATGTCCGGCTATCTTTGTCAAGAAGAAAGATAAGAGTTTACGGATGTGTGTTGACTATCGTCCGTTGAACGAAGTCACTATGAAGAACAAGTATCCGCTTCCGCGGATTGATGATTTGTTCGATCAATTGAATGGAGCTCAGGTTTTCTCCAAGATTGACTTGAGATTGGGCTACCATCAGATCAAAGTTAGAACTGAAGACATACCGAAGACAGCATTCTCCACTCGTTACGGTCTGTACGAGTACACTATCATGTCCTTTGGATTGATGAATGCGCCAGCATTCTTCATGAACCTCATGAATTCGGTTTTCATGGATTACTTGGATAAGTTTGTTGTTGTATTCATCGATGACATCCTTATCTACTCCAAGTCTGACGAAGAACACGAGCAGCACTTGCGACTTGTGTTAGAGAAGCTTCGTCAACGTCAACTCTATGCCAAATTCAGCAAATGTAAGTTCTGGTTGCGTGAAGTTAGTTTCTTGGGTCATGTGCTATCCAAGGGTGGTGTCGCTGTTGATCCAAGCAAAGTGCAAGATGTGCTAGACTGGAGGCAACCCAAAAGCGTCACCGACATTCACAGTTTTCTTGGACTTGCGGGATATTACCGCAGATTCATCAAGGACTTCTCCAAAATTGGGAGGCCAATGACCCAATTATTGAAGAAGGAAAAGAAGTTTGAATGGTCAGTGGAATGTGAGGAAAGCTTTCACATCTTGAGGGATCTCCTGACCAAAGCTCCGGTGCTCATCCTGCCAGATATTCACAAGAGTTTCGACATTTATTGTGATGCATCTCGCCACGGGCTCGGTTGTGTGCTCATGCAAGAGGGCCGAGTGGTGGCATATGCATCGAGGCAATTGAGACCTCATGAAGCTAATTACCCCCACGCATGACTTGGAGCTTGCAGCTGTAGTTCATGCTTTGAAGATTTGGCGGTATTACCTCATCGGTAATCGTTGTGTGATCTACATCGACCACAAGAGTCTCAAATACATTTTCACCCAAGCCGATCTGAACTTGAGGCAAAGAAGGTGGCTTGAGTTGATCAAAGACTATCATATGGGACTTCATTATCACCCAGGGAAAGCTAATGTGGTGGCCGATGCATTGAGCAGAAAATCTCAATGCAGCTGTTTGTCGGTAACTCCTTTTTCGGCAGGCTTATGTGATGCGATGCAACGTCTGCACCTAGAGATAATTGAAGAAGGTTCTCTTGCTGCCCTTAGTGTGAATTTTACAATTGAGGACCAGATTAGAGAAGCCCAAAAGACTGACATAGAAGTAGCATAAATCCGAGAAGAAATGAAGAAAGGCAAGACCAAATGCTTCAAAGAAGATGCACAAGGCACCCTATGTTTCGGAAACCGGATAGTGGTGCCGTTTGATCACACCTTGAGAGAGCTAATTCTCAAAGAGGCTCATGAACCCAAGTTCTCTATCCACCCAGGTAGTGCCAAGATGTACCAAGATTTGAAGAAGCGGCTTTGGTGGAGCCAAATGAAGCGACAGATCGCCCAATATGTTGCCAGGTGTGATGTATGCCAAAGAGTCAAGGCTGAGCATTTGAAGCCAACAGGTACTCTACAACCCTTGCCCATTCCCAAGTGGAAATGGGAAGAAGTTGGCATATATTTTATCACCGGTCTTCCAAGGACTCAAATTGGGTCCGATTCCATATGGGTAATTGTCGATCGTCTGATGAAAGTTGCTCATTTCATTCCTGTCAAGACCACCTACCGCGGGGACAAGTTAGCAGAGCTTTATATTTCAAGAATCATTTGTCTCCATGGTGTACCGAAAGTGGTCGTGTCAGATAGAGGCCCTCAATTCACATCCCATTTCTGGGGATTCGTACAGAAAGCCATGGGGACCAATCTATCTTTCAGCTCCGCTTACCACCTACAAACGGATGGCCAAACCGAAAGGGTGAATCAAATTTTAGAAGACCTTCTCCGAGCATGTGTGCTGTCCTATAGCAAGAATTGGGAGAAGTGCTTACCATTTGCGGAGTTCTCCTACAACAATAGCTTCCAATCAAGTATACAAATATCGCCCTTCGAGGCATTGTATGGGAGGGCTTGTAGGACACCCTTGAACTGGTCTGAAGCCGGGGAGAGACCATTTTATGGTCCAACCTTGGTGGAGAATGCAGAAGAACAAGTTCGTGTCATCCGTGAGTGACTTCGGACGGCTCAATCTCGTCAGAAGTCTTATGCCGACCGTCGTCGTCGTGAGTTGAGTTTCGAACTGGATGATCATGTTTATCTTAAAGTCTCTCCAATGAAAGGAATGCATCGTTTCCAAGACAAAGGCAAATTGGCACCTCACTACATCGGACCATTCCGAATTCTAGCAAAAGTGGGATCAGCGGCCTATCGATTGGAATTGCCACCAGCACTTTCAGATGTACATGATGTGTTTCATGTTTCACAATTGAAGAAGTGTCTTCATGTTCCAACCGAAGCCACCAAGTCGGAAGAACTCAACTTGCAACCCGATCTTTCTTATCGGGAGCGCCCAATTCACATTCTTGAAGAAACAGAACGCAAGACGAGGAATCGCAATATCAAGTTCATCAAAGTTCAGTGGAGTAATCATACTGAAGATGAGGCTACTTGAGAACATGAAGATATTTTGCGACAAGAATATCCTAACCTTTTTCCTTGAAGTGCCTTCGAATCAAGAAAAGCAAGGTTAAACAAAGCAATGGTAAGGAAAATGTGAAAATCATTCTTTGTAATCTTGTAAGGTATCTTAGCGCTATCTTTAATAGAAACAAAAACAACAGATGTTTTACCTTCTTTAGGAACTTTTCTATCCAACTTCCACCCTACCACGATCTTGGGGTCAAGATCTTTTGTAGGGGGGAGGTTTGTCACATCTCCAAATTATTAAAGAGAATTACTATGCATCTCAGGAGCATGCGTCATCATTTAGAAACTTTTGTATAATTTATTGCACTTGGAAAATCTTAAACAAGAGTTAAACCTACACTTCGAAAACTTAACTTCAAACAAAGACAGAAACCAAACCTTATGTTAATCACATGTAAATAATTTATTCAAATACTATATTAATTATAATGAATTAATATAATTTTTCCCAAATTTTTGGGACCAGTTTAAACCCTAAGAAAATTCAAACTCAATTTAATGACTTACTCTAAGTTTGAATTTAAATTATACACTTTATATCTTGAACAGTAGGGTTTAATAATTTTTATGGACAATATACCTTCCCAAGAACACCTCTGAATTATTTCAGAATTTTTAGAAATATATTTCTATTTTTAAAGCCCTAGTCAAACCTGACTTTTGGTTGGTCAAACTGGTTTTAACCTCGAGCTCAGCACTGTTCTAAGGGCTCGAGTCTTTCACTGTTTAACTCGGACCCAACCTGAGCTAACTAACTTGGCTGAACCGACTAACCTAACTGGCCGAACCCGAGTTCAACCCCACCACGTTGTGTCTCTGCCACGCCGGGCCCACGCACAGGGTCGTCTTTTCGTTCGCTAGCACGCACGCAGGATGACTTCGCCACGTCACGGCCGAGCTCTGCCCTCACGCCTAGGACACCGTCAATCTGCCACACGAACCAGCCAACCCAGGGCATCGCCACTCAACGGCGTTCCCATTTCCGTCTCCGTCTCGGGTTAAAACCCACTCCTTGCCTGTTATTTCTTTTCACCTCTCCTCTAGCTACCAAGGAGAGGGAAGCTCCCTTGAGCTCATTCCTCCGGTAAGCACTATCGCGACCACGCCATTCTTCTCCTATCTCTTCACCGTGTCCATTTGAGCTAACCCGACCAATTGTCTTCGTTTGTAGCTCTTGGAACACCATCGTGCTCTCGGCAAGCTCCAGAGCGCGCTCGAGACTAACCTTTGTTGTCATTTTCGTCGCCGATGAGTATTGTCCTTTCCTAAGCACGTCATCACGGATGCTTAAGCATCACTTTCATTTCCCCTCAACTTAATTCCACAATGCTTCACAGGAGCCCGAGAATTTTGAAGCTTTCCATTATCGGTCGAAAACCCTATTCACGGTCATTTGCCGATTCAGGTTAGCCATTCTTCAATTGGTTGCGGTGACACCTTCTCATACCCCTACTGGTGCTAGTCTGACCCCTCAATCCCTTTCTTGTTTCCCAGAGCGCCCCCTCCTCGTGTAGCCATGTACCGCCGCCGCCATTGCCGTGGACGACTCCTCCTGGAGCTTCCTCCGACCCTTCTCTCCCTCTTGTAAGCCTCACTGAGCCTCTCAGTAGCTAGTGCATGTGTAACATCCCAAATGTATAATCAGGGTTATTCAAGTATAATTATATGTGTAGAAATTAAAACTTTTTCTCACAACTTGAAAACCCTTACAATCTCATGTAATTCTTGTCCAAGAGTTGTGTAAACCAAAAACACAAAGCTCTTGTGGACCAAAAGTCAAATTCATTTTCCAATTCTCTCAAATCTTGTGCCAAACAATTGGAAAGTATCTTCCTTGGTCCTAAAACTGAGGTGGGACCCCTCTGAAAAATATCACAAGTTGTAAAACTAGTTTGATAATTTTTGGAGGTAAAATGAATCATTGAACAACCTTAATGAAATTCCTGAGAAAAATGCATGGCATAATAACCTCTGGAAAATTTATGTAAGGTTAATCATGTTGTCAGCTAGCTGCAGTTAAAATCTTATGAATTTTGGAGTTCATTTGCTATCTCAAACAATTTTGCCAAGTCTTAGTCTGTTAGAAAATTAAATTTAAAACAGAGCCTTTGTTCCTTGGGTGAGCCGTACTCAAACTGGTCCACCCAACCCCATCGACCTCCTTTCCCACCTTGATGAGGTCGTGGCCGTTGGATCCAAT
Source organism: Phyllostachys edulis (assembly GCA_036346405.1). NCBI lineage: Eukaryota > Viridiplantae > Streptophyta > Magnoliopsida > Poales > Poaceae > Phyllostachys > Phyllostachys edulis. Next base: position 10,531,655 of record CM070564.1, read on the forward strand.
CCAACCGCCACGACCTCCCCTCAACCAAGGCCCCCAGACCTCCCATTCGAGGTCCTCTTGACCTCGTGGACCTCCTCGGGTCAACGTGGGCGTCGAGACCTCCCACCTCATCAGTCATAGCCGCTGGATCAAAGATCCACGGCCACGACCTCCCCGTGTGTTAAACCTCAAAGGACCTCCTCGTCTTTGTAAGCCATCGCAGCCGAGGTCATCCCACCTATGTGAGGTCTTGGCCCTTGGATTCAAGATCCGCGCCCCGACCTCCCTCACCGTTAAACTAAGCAAGTCCACATCCCACCTCGTGAGGTCACACCATTGGATCAAAAATCCATGGTCACGACCTCCTCCTCCCAATCTAACTGCGAGACCTCCTTTGCACTCACTTGAGGTCGTGGCCGTTGGATTTACATCCAAAGGCCACGACCTCCTCTCAAGAACATCACAACAAGGTCCTCACGCCTTGTTGAGGTCATAGCCCTTGGATCCAAATCGAGGGCTAAGACCTCCTTCGCTTTGTCGTGTCGACCTCCCCATCGGTCGGTGCCCTTGGATTTTAATCCAAAGGCCAGACCTCCCCTCATGTCTTTTCGATCGCGTGCGTTAAGTCCTCACCGGAGGTCCGCACTGCTGGAGGGAGATCCAACGCCTTGGACCTCTGTCCCATTTCCCACGTGCGTTTGCGATTACACGAAATCGGAGGGCCACGACCTCCCCATCCTTGATCGTGTGGTGGGACCTCCACCAAGCCACTTAAAACGTAACGGTTCAAAACTCTCATCCGATGGCGGGACCTCTCCTGTGTCTTATCCAACGCCACTAAGATCTCCCCTGTTCTTCTCCTTCCTCTGGCGCGGGCAAGCTCGGCGAAAGCATTTATTGCGTGTCCGCACATGAGGTACACTTCATCAGCTCTTGCCGACCAAGCATTTAATGCAGTGTCGACCTTCCGCCTCTCCCTGTCCACACAGCTGCACCTTGTCAACCTTGTGTCTTGTCCAAGCCATGGACCTCCCATGGGTCAAGCTCACCATGAGCTTGGCGATGGTCCACAACCTCCTGTGCCCTTAGTATAAAGCCTCCCCCCACTGTGCCGCTGGCTTCCTTTGCACACCTTTGTTCCTTGGCTTACACCCTGTCTTTGTGAGCTTTAAACCACCAAAGCTTCCTTGGCGCCATTCTTTGGAGCTTGAAGCTCCTCGGTGGACAAGGGTCACTTTGGAGTTTTTCTCCTTTTCTCTAAGCTTCTTTTGTGCCATTCCTCTGGGACCAAGTCCTAACTTGAATTGATTTGGGCGATTCTGAGAGGTGGACAAAGTGGAGCTTGAGCTAAAGCTTTGGCCGTGGAGCACCCTTCCTCCCGACCGGTCCTCCTTCCTCGACCTCCTCGGACCTTAGGACCTCCTGTACATCCCCGTAATCCCTTAGTGCCGGCACCAGATGAATGTTTTCATGAGCTTTAGTTTGGCATAAGCTTGTTTGTCACGCTGAGCTCATTTTTGCTTTTCGGTTTTGCCGTCTTGGTCACCTCGTCCTCTCGGCTCATGGCGTTCAAGGCCGTCATTGCTTGTTGAGAGAAGTCCGTTAGGTGCGCGTGGTTATTGCGAACCGCGGTACCATTGATCTCGCCACGAGGTCTACATCGCCGCGAGAACCAAATATTTGAACACGGGTTTTGTCGGACGCAACGACAGCTGTCGTTGTCGTTTTAGGACAAAAGATCCACCGAGTTAATGCGCTTATCATTGCTCCCATCATTGAATTCATTTGGTGTGTCTTAACTGTCTTAAATCCACCATTTATTTGCGCGCCATTAAGTCCTCCATGACCTCCTCGTGGTCCCGCGCATTTAATCTCTTGTCCATAGCACGTGCGTGTGCGTGCGCTAATTCTAGCGCCGATCTCGACATCCGCACCTCCTCGAAGGAGATCTGGGCGCCCAAGACCTCCTTGGCGCAATCTTAGCCGTCCCGACCTCCTGGAGGTGCAGCGGCGTTGAGGACCTCCTCTGGGACCTCCTCGAGGTCATCTCACCGCTGAGGACCTCCCTTTAATCTGGTCCGTTCCGACCTCCCTTCCATGTTGTGGTCCGTTAGATCTTCCATCTACGGCCATGACCTCCCTCACCTCGCGCATGTGCGTGGTTAGGAGGTCCAGACCTCTGGACCTCCCATGTGCATGTGTGTTGTTCTCCTGGGAGGTCTGAGCCGTTAGATCTGAGATCTGTGGCTCACGACCTCCCATGTCTTTGTGAATGTTAGGAAGGTCAGTAAATTCTTAAGTATGAACTGAAATGAGGTAGACTTTAGAATTTCATATCTTTTTCATTTTAAATCCTTTTGAGGTCATTAAAATTGTGTTAGCTCTGTCTTAAACTCGACTTTAATCCAAAAATAGTTGTAAGTTGAGTTCAGCTCCATAGCACAGTTTTGCCATAGGTTTTAGTACTCCCTTTTGGATAATACACTCAAAATTTAGGTATAACTTGTAAAACCCATAACTAATGTTCTGTAGGTTATTTTTGAATGAGACCAACTTTGTTAGCTTCCTCTATTAATGAACTCACTGTAAAAATTAGATTTGAGCATATTGCTGTTATAGAAATAAGGACTTGTGCATTATAATTTTGTTCAAGTTCTTGTTTTTGAAAAATTATAGAAAGTGCAATATAGCTCCAAATGGGATGAACTCAATTGTGTTATTCATCTCATGAGGTTCTGGTTTCACAGTAAAAATCTCAGCCTCACCACTTTTCTAGAAAATGTTGCCTCATAATTAAATTAGTGAATAGTGCAGTTTGGTATTTTCAGGGCTGAGCAGAATTGTTTTGCTCATAACTTTTGCATTAAGAATCCAAATCCATTGGTTCTTGTTGCTAAATTCCTAAAAATCACCCTCTTACTGCTGTAGAAATTTCAGAGAATTTGGAGTTCGTTTGCTGTGCTGTCTTGTTGTTTTTCGTCGTTCTTATCGGTTCTTTATCGTTTTTCCGTTAGGTTTCGACATTTGTGGTGATCCCGCAAGCGACCCTCCGCAACAAAGTGACCAGCAGCAAGGCAAGCAGTTTGACCATTTCCATCATTGTCCCATTATTTTAAAGCTTAATACTTTGTTTTACTTCTATGTATGCATGCTACTTTGTGTTAATTGTCGCTAGTAATCCTATAGTTGCATAATCTGTAGGAGTTGTTTATCCTCTACTACCAATGAGCCTAGGTTATTCGCTGTGGTTGGAGCTCGTTGGATGAGCTCTTATCACTTAGTAGTTTCGACTTAAACTGCTTAGACATGCTTAGCTATCGGTAGTAATGGGCGATCATCGACTTAGTCGATGGTCTTGATCACACAAGTATAATTATTCCTCCTATATGTCCAGCACTTGTGCTTTGATTAATTGTAAAATCAAAACTGAAAATAAAATGTTGATTTGGACTTGGGCATATTGGATGGATGGTGTGGTTTTGGAATGTGGTAGTATGCCCGAGTCGTTATGACCGAGTTACTTGCGCCACCGCTCGAGCAATATTATGCTAACCACACGAGGGGATATGGGACCTCTCTTGACTAAGTACTTTGGGGGTGTTAATTATGAGCTGGTTGGTGGGTATGTTTTAATAAAATGTGTATGTGTAGTGTTGGGAGGGAGCATTGGCGGGCGGTTAGGCTGTCTAATGTGTCCTTGTCCCGTGGGTTGTGGCTCGTAATTAGCATCGTCCATTGGAAATGTCTCAGAGGACTTAGCCGTGCCGGCATACCAAAGGTAGTGTGCCTAAAGGAAAGGCGATCTCATGCGTGTGGGTACATTGGTACACCCTGCAGGATAAAACTATTCAATAGCCTCGCCCTAGGTTATGGACACGCTCGAAAACGCCTCGTAAGAACTAGACTACAACTTTTAATTAAAACTTGACATGGTTGGTATGAGTGGGTAATTCATACTATTGTTGTGGTGGCTATTGGGTTAGTCACTTCGTGATTGTTCTTGTTGTTGTTATTATGTTATTATTGCGTTGTTATTTCAACAAGTAAAAATGCTTTGTCAAATTGCCTTAAATCTATTATGTTATTGCAAATGGAACTTGCTTTATGCTAAATGTAAGTCCAAAGCTCCATCCACTTAATTAAAGCTTGCATGTAGCTAAATTATAGTTCTGTTATCTTACACGTCAGTTTTGCGAGTACAATAAACAAGTTATTGTACTCATTTGCTTTGCTTAACAACCTTGTTGCAGAGGATTTGAGGTGAGCTCCAAGAGCCTTACTTACGTGCCACGTGTTGCGCTTTCTTGACGACTAGCTTGGCGGTCCCACGATGCCTAGGGTTAAGGCACACCGATTGGCTTTGTGTTATAGCCATCTTTATGGCACTTTTGCTTCATTGTGTATTCTTGTAACTTATTGCTATTTGGCCTAAGGGCCCCTCTTTTGTAGTAGCTATTCCATATTAATATTAACTTCTGGTTTGTTGCTTATGTTCTATGTGTTGTATGGAATTGATATATTCTTTTGTTGTGAGGTATGTATACTGCATTCTGGGGAGTATACATCTCTCGAGACCGAGTTTATTCGGTTGATAATACTAGGGTCAATTGGATGACTAAGTATTATGAGCCTAATAAATGTCGGGGTCTCACAGCATGCATCATTTGACTTGATGCATCATCAAATTTGCTCGTGTTTTAGTGGCCGTAGGACACCTCCGCTCGCCGCCGGCTAAACGCCGGTACAGGCCGTCCTAGCCACCGCCACCGCCACCTTGAGGTGCACACGACTCCTGGTTTTCCATTCCGACCCTTAGCTCACGCCGGCAAGGACCATAGAGCCGGCGAGCTACCAGGCCATCTCACGGCGGAACGCGCGAGTGCGTGGCTCGCTCGGACAATCACTGTTCCGACACCATTAATTAGCCTAATCTCGTTCCTTTTAGCGCTAATGATTACTTTGGGTATTAAGTGACTGTCTTAATGAACTAATATGTCTATTACATGTGGGCCCATGGCCGGTTTAGAGTAAGTGTAGAGTTGTGCGATGCGTTTTCCTTCAAGGAAAACATATTCCTTATAAGCGTAAATAGGAAGTATGTTTTGGTAACGGGAAAGCGTATTTTCTACAATACGTCTTCATTCACAGTTGGGCTGGGTCAATTTGGACCGAGTCAATGGTTTACCCAAGGCCCCGCTTGTCATTGGCTGCGGCTAGAATAACCCTCGGTGAGAAAAGTACAAAATGAGTATAAGAATTCTGGAATGATTTATTTACAAACTAAAAAATGTGAATAACTTCAAAAATACATAACTAATTCATATCAACTCCAAAATTGATGAAACCACTTCTGATAATTTTTATTTTTAATGAACCTTATATTAAAATTGGTTTCAAACATTTCTCTATAGCAGAGAGTATTATTTTGGAGATTGATCCACTAACACTATTATTTTTACAAAAGGAAATGCTGATAACTTTAGAAATTCATAACTAAATCATGAAAACTCCAATTGAAGCAAACTCAACTGTTTTAGACTTGTATTAATATTCTATATTTATCCATATAATCCTTTATCCCACTACTGCTCTACAAATTTTGACCTCATAATTAAATGGATTAAGTACATTGTTCGTCCCTCAACTATACCCGATGATTAATTTTCGTCCCTTAACCGAAATACCAGATATAACGACCCTCCAAGTATCAATACCGGACAAAAGAAATCCCTCCGTGCGTTCTAGAGCGGTTTTGACCGGTGTTGACCTCCACGCTGGCATTTTGAATACACGGTGGCCTTCTCTTTCCCGTCCTTCTCTCTCCGCAACCTCACCCTCCTCGACAGGGCCTCCCTTTGTGCCGCCTTCATCTCCCTCCCGCCGCCCTCCTCCCACGCCCTCTTCCCTCTCCCGCTTCCATTCCCCCCCAACGCCTCCTTCTCCACCTCCTTTGTCTTCGCCGCCCCCGCCTCCGCCTGCGCCCACCTCCCGCCTCTCCTTCTTCCTCCTCCCCGACCTGGTCAGGGCCACCGAGGGCTCCGCCAAGAACTGGTCTCTCCCACTCGAGATCGCCTTCGACGCATCCAAGAACCGCGTGTACGCCTCTTCGCCGGCGCGGACGTCGCTGGGAACTCCACCGGAGCGGTGGACCTGCGGAACGGCAACGAGGTCGAATCCAATCCAATCAGAGGCAGTAGCCGCCATGGATGAGCAGACTGCGGCGGCGGAGGTGCTGCTGGGCCGGGACTCACGGCGGCAGAGTACACGCACTGTAGCCCACGGTGGGCGCACCACCGCTTCTGGCCAGGGGTCGGGCCAATGCTCCTCCCTCCTCGCAGCAGCATCCACGCGCCACCCGCCGCCGCTGCCGCCTCAGTTCTACAAGCACTTCATCCGCATGTTGTTCCTCCGTCCGGACCCGGCCGGGCAAACCTCCGCCCGGGGCGCCTCCGCGAGGTCAGCGTCATCTCTGGCCTCCCCGCCAGCACCAGCATCGAGCGCCTCGACCTCCTCGACGGCGCGCGTAGGGCCTTCGGCTTCACCATCACCGGCGGCATGACCTTCCATCTTCATTTGGTTGATGAATCTTATCTCTTGATACCCAGATTCTGGTGCTTGCACATTCTTTCCCCCTGATCTCCGTTTGCTGCTAAGCTTTTGCATATAATCTCTATCCATTTCTTGATCTGGCCACCAAGTTCTTTCCCGGACTTCCCCGGCGGCGCGTTGGAGCGTGGCGAGTGGCGACAAGGGATAGAACTATAGAAGAGCAAAGACCGTAGGGGAGGGAGGTGGGGTTCAATGGTGACGGCGGGGTGCAAGTTCCCAGTAGCAGTCCGTAGTCTCAAGAATGATTGTGTGTAGGCACGGCCTCACCGGCCACGGTCACCTTGGCGATGAGCTTGATTTGTGTTGAGGCAGATTTGTGTGTTCATAGTGTTTGCCAACAGAGACGCTATGGTGGCAGGGAAAATGATTTTTTTTCCACGTGGCACGAAACACTGGTCAAAACCACTCTAGAACGCACGGAGGGACTTCTTTTGTCCGGTATTGATACTTGGAGGGTCGTTATATCTGGTATTTCGGTTGAGGGACGAAAATTAATCATCGGGTATAGTTGAGGGATGCACAATGTACTTAACCCTAATTAAATTACTCAAAGAGGACATATTGAAAGCTCAAATTCAAACTAGTATAACTTTCACATCACAACTTTAAATGAAATAATTCTTTCACCTAAATTCATCTACAATCATGACTTAGCTACTGTATAAAAATCATGCATTTTTTAGCATTTTGAATTTTGAGGTATTTCTCGATGTTTATTCGGTATTGTATTTATATAGATTCCGAGCCTATCGGTATTGACCAATACGCTACTAATGGAGAGAAACTAAGCTACCAACAAGGCAAGCATCATTTGAACTTTCTTTTGCATCATGTTTTATCCCAGTTTTGTTAAGTTAGTGCAATGATAATTGCTTGCATGCTATTTTGATAATGTTGCTATTTTTGTGATGTGTAGATTAGTTATCTCCTAATTCATTGAGGTTATCCTTGAATTTTTCCAGTACCACATGCTTGAGTTAGGATGATTGAAATATATTATTCGAGTTTGCTTAGCCATGCAAGCCTAGAACCGGTGGTTGATTGTCGGGAATAACCCGACAATTATGGGATAAACACAACTATCATCAAATACTTTTGTTTCAGATCTTCGTATCTATTTTATGAGTTAAATTTTTGTCATTTTAAATGAGCTTTTGGTCTGGACAAGTGATGGTTAGTGATGGTGTCTTTGTGCACGAGTTTGGGTAAGTGATGGACTTGTCTGGACAGTTAAGGACCGAACTTTGGGTACCTGCGGTTCAAGCAAAACTCGTGCTATCACACGTGGCGTATGGGCGCTGCTTGGTTAAGTAAGGGGTTAGTGTTGTTGAGTTGATGACTGGTGGTGTGAGGATGTATATGTGTCCCATCGCATATGTGCGAATGAGCACTATTTAAACCTTGTTAATTGGATCGGTGTGCCCGGCACAACTTGCGTACCAGTTTGGTTAGTAGGCTGTATAACCTATACTAAGCGGGGTTACATCGCGCATGGGTGATTCAACTCAATAATGTTAACTTGCTGAAAAATACTAAGTCTTGGTTTACCCGGCCGGCATACCATAGGAAGTATGCTATTTTCGGAGGCATCTGAAGGCTTACACGCTAATCAAGTCGTTTGGGTAAAGTAGTACACCCCTGCAAGTTATAAATCTATTTGAATAGCCGTGTCCACGGTTATGGATGATCGCTTGAGTTTGTGGCTACTTATTGTTAGACTTGGAATTAAAATTATGGGTATAACTTGGTATTCGTCATGAATGGGGTGTTCATGCTTGTTGTTGTATCAAAGTGGACAGCCACTTTGTTATTTGTATTATTCATTTGTTATTCAATTTACTACTTATTCATATGTTTTACTTCTACTTCAAATCTGATTTCTAAATAGCACTTGAAAGACTAGTATGTGTAGGTTGTAAATTGTTGCGTCTCCTTTGCAAAACTAAGCCAATATGAGCCATCCTTTGGAACAACCTCTAGCATAACTAATTTTTATTTGTGTAAGACTTGCGAGTACCTTTGTACTCAATCCGGTTGCTGCAATTTCAGGTGAGGAAGGTTATGAGCCTGTTGAGCTCGTTAAGGCCGATTTAGGCGACGCTGACGAGTAGTGCTATCTTTTAACTCCCAGTCGGTTGCCGATGGGATATGGGCATACCACTGCTGGTCTTTTGGTTTATTTACTTACTTCCGTTGCTACTTAATACTCTTATTTGAATTTGGCCGGTCGGCCGTTTGTAATAGTTGTAGACTTTAACTATTGTGTTTTATGTCTTTTGAACTATTAATGTATGATTGTTGTATGGATGTGATCAACGTTGTATGAGAGTATGAGCATATTGGTCGCTGATCTTGGGAGCCAATATGAGTTCATGCTCACTATTCGCGACTTCCCATTTAACTCACTAAGTGTAGTGCTTGACTTGTTGGAGAACCGACAATCATGTAGTGGTCGCAAAGGAGCAGCGCACATGATCGTCGGGGCTCTTGTTTTCAGTTAAGCCTCTCGCTTAGATGGAATTAAGTTGGAATCCATTTACTTGAGGTCCAGAGTTATGTCCTTAAGACCATGATTAGTCTCGGTCTAACGGAGATAACCCGGGGGTCCTCACATTCGTGTTGCTTATAAAGTACAAATCAAAAAGTATAGCCAGGTACGATTCAGAGTCCACTCAGAACCAATGTGCCCATGTAAGATAAACACCAGCGCCTCTCGTGCGACCCGGATGCTCGTTGTTTCCCAGGGCCACGGAGAGTATATCTCTCTCCCTGTCTGCCTGGAATGAGCCTAGGGAGGATTGTGCACTCAGCGTTACCTGCAACAGCCCGACATGTCATTTCACTTCCTATGAAGTTATGGAGTAATTACAAACTAGGTAGTTTGATATCTTACTAGGCGCTGGGACACTTCCTAGTCTACGGGGTTTGGAAAGGAGACTTCCCCCGTAGACAGGGTACGTAACCTCCCCATTAACTAGTTTTGGGCACGCTCATCAGTGATCTCGACAAATGGCAGGGAGACATTCGAACGGTTTGCCTGCTGGTCCTGATCCCTCCAAATCGGAATTTTACCCGCATACCCAGCGGTGCCGAGTCTGTGGGGGTGCTTATTTTTTGCCTGGAGGGCCGTGTGTGCCGCACTTTTACTCCTAAATTCATCTGTCGTCTTCTTCGCCACAAACTCGGCCCAGCACTCTTTCAAGAACGGATACTTGTTGAAGGGCCTCAGATCCTTCTCCATGTAGTTCTTGACAAGCGTGCTCTTGAAGCTCTTCCACGCTTTGCACGCCTGTAGCAACGCGTGTCATCGCACGGAGTCCAGGTGTTGTTCCGGGATCTCGAACGATTTGAGAATATCCATCAGCCGCTCATCTTTCTGTTCTTTGGTCAACTCCTTCCACGAATCGTAGGTGACGTTGACCCGTTCCCGTGCAACTATTCCGACCATTCTTCGGAATGCAGATGCTGCTCGGCGAGGATTGATAGGGGTCCCAGACTGATCAACCTCCGTGATGGTAAATCGGCCTGCGGGCTTTTTCGATATTCCTCTTCTTCTACCGCGGTTGGATATTCCAGAAGATGGTGCATCATCAGACACATGAGATGGCGATGACAAAGAATGAGCGGAAGATATCTTCACATAATTGACATAAACATGTAAATCCTCCAAGTCATTTAAAAGGAATAATATGCTCAACACAAATATCATGTGAACAAATGAAATCAGCATAAAGCTAAGATTTAACATTTTGATATTGCTATCAGATGTAGAGTAAGCATTCCAATTAGAGCTCAAGTTCAAACCCGATTATCAAAATAATTTTAGTACAAGACTATTATCATCACAGAGCATTCATCTCAAGTCCACCACACCACATTGCAATATATTCCAGTAGCAGTATCAAAACAAATACCATATGAATAACTGACTAGAACAAATACAAATTCCTAAAACAAGTATAATTATCATAAGTCAATGAGGACCATGATAGCATGATAGATTATTCATAGAAAGAGTGAGGGAAAGGGGCATCGGGGTTGGAAACTCGGCATTGGTTACCTTTGGGCGTCGAGGAGAAGGACAAGCGAGGAGCAAGACGAGCAAAGCAGGCAAGATCGGGGAGGCGAAGGGGCGGGGGGGAGGAGGCGGTGGGCTCGGGAGAGGAGGCGCGGCGGGCTCGGGGGAGGAGGCGTGCTGGGCTCGAGGAGGAGGAGGCGTCGAGGACGACGTCGACGGGCTCGAGGGAGGAGTCGCGCCGGGCTCGAGGAGGAGGCGGCGTCGAGGACGGCGGCGACGGGCTGGGGGGAGGAGGGAGCGAGGAGTTGAGAAACTTAATTGTTTGAGTGGGGGGCGTGGGCAAACCCTAGAGTCCGAATATAAATAGGGATGGACATCACAGACGGTTCTAAAGTAGAACCGTCTGTGATATGTGATGTATCACAGATGGTTCCAATCAACAACCGTCTGTGATATATGATGTATCACAGACGGTTCCAATCAACAACCGTCTGTGATATATTGTATCACAGACGGTTTTTACCAAGGAACCGTTTGTGATATATAATCACAGACGGTTTGATCTACAAACCATCTGTGACATAATTTTGTGTTGGTTAATCTAGTTTTTTTTATTGGCTAGCCTCAGGAAATGCTAGCCATGCCCTCTGAAACTAGCAGAAAACACAACAAGTACATGTATATACATCCAATTCACATTCATTTCAGAAACAATCACATCCATTTCACAGTACAAATCAATTAACTCAAATGAACTAAAATTAACCATTCATCAGAACGTACATATACACATATTGTTCAATTAATCTTTAAAAATTAGCCCTTCATGACGATCGACGCGTATGTAGCTAGTTTCGTCACGTTCTTCTTCCTCGACCCTTATGTCGTTTCCGAAAGGAGGCAACTCGTCAAATTGATTGTATTCTTCCTATCCACTACATTCTCAACTCCGACAATCCTTATTTTTCCATGAAGAACTACGTGGCGCTTCTTATTTACCGGGTCGGTTACATAGAAGACTTGAACAACTTGGTTAGCCAGTACGAATGGTTCGTCTTTGTATTTGACACGTTCGAGGTCCACGGTAGTGATGCCGTACTTGTCGACCTTCACTTGTGGGAGATGAACCCAACGGCACCGAAATAGGGGGATCTTGAAAAGCATGTAGTCGAGCTCCCACATCTCCTCTATTTGCCCATAGTAGGAGCTCCTCAACCCATCGGTACTAAATGCATCTATCGACACCGCTGTTCTAGTTAGTGCTCTTTATATCTTGAGCTCACAGATAGAATGTGTACCCATTTATGTTGTATCCTCGCCATGTCACAACTGTAAATGTTGGCCCTTTTGCCAACCATGTCAGCATATCACTTGACGAGCTCCTAGCGAGTCGCTCCTTCAACCATTGGTTGAACCGTCTATTGTGTTGTCTCGTGATCCAAACATCTGGCCGCTCCGGATTACATTGTCAAGCACGCCCTTGTCTTTGGTCGATAGACGAGGACACTTCAGTCATGTGTTGCAAGACCGTGAAATGGGCTTGAGCATACGCATCCATATCTGGAGTGATTGCTTTCCTTTCGACGGTCCCGATACCCTCGAGCCTCCCCTCATGGTGAGATCGAGGCACACCTATTGGTTCGACCTGAGCCATGTAATCAACGCAGAACTCAATGACCTCTTTGGTTGTATAACCTTCGACGATGCTGCCCTCCGGCCGAGATCGATTCCGTACATAGGACTTAAGAATTCCCATGAACCTCTCGAACGGGTACATGCTACGTAGGAACACAGGCCTGCACATCTTTATCTCCCTCACAATGTGAACAATGAGATGGACCATGATATCGAAAAACGACGGAGGGAAATACATCTCAAGATCACATAGAGTCGTCACCACCTCGTCCTACAGAGCATCTAGTCCTTCAGGATCGGTGACCTTCTGAGCAATTGTGTTAAAGAAATAACACAGCATCATGATTGTCTCTCGGACCTTGATCGGCAAAATACTTTTAATTGCAACAAGGAGCATATGTGTCATCAGCACATGACAATCATGACAATTCATGCCAATTAACTTCAAATCTTCCATCGAAACAAATTTCTTCATGTTGGCGAAGTAACTGGATGGAACTTTCACACCATGCAAGCACTGGCATAGTTCAGTTCTCCCGGCCTTGGACAGAGTGTAACAAGCAGGGGGGAGGCACATTCGTCCTTTATCGGTCTTTGTTGGTGCTAACTCAGGTCTGATGTCCATATCAACCAAGTCAAGCCGTGCGTTGACACCATCCTTTGTTTTGTCATGAATATTCAGTAAGAGACCAATCAAGCTGTCACATACATTCCTCTCTACGTGCATGACGTCGATGCAGTGGTGAACTTCTAGGTGCTCCCAATAAGGTAAGTACCAAAATATTGATCTTTTCTTCCACATGTTCTTCTTACGGGTCCTCGATTTACATCCCTTTCCGAGCACAACATCTAAATCCTTAACCATATCATAGACCTCTTTTCCGCTTAAATGCCTTGAAGCTGAACTGTCCTCCTTCTCTCCGTTGAATTGTTTCTTCATCCTGCGGTATAAGTGAGCCCTCCGAAGGAACCTACGATGACGCATGTACACAGTTTTGCACGAGTGATTCAGCCACACACTCTCGGTATCATCTAAGCAGTGAGTATAGGCTTTGGCTCCTTTTATACTCTGGCTCGACAGATTAGCAAGGGCAGGATAATCATTTATGGTGCAGAACAACAAGGAACGTAAAGTGAAGTTCTCTCGTTTGTACGCATCCCATACCTGTACCCCTTCAATCCACAGTATTTTTAGATCCTCCATCAATGGTGCTAGGTACACATCAATATCATTCCCAGATTGCTTCGGCCCTTGGATAAGTATCAACAGCAAAATATACTTCCGCTTCATACATAACCAAGGAGGAAGGTTGTAGATACAGAGCGTCACGAGCCAAGTGCTATATCGGCTGCTCATGTTACCGAAAGGATTCATTCCACCTGTACTTAATCAAAACCTTATATTCCTCGGTTCCGCACCGAAGTCTGCAAACCTCCTATCGATGTTTCTCCACTGGGCGGAATTAGCAGGGTGTCTTAGCTTTCCGTCATTCTTACGCTCCTCTGAGTGCCAACGCAGTAGTTTTGCATTCTTTGTATTCGCAAAAAACCGCTTCAAACGGGGAATTATATGAAGATACCACGCCACCTTAGTAGGAGGTCCTTTCTTCACCTCGATTCCCTCGTCGTCATCTGATTGATTCTTATGCTTGTATCAGGATGCGTTACACACCGACATACATGCATGTTTGCATACTCATTATGGTAAAGGAAATAGTCGTTCGGACATGCATGTATTCTTTCTACTTCCATTCCCAATGGACAAAGAACCTTCTTGGCTTTGTAGGTGGTTTTGAGCAACTCGTTTCCCTCTGGAAGCATGTCCGCTAAGAGACCTAACAGCCCCGTGAAACTCTTGTCGGACTAACTGTTGCTTGCCTTCAATTTCAGCAGTTCAAGCACGGATGACAACCTTGTGTATTCCGGCTTGCAGCCCGGGAACAAAGGTTTCTCCGAGTCCTCCATCAAGCCCCAGAATTGAACATACTCCCTCTCATCACGCTTCCTTCGCATCGCTAAGCATCTGATCTAGATTGTCATCGTGCAGCCTATCCGAATCAGAACCACAATCGACATCATCCGGCGGCATATCGTTGACTTCCTGTATAATATGCTCATCACCGTGACTGGTCCAACGTGTATAACCCTTTTTGAATCCCCTTCGAATCAAGTGTGCTTCGATCTGTGCTCGGTTCTTAAACATCTTCAGATTCTCACAGTCAATGCATGGACAGTGCATATATTCCGCCCCCTTATTCAACATATCCTCCTCGGCAGCTCTTGTAAAAGCAGACACGCCATTAATGTACTCTTCACTCACACGGTTCTCAGCGTACATCTAGCTTCGGTCCATCACACAGTTTGTATTGAAAACCCTGGAAATAAATAATAGGGTGACTTCGAAAGCGTATTTTCTGAGGCTTAATTACGCTTTCCAACAGAGAAAGCGTATTTTTCTCTGAACTAAAGGTGGCTTTTTTATTTTTATATTTTTTCAGATTTTATTAACTTACATGTGGGCCCTACTTGTTAGTGACTCATTTTTTATTTCATGATTTTATTTATAAAATCTATGGCGGTCCCATATGTCATAGACTCGTTAGTTTATTAACTAAATGATTAAAAACAGTAGGATTTGAAGCTCAAATTGGGCTTAGGGTGACATCGCATTGCTAATAGTTGTGGCTCGGGACCATAAGGTCGCCTGAGGCGAACCAACGGTGATGTCCCGTGGCGGCGCCATGGGTTTCACTAGCGATTTCAGCGTAAACGCCTGAAACTACTCAAATTAAAGGGTGCTTATGCTCTAGTAGCTCACATCGATCACGAGGAAGGTGTCAATGAAGTCGGAAAAGGTCCAAGGCGGCTGGTCATCGATCGGTGAATAGAGGCGACGATTGCAAGCTCCTCGATGACAATAGTTGAAATGGACCACACGAGCGGGCTCAGTGAGGTGAGGCGATACTCAAACCGGGCACAGAGTGGCGATGGACTCACTGGGCTTGGAGATCTCCCGTGGTTACCGTAGCGCAAGAAATAGAGATCAAGAAGACTCTGTTGGGGAGCTATGTACACTACACCGTCTGTGATGAGTTAATTATCACGGACAGCTTTCAACAAAAACCGTCTGTGATATGTAGTAATATCACAGACGGTTCATGTTTAAAACTATCCATGACGTATCACAGACGATTCTGACAAAAAAACATCTGTGATATTGGGTAATATCACAGACAGTTTTAAACATGAACTGTCTGTGATATGAGCTCTTCACAGACGGTTTTTAGTGCGGAAAATAACACAGGCGGTCGGTAAACAAAAACTGTCTGAGATTGTGTTTAATACAGACGGTTTCGATGAACCGTTTGTGATCAGGCGTCTAGTATTAGCATTTTTGTAGTAGTGTAAGGCCCTTAACTACTTTATGTTTTGTTTTCACTATAAATTAGTTCATAGTAGTTTCTTATTAAATGTGTGACGTATATTACTTACGCCACTTAATTGAATAATACTTTAAAATTACAATAGCACAACAATGTTTTGTATGTTTCCTGTGTACATACAACAATACTATATGTTTACGTTTGTACTTTCATAAATAGAAATGATAGTATAAGCAAAGAATGATTTTCTGATTTAGTATATTTGTTTTGTTGTTTTCTACCTAATGTTCCATTAAATGCAATTTTTCATGACAACTAAGTTTTTCCATAAGCAAATTTAGATACGTTAGATAGTTTATTCCATTCTTGGCTACAATATTGGGCTGAAGTGTAATTTTTGGAATTTTTGTAGCTCTGTAAACTAGTATAGCTCTATGTATACAACCAGCGCAAAAAATAGTAAATGTGAATGCTAGCATACTTTCCTGCACCTTGTTTTTGTTTTTTGATTTTATATTTTGTTGGGGTTCGCCAAGGGAAAACTTTTGTCTAGCTTATAATTGTTTTTGTCTCTTATCATTTGTAGGGTTCATCAAGATTAGGATGATTTTGTGTACGTTAGAATAATTTTCTTGTCTCTTTGTTTTAGGGTTCACCTAGGTTCTCTAGCTTTGAGCAATGTTTTTTTATATGACTTTTAAGGGGGAATCACCTAGTCTTAATTTTTTTCTACCTCATTTGCTACATATTAATTACGTGATATTCAAATTATGGTGCCGACATGGAGAAGAAAGTCTACAAAATGGATATTCAAGGATGGACAGATTGCAAGAAGCCAACAGTTGTCTGAAAATATGTACGACTGAGTAGCTGTTGACCTGTTGTAAATATTAGTACGATTATATTTCTAAATGAGACGTAAAACTAAGAAAGGTTTCTGAGGTAGATAACTCGTCTTCCTTAATAAACAACATTGAGCGAAATGGGCCTTTTATTTTGCTTGTTCTGTTGCTGTCTCATTGCTTAGATGAGCCTTTTCTGTGGGCTCTATTGTGTGTTAGTACAACTCTAAAGTCTTAACTGTGAAACTTAATAGGCAGCCCATGAGCAAGCAAACCATAATGGGTCGAAAACTACAGAATACGGGCCCGATAAGCAACCAAACAACTCAGCTCATCTGAAAATAACAAAACACAACACATACATAGAATTAGCCCACCACAACCGTATGATGCTAATCCAATTGACTGAAAAAGTGACTAGGTTTTCTGAAAATTTCAGTCGTCTGTGTTGTAGTCGGCCCCAAACTAAAAAACTCACGGTAAGCACTAGGGCTGGAAAAATAGCTCGAGGCTCATGAGCCTGCTCGGGCTCATCACGGCTCGGCTCGGGCTCGTGAATTTTCAAGCCGAGCCGAGCCCAACTTTTGGCTCGCAAAACTTTCGAGCCGAGCTCGAGCCGGCTCACGAGCCGCTCGTTCCCGATGGCCTTATCCCGTTATCTTGCTTGACTTCCATTCATTTTCCTTCGCTTTTCTTTACTTCCTCCCGAACTCCTCCCATGGCTTCCTCCTCATCATCTCCACCCGAGTCCAGCTCCATCTCCACTTCCTCGAGTCCAGCTCCATCTCCGCCCACTGGCCGCTGCCTCCCTCCATCGACCTCCTCCACCCGCCGCCTCCCCCTCCCCCTCCCCCATCTCCACCCGCTAGCGGGGCCTCCTCCATCTCCACCCACCGCTGCCGCCTCCCCCATCTCCACCCGTTGCCTCCATCCCCCTCCTCTACCCGTCGCCTCCACCATCTCCACCCACTGGCCACTACCTCCATCCACCTCCTCTACCCGCCGCCTCCACCTCCCCCTCCCCCATCTCCACCCACCGGCGGCGCCTCCCCCATCTCCATCCGCAGCCCAGCTCACTCGTCCTCCTCACCGGCCACCTGCTCCATCCGCCGCCTCCTCCTGCTCACCCGCCACTGCCACCTGCTCCATCCGCTGCCCCGTCCTCCCCCTGGCCACGTTCCCTTCTCCCTTTGTGCTCCTACCTCCCCCCGGTGCTCTCCTCGTCCTCCCCACGGCGGCCCAGCCCGTGCTCCACCCGGCCCCGTGCACTCCATGGACATGAACGTGGGCCATGAAGCTTCAGTTGTGGTCCATGGTTCATGGACGTGGGTGGCGGTGCCGCCGTTGAGACCCACGACCACGCTCTCCGATATGAAGGCCTTCCACACCGCCAAGCTCTCCGGTGAAGCGTGATTGATTCTTGAGTTTGATTTGGTGGTGGGAGAGCGAGATTTTTGTTTTTGGGCGATTTCTTGAGAGAGGGATGGCGACTGCAGTCTGCGGGGAAGGTGATCTACTCCGTGCCTCCGTGGATACTGGATGGCCTCTGGCCTCTACTCCAATTCGTCTTCTTTCTTGTTCTTGCCATTGCGATTTTAGACATCAATGGTGCTTCTCGTTCTCGGGCTGGGCGTTGGGAGTAGGAGGGTTCTCGGGCTGGGACTGGGACTCTGGGAGGATCTGCTTGCACTGTTGCGCACGAACTCAAGCTCGGCGACTGCTAACGGGGGAAGCATGCGGCGGCGTGGCCAATCGGTTGGACGACGGTAGGGAGGCAAGCATGGTGGAGGTCTCGAGGGCCTACTGGAGGTGGGCGTGAGGAGGTGTTCGAGCCCATGAGCCGGCTCGAGCCGACACGAGCCACTGTTCCATATGAGCTCGAGCGAGTTGAGCTCGAGCTGGCTCAGCTCATTTCCAACCCTAGTAAGCACACAGCTAGCCTGTGTCCTAAGTGGAAACCAAGTCCAACTATATATAGAACTCAATACAAATTGTCTTGCATGCATACATATCATGATCTTTGAGTTCTAATCAGCTTGGTTGTTTCACATACAAGAAAATTTTATCTTGGGTATGAATACATCAATGCATGGGTCTGCTTCACGATGAATCTGAATTGTAATTGGTACGGAATTTAAAATTTCAAATGAATACAATTTTAGAATTTAAATTTCAAATTTCAGTATTCAAATTTATATAGTTTCATCGATATAAAATTTTTGAAAACGTCTAACCTGTGTGGGTACACAGATTGATGACTAGTATACATAATGCTTACTAATGCGACGAGTTGCAACAAGCAATCCTAAAGGTATTAAAGGAGGTTGGGAGGGGCGATGGAGGGGCGGGCCACGTCGGCGTTTTTTTTGTGGCCGCTGGATCTTCTCTTCGATCATCTGCGGCCGTCCGATTCGTTTCGTCACTGGATCGCACGCGTTGCCTCCGCGTCGCTCGTCCGCTGCTTCTCGTCGCCACGTGTGGTCGCAGGCGCGGACAGCGCCTTCTGCAACGCGTATCGCTGTCCCTTTTCCAGTGGTCCCCCCCCTCTCCTCCCCCTCCCCCTCCCTCTTCCCTCACCGCCTGCTCCTTCCCCTCCTCCCCTTCCAGCACCACCGCTGCCGCCCCACCCGCTCCCGCGCCCTCCTCCCCGGCACCCTCCTCTTCCCTGCTCTGAGGCTCCCTCCTCCCCGGTACTCTCCTCTTCCCTCCTTCCGGACTTCCTCCTCCTCCTCCTCTATCCCCGGCCAAATCTGGCACCTCGCGCTGCCTCACCTCCTCCCTCCGCCGGCACTTCCGCCTCTACCCTCCTCTTCCTCCCTCCCCTGGTTTTCCTCCCGAGCGCGCTGCCTGCCCGCCTCCCTCCTTCCATGCACGGGCACCGCACGCTCCTTCCCCCTGCTCCCCTTCCAGTGGCGCCGCTGCCGCCCCACCGGCTCCTCCGCCCTCCTCCTCCTCCCTCCCTCCTCCCTGGCACCCTCCTCTTCCCTCCTCCCGGACTCCCTCCTCCTCTTCCTCTCTCCCCAGCCAGATTTGGCACCTCGCGCCGCCTCACCTCCTCACTCCCACGGCACCTCCGCCTCTGCCCTCCTCCTCCTCCCTCCCCCGGCACCTTCACGTCACCTCCGGGTCCCTCTCGAGATCGGCCAAACCAGTGGCCTTTGAGGAGCACACGCGATGACGTGACTGATTTGGCCAGATTTTACTACATTTTTTGCACTTTTTTTTGCACTTTTTTGGCTCTCGGTCGGCCCTAAAGCCCTCCGGTCGCCACGAAGTGCTACGCCGCCACGCCCCCCGACGCTTCCTCCTCCTTCTGTACTGTTCCCCAGATAGCATACGGGGCCATGAGAGACCTCCACCTCTCGTTGAACCAGACCCAGAGGGTCTGCCTCGAGGCCGCATTTCACGAGCTCCAGACCCTCGCCCCGGCCGCCACATCAGACGCCGCCGTCGCCATCGCGGACACCTTCCCCGTCAAACAAGAGGACAACATCCTCAAGTAAACCACACCCTTTCCCGTGTCCATCCCTCTCTCTACCCGTTTCTCTTCTCCATTCATGTGTGCTAATGGACTGATGAGGGTTTTGGGTGTTTGCGGTATATGACTTCATTTACAGGCCATGGAAGAAATGATTTATACTTCAAATTGCTTTTTGAGTTTGTATTGAATTCTGCTACCCTAAAATAATGTATTAGGTCCAGGTGTTTGTTTGATTATCAATTGGTTTCTATTTTCCATAATATATTTTTTTGTACAATGAGCTTACAATAAGGATTATGGACAAACTTCTATGCTTAGCGCAGTTTGCTCTTTTCGACCTTTTCAGGTATAGGCCAGGGGTTGGTGATATAATAGTTGGCTGTGTCATTGAGGTATGTCATTATTTGGACTTCTCATTTTGGTACCATGGGTTTGTGCTAGGAATGTACTACTTACCTGAATGTAATAAAATGTACCACTGATTTTAGTCTGTGAGGATGCTTTACTTTATGGGCTTAAAGCTGTACTTTGAATCTGTGAGAATATTATTGAATGTTGTTAGAAACTACCAAAATGAGAATGGGTTAGGCAGACCCTCATAGTATATGCATATGAGAAGTTAGTAGCTCCAATTATTTTGTATGTGTGTAATGCCTAATGATAATTAATTTTGGAATTTGTATACATGTCTATCTGAATAATCAAAGCGTGTAGGTAAATCTGGTTGTTGTTATTATAGTAATGTCGTTACTGTGAGAATTCAGTATTATTTAATTTATGGTCCTGCCAGTTCAGCATTCATGCAAATAGTGTATTATATTTCAGACCAATATCACTTAGTGTGGTGTTTTTTTGTTTTTCAAGATTGCTCCTAAGCGTTGGAAATTGGAGATAAGTTTAAGCCAAGATGTTGTTTTGATGCTTTCTTCTATGAATTTGCCTGATGGAATTCAGGTATGTTTTTCTGCATCTTTGCCTTGTAACACCCAAAATTTCCTTCCATTAACTGACAATCAGTCTACTTCTTGTGAGCCTATTCATAAGTGGATCATTCGACATATATATTTTCCGTGCATAAGGAATGTCTTGTCAAAGGTAATTTTTTCGGTTTATCTAAAAATGTCTATGCCTTTTTTTCTTTCCAGTGTCCAATTTCAGTATTATAAAAAATATGAATTATTCGATCCATTTATATTACAAGTATCATCTTTTTCAGTCTCCTAGGAAAGAGGTCTAATGTAGATATGTAATAGCTGATGTTTGACTTGCTGCGCATCAGTATTTGAACCCACTTCTTGTATTGAAGACATACTGTTTTAGACAGCTCTAGCTCCTGAGGTACTACACATCTAACCAAAATTTTACATCAGATCATCATGTACGTTTGTTTGCACTAGCTATAGAATATACACAACAATATAGGTGTTTCAATATAATTCAATATAATTTGTTCTACACTTTTCTGGAACGCTATAGTTACTCTTATAACAATATATATTCCACTAATATATCTTCTGACAGTCTATGTCTCTTTGTTTAGATGCTACGACACACGCCGCCAACTCTAACTCTGCTACCTACTACAGAAGAAAGAACCAAGCAAGAGTGTATCATTCTCCCTATTTTGTGTTCTACTTCTCTCAGTTAGAACACGTCATCAGTAAGTAATACAATTGTTATTTTAGATGATCATATTGAATACATCACAGATTGTAGTCGGCTCTATTCGAAAAAGACTATTTGATGCATCATCAGCTTCGGATCAGGCCCAAGATGTTCCTACATTCCTATAATACATATTCTTACAAATTGTATCCCACTTATAAACATGTTTTTCCTAATAATCATCACACATTCTGTTACTATTTACATTTAACTATCTATATACGCTTCACTTGCAGAATATAGATATAGACAGCGCGACCTATATCCAAAAACATGTTTCCTCTGCCACCAGTGATACACTGCTCAATCCTCCTAGGAAAAAAGTGCAAAAGATGTAAGTAAGCAACATTAACGTGCTGCAGATGACTATGTTGAATACTCTCCCTCCAATTTCTTGCTGTTATATATCACGGTACATAACTTACTACAATATATACCACAATTCATTACTTACTCCATACTATCGTAGTGTACCTCTTCGATGCCACTCAACTCTAGATTCCTACAAATTGTTCTAGCTATGCTTCCATCTCATTAATTTGCTTATTCCACTCTATGTGTACAACACTTCTATGATTCAATGCACATACATATTATTACATCTTCCAGTTGTTTGTCTCATAACTACTATACAGAGATACATTAATATAGTTCTCATGTTGCATGTACTAGATACGTCAGATCTGCTTCGTACAAAGATCTATAGTATTGCTTCATCTATTTGTTTGTTCCATAATCTATCTACAACTGTAACTTGCTACAGTTGTAGATAGATTATGCACTACTACTATGGGCAGGGCCACCCAATGAAGCTGCACCGCATCCGCATGATGCACTTGTCGCCGCGCAAGAAGGCCTCCTCGACCAGATCACAGTCTGTGCAGGCCACACCCCGCCGGCGACCGCGATGACTACATCTCCTTCCGCTACGTTGACCAGATCCGAGCCCTCAAGAGATGATCTTCGCTGATTTGGATTTCATTGCGAGGGCTATTCTTGAAGTAGTTTCATGATTCCGTGAGTAAATCATATTATGAAGCGCTTAGATCAGCATTCGTATTGGTAAGATATATTGTTTAGTTTAACCCTTGCTCATTTGTTTTAATACATCTCCCTTTACTGCTATTGAAGTTAATAGAGTGATTTTTTCTTTTCATTCAGAAACACACCCCAAATCATCCGGACTTTGATTTCCACAGGTACATGATTCGTGCCCTTGAACATGATTTTAAGAGGGTTGTTGGTATCAGGTTGGTGTTTTGATAGTCTAGTTCTAACTTAAATATATTAGTGACCTTAGTATTAGTTACTTGCATGCAGCTGGTACTGTGGCTTTTTGTCATCCTTTTCCTGTTGCTGAATATAAATGGTAGTCTACCTAAACCTATCATTCAACACATGTTTTGGATCATTTGATTCGCAGACTCGTAGTGCAGCAGCCCCCATTAAACTGGCATTTTTTCTTATTGCTCCCACCACATGCTGCCATCTGAATACTAACCATTAGTGTCTGTTGAATAACTTGAACCAAAGACTTGTCTACTGAATGAATTAGCATGCTTTATGTGATTATGTCTACTAACTTTAGTTTTCATATATCAGTATCAGTTCTCTTTTGGAGCAAGATATGCATCTAATAGTTTTCTGTGGTTGTGCAAGTTCATTATCTTTTTATTTGCCACCAAATGCAGGATGACACACATACTTCAGGTTAGCTTTCTTGCCTCTGTTTGTAAGTATGAGATATTATCTTACTACCTTGGATCTGTTCAATTCAAGTATCCTACTTTTCACTTTTGAATTCTAACTCACACCTACGTTAGTTGTTCTATTTAAAAAAGTAAATAATTTTTTATCTAAATGAGAACAATTCTTAATATTGGAGTCAATTGCAGCTCCTCCTTATTGTTGGTGCAAAGCTAGAGCACATTATTACTCGATTAGCTCAAGAGGCAGCGACATCGTTATCAGATGGAACAAAGGAAGTTTCGAAAATAAAAACATCCAATGAACATTTCTGGTTTCACGAGCCTAAAATTGTCCTTTATTTGACATCCTATTCCAGAACTCCATCGAGATTGGTTTTTTTCTTCTGGGTCTTGGTATTATCCATTGGATGCTCTCACTTAAGCATTTCATGAATAAGACCTTGGAGCTAACAAAGTGATCACTCCACAGGTTGGGATTACAATGCACATGTTTCTAATGAAAGATGGTACTTGGTTGGGAGTTGGGACCAGGGCAGAAGAGATTTGTAGTGTTTCTTCTTTTTCTCCCATCCAAGATCTGACTGCAGCATTTGCATGTTCTTTTTAGTTCATTCGGTTTTGTTCTCTCAGCCGCTGACCTTTGTAGCAAAACATTGTACTACAAATTTTCGATTGAAACTTTGTCCAAAATATACCATCATCCTTTTTTGCTTGAATTATATTCCTTTTTTTTCCAGTTATCTGTATTAACTCAGTGTGCAATATTATTTGGGCATATACAATAGTAGTTGATAGACCGACACTCCTGATTTCCAAATTTTTATCTATAATCACATAGGGCTTGGATTCAACATATTTCACAAATCTAGAATACATGCCCCATAATGATGAAGTTTATTTCCTTCTCTTTTTTTGCATGTGCAAACGAAGTGATTTGATGCACATATGATCGTCCTGCCACCCGGAATTTACCATCGGTTCACCCTTGACAGCGCCAACTATTTGAAGCTACCAATGGGATCTTAGATACATAGCAGCTGCTAATATGATCTTTTAGTGATATTTTTTTTCAGTTACACATACTATTTGATAAGATCTGTTTTATGAACTGAGGCAATGATAACATGACTGAAGGGCTGGTTCTGAATGTGGTGATCTGTGAGAGTCTGAGGAATCAAGAGGCGTCATTGTGGATAAGGGTAGATTTGTGACCACTGAGGCAGATTTTGAGTAGCATCGCTCATTTTTTGAGCTATTTTGTTTGTTGTGGTTGGAATTTAGGTGCTGCTGAGGTAGGTTATGCGACTTGGCAATGCTAACCCCCTAGCAATATACCGAGAATCTAAGTGCTCAAACTATTTGTCTCCTTCTATGCGTTTGCATCGTTGTGTTTGCCACAGTGTAATGGTTTTATGACAATATCTGCTCGTGATTTGGTACACTTGGGTGTTTGATATGGAGAAGTATGTGGTTCTTAGTTGTTTTTGTTTTTACTTCATCGTCTGGAATTTGTGCGAGATCAGTATACCATCTTTAGGGGAAAGGGGATTTTGGGATTCTATAGGTGGACCTTTTCTTACACTTATTTCTGGAATATCTGTTTTTGCTTTTGTTTACTTCAGACTCTATTGTACGATGAATGAAAGAACACATGCGAGATAACTTTGGTATGTATCGCTATTGTAAGCCCCCAATATCTACGAGCTAACTAATGCAGGGATATCTATCTGCGGGCTGTTAAGGATGTTGTTCACATTCTCAATCTGCCTTGTGGATACTATTGCGAAGGATGGTGTTCACATTCTCAATCTGCCTTATCGATACTATTGCGATATGTTCTGTTGTGCTGGTAATGTTGTTTCTTACATGTATTCTTTATATCCTAGGTAGTTACATTTATGTGCCTGAACATTGGTCGAATATATTTTCCAACATATTTTCCCTTCTATTATTTTGTGCCTGTATTTCCGGTCATACCGTATGTTTCCTTCTATTGTTTTGTAGCTCCCTGATTTGTTCTACTGTGTTACATTTCCTTGATTATTAATGGCGTATCGTACGTATGTTCTAAACATCCTAGATGTCTTCGGTTACATATTTTCTCATTTCTTTCTCTCTTTTTTTTAACTTGCTAATTCTTTAGGTTATGCATCAATGTTTATGCATATATGTCCGTTTTCAAACCCCGTATTACTATGCCTTGATCGTTGCTGGTATTTACTATTTAGGGATTAGGTATTTTCATATGTCGGTCCATTGACCCGTTTTAGATTTGATTGTTTGTTTTTCCTGTGCTGTGAGCCTTAATCTGGGTCCGATTTGGTTCCTAGCGGTATTTACGGTCAAGAGTCTATGTATTTTTCATGTCTGTTTTTATTGGGGCCGAGCATTATAGGTGGAAGTTTTCAGCTTTTCACAAGACTACGGGAGCGAGGGGTTGTCCGTCCTTTCACTGGATTGGAAGATGTAAGTCTGTCAATCCTGTTTATGACACTTTGTTTTGTGGTACTGGTGCCTACTTGATAATTTAAGCATACCCTGTATGGGTACATTCCTGTATGGGTACATTGGTTTCTTTCCAACAATGTTATAGTGCTTATCATTGAATTATTTTTTTTACAAAATCCTTAGCCTTTGTTGCTTGAACTTAATTTCTGTGCATCTTGGTTTCTAAACTCTCTGCTTTTGTTAATTTTGATCATAACTCCTAATTTCCCCCTCTTTTTTTGTCCCTTCTGCACCTCTCTAATAGAATCTCATGCATCATGAATTCATTTACCTGATTACAGTAGCACAGATGCTTTATGCTTGTTCTTGCCATCAATTAGAGTTCTTGTGGGAAATACTATAGTTGTGGCTGCGATAGCTTTTTTTTACAATACTCAAATCGAAATACATTACAAATTTGGAGCTATCTTGATGTGGTGAATGACCTCTATTACATGGCAATACAAGTTCTATGGCACATTGATACTTATAGAATTTAAATTGTATAGCTTGTCCCACCATGCATAAGATTTTAGTACATATACTGATAGAAGCATGAAAATCAACAAAGTAATTTATGCTATTGAAGTAGCTACGTGCGATAGCTAGAAGTTTTTCACGTAATTTATTTTTGGAGATTTCCTCGAGATTCACGAATATGTACTTGCATAGCTTATGACTTCTCTTTTTTCCTTGTAGATTTCAAATAGCTGGAGCTACCCTCCCCTAAGTAATGCTATTGAAGTAGCTACACATGTTCGTGACGTGATTGCATAACGAGGGTGGACAGTGGGATGATAGTGATCATAAGTAGGAGTGTATTATTTTGTGTCAACTTCTCTTCTAGGTTAATTACAGTAAATTAAAGTCTGATTAACAGTCACATGAATTCTGTTTATGTTGGTCAGAGGAAGCATAATATAGCCATGTAACGGCATGTACAAAAGTTGTCCTTTTCTTTTGGTGGTATTAGTATACCCCAATTTTTAGTGACCACACAACTCCGAGAAAATATGTTTTGTTTCGACATCCTGTTGCCTCTTTATGTACTTTAATATTATCAACTTCCTATATATATGCTACTAGCCTGCACAATATTTGAGTCTACTATGCTTCTTTCGTACAGCTTGTTCTCCATTTCAGCTTGTTCTCCATTTCAGTATGCTCATTTTGCTTTTTAGCTCCGATGAAACTACAACTGAAAACTATCCAGTTCTTTTTTACTTTTTATTGTTGCATATAGATCTGCCTCTGTGTACTCATATTAAATGCATCTTACACTCTTTTTTTACTTCATACATCATATATCATACTAACTGTATAAATCTATCTTTGCATTCTGATGTATTGTACTATCGTACTCTTTTTTTTTCGCACACGCAAAATCTTGCTGCTACCCTCTAATCTTGGTAATATTAAACATCCTTGCATGTGGTCGTGCGTCACATGCAAGCTTGCAGTACCCTTTGCATTAATACACGTCATAGCTAGATCGACGGCTTAAACGGAGCTGGCAAAGGACAGTCCAGAACCTTCAAGCACCTCCTCAACGACCTTATCAAGCCTCGCCGCCATCTCCGGTGTCATGTGGTTGTGCCAGTCGCCGATGGCCCCCTTCCTGAAGAATGCTTCGTTCTTGAGGCCCAGAATAGTACTCCCACTCTTGTTCACGTCCAAGCTCTTCAGTTTCTCCAAGCTACACAAATCCACGATCTTCTGCACCACCCCTGCCTCTTCCTCTTCCTTGGAAAAGGCACACCCCATGAACGCTGCAACCTTCTTCAGGTTACACACCGGATCTCGCAGCAGCTCCTCGTACCTGACAAACAGAACCTTCCCAGGCCTCCTCTGGCTCTCCTCCCAGTACTCGAGGGCGTGGCGCCACGGGGGTCCTGCGGCACACCGTCCATCGCAGAACAGCTCGAAGGCCTCCTCGAATGTGGTTGTGGGTGAGGAGGACTGCCGGCCGTCTACCTTCTGCCACGTCGCTGCGATCTTCAAGTTGAAGAGGAAGAAGGAGACCAACGCGTCCTTGGGATCCCTACAAATGTACACGAGCCGGCACCCCGAGCCCTCCTCCGTGATCCGATGGGGGAGTAGGGAGTACGGCATGTGGGTTGCAAGCACCCGGGGAGAAGGGAGCTCTAGGAACAAATCTCTTGCCGTGTAGTTACTATCGATGAGTGTGGTGCTGACCTCAAGGCAATTGATGCAGTCGTGGGGATTGCGGTGGCGGAGCGGGTGGTCGCTGTCGAACGGCGAGTGCGTGTCCCGATTGAGAGTTGAGAAGGCTAGGGCCTTGAGCCAGGTGGTGCCGGACTTGGGGAAGCTGGCGAGGAAGATGTCGGTTGGTCTCGGCTCAAAGCAGGCGTGGGTTACGGCGATGCCCTTGAGCATTAACTCAGGCAGCCAGAAGCCTCCATACTGGCGCATCACATACGGCGGGCACCGTGTCTCCTCGGGGAGTGACTCCATGATCTCAGGTATGTTGGCGTGCGAGGTAGTCGAGTGAGGTTTTATTGCCGGTGCTACGGCGTCCGTAGGAGCTAAATTAGTACTCATGGTGTGGTGCCCTGCATGCATGTGTGGTGCATTGCATATAACAATGTACATGGGTCTGATTGATATATAAATCAGGGCGCGCAGCATGTTTCGCCAAATGTTGTTATCGTTAATTTCGTGTCTCGGGAAAAGAAATCTTTGCGTACAAAAGTGGTTCGAATGGAAAGCAATATAGATGCGACCAGCAAGCTCGTATGATGTTGAAATTAATGCTATTTTTATCGTGAAAAAAATATGTACAGCAGTGCTTTAAACGGACAGAATGGATGGATCCGTCAGAACTAACGTCTCCCGTCAAGAAAACTCCAGTTTCTGGCCGTGCTTAGTGTTATCTTGAAATGCTTGTAATGGCCATCGCAATTGGCAATGACCAAAGAAATGTTATCACTAATACCGTAAATGTGGTAATTGTTTCCTCCTGGTCAACGATTTTCTGGAATTATGTTGTGGGCGTAATTTTTTTTCTGTGGCAAAGGCTCTAACTACACCTTAGGCCAACCGTACCATAGCCAAACGGTGTGATACCTAGTCTGTTCAACTAATGACCAGAGTTTGATTCCTAACGATCACAGGTTGGGTGTGTTGTTTCTATGGATTTTCTATCTTAATTGTCTAGGATTTGAATCTATGACATATAAGTCTTAACGTAACTACACTAGCTAATTAGCCACATCCTCAAAAAAACTACAGCTCACGGCTACATTTTGGTTTGTCACATCTAATTTCTAGCGACCACATCTAAAATTGTCTGTAACCTGTCGTCTGTAACGAAATTCTTATTCGGTTGTCATTTTTTTTGGGGCCGTCGGATCGGTTCTTTTCTCCGCCGTTTGATTTTTCGTTGCGGTCCTCGAGACGGGCAATCAGGCAAGGAAGTCCACGAACGAACGAACCCTCTCCGTCTACTTGCTGCTTCGGGAACCCAAACCCCAAGTTGCAAAGATATCTATCCATCAATCACATCAGATCAATCAATGCGAGCAGTTCTGATCTAACTCCACAAAATAATCGCCAGCGCCCGCACCCTTTTCGGCCTCCCTTCGTCCCGGCGCAACAATCCTACCGGATAACCAAGACAGAATTGACGTGAGTAGAGCTGATGACGGAATTGACGCGAGGAGAGCTGAAGGCCACGTCTCTTTTTTTTTTTTACCGTCCGAGCCGTCCGCATCTCCACCGGTCGTGTCCCTGAGCTGCGCTCTGTCCGTGCGTCGCGCCGTGTCGTCCGCGAGAAATCTGCTGTGTGTTCCCCGCCGTTTCGCTCTTCGGCTTTGGCTATAACAGGAAGCATAACGATCACCTCGTCCTCCTCTCTTTTTTTTTGTCCTAAGCACCATTTCCTTCAATACAAGGTCTTCCCAAAGTCCGATCGCACCACCTTCATCTTGATCTCCCTCTCCGGTTCACTTCTTGAGATATTGAGCACGTCATAATGTGTTCCTGGCCAGGTGCTCTCTATCCCCCACCTCAATTTTGGGTTTCCTCTTGTCGGAGCATGTCGTTGCCTTTGCATCATCTTCTCTGCCACCGGCCATCGTCGCCCTACCACCTCGGTCATCCTCGCACCACGCCGATCCCACCGACGCATTCCTTAGGCCAGCGCGCACCCTATGCTCACGCCGCCCCTCGCCGCCGCCACCAAAGTGTTGTCGCCCCGTGCAACCCGTGCCGCCTGTGCGCCTCTGGCGCTGCCCGCACCTCCACCGTCCTTCGCAACTGCCGCCGTCACTTCCTACCGCATCCTCACCCCGTAGGCGACTCATTTTTCCCATCGCCGCTGGCCTCCGCGCCCCTAGGTAATATTAGGAACCGACGCTTGTGACTATCCAAATTGAGCAATAACATACGACCACATGTCTTAAATGGGAAGGACCTGACCAACTAATTTACTAAGTCCAAACATTAAGCTCGCAGGTTGTAGTTGGTAAGTGATCTCTTTATTATGGTAATCGTACTTCTATATCTTGAGATGTGCGGAATATGGTAAACGTACTCCCGTATTTTGGGTCCTGCAGACAATGGTAGAGGACTTTCATGTCTGTCGTGGCTTGTGTCGGGTAATGGTAATTGACGTCCATGTTCGGGCAAGTTATCTCCCATAATAGTGAGCTCCAAGTGGATGGTAAATGACGTCCATGACTTTGGGTTAAGCTCATCAGGTGAGCTAATATGAGGATAAAGTATTGTAAAAACTTTGTGATAATCACTTAGTTGCACATTTTTCGAAGTGTGTTAGTCCGACATTCTAAGCTGATTATCTCGTGTGGATCGCTGTACAACCTCTACAGAGTGTAAATGATGTTTTCACTATGTACACTAGCTACTAATCTGATATTGGTACAGAAATACACAGAGGGTTCGGGTTCAGAAATCAGGTCCCGACATACAATGACTTGATCATCGATCGATTATCATGTTACCTCTTTATAGTATACCTACTAATGTCAGATGCTTTGCGTTTTGTTACCTTATGTGTTTTTTAAACATATGAACTCTTCTATCTGCGGTGCACAATAGTATACTAGACTACTATTTCCTACTACACATTACACGTAGCGTCGTACATTCTGTTATCTTGAAACGTATCTGACCAGTCTTACAGCTTCTACTTCTGTACCGTGTAATTGTGTAAAGTCTTTGTACTACAAATAGTTTCTTAACTAATACAGAGATCCTAAGAATGTGTTGTTATGTCAGTATGTTGTCTCTGTACTGCAGATTGTTTCTTAAGTGATACAGAGATCCCG
The DNA here is from genome assembly GCA_036346405.1 of Phyllostachys edulis. Classification (NCBI taxonomy): domain Eukaryota; kingdom Viridiplantae; phylum Streptophyta; class Magnoliopsida; order Poales; family Poaceae; genus Phyllostachys; species Phyllostachys edulis. The sequence goes on from CM070564.1 coordinate 10,562,772, forward strand.
CGCCATACATTTGCACCAGAATTATGTATCAATACAGACCTAACATTATGTTACTCTTTGACAACTTCTTAATACTCCGGCATACTACTAATTGGCTCAGCAAAATGTATTCATTGTGTTGTTACCTTGGCACGCCAAGGCGCGCAACGGGCTACTAGTACTCTATAAGAGCAGTACGCACATGGTGTATTACGTGCAACGGTGCATGCCCTTTAACCCGTCCACATAGTGAGATACTTTCTCATTTTCCTAAGGATATCGCTAGCGCTCGTGCGTCCGGACACAACAGATGAGCCCACCAGTCACTCACTTCCCAACTGCAACTAGCACACACCCTCCAAACCTTATTAAATGCGTTGTCGCGAGAGCATTTTCCCCCAACCATCCATTCCTCGACCTCCCCTGCTTCACTCTCTCTCTCTCTCTCTCTCCCCACCAATGCATCAGACCTGTTTCGGCCAAGCCGCTTCCACCACCGACGAGCTGCTCCACTCCTGCTTCAGCCCCGACATTCCCAGCTCTGCCGTCGGCCACTAGCCTGAGCTCGACGCCACTCGCACTTGATGAGGTTGTCCACCACAACCGAATCTCGTGCGGAGGTCTCCCTTTAAGAGGAGCTCGCCAAATCTAGCGGGGCTGACGCAAGAGGAGTTGGAGGGAGGCAGATGGTCAGCAGGACTAGTGACGAGGCAGCGTTGTTGATATGGCCCCAAGTGCTACTCGAACGTTGGGTTGTGTTTCCAACTCACAATATGAGGTTGTATCTTGTTTTAGTGTAATGAATGGAAAAGAGAAAAGATTACAATCTCATGGATCTTTCAATCATGGGCCAACTAGCATGCATGCAACACTTGAGCCATCGGCGTGCGTTAGACACATAAACGCATGAGAAAAGAGGTGGTGGCCGAGCGCAGTGTTGTGCACGTGTGTGAGGATGTTCAAGACGAGCCAAGTCACGGAGTTAAAGAGAATTATTTCTATGTGGATTCTATTCGAGTTCTGGTTCTGGTTTAAATGGGAGGATTGCAAACTTTATTTAATTAAGCAAGATCGATTTCTAGTTTATTTACATAACTTTTAATCCAAGTGGATTTACATAACTTTTAATCCAAGTGGATGTCGGTTTCTTTTATTATTGTAGTCCAAGTGCATGCATACTTTATATGAGTCTGAATCCTAGTCCATGTTTGGATCAAGTCTGTGTGCAAGTAGGTGCGGCCTTTGGCCTGGTATGCGTGAGTATAAAGGCTAGGGTCTATGCCCATGTAAAAGGAGACAATTTTTGGATTGAAGAAAAACCCTAGAAAATCGCCAAGTTGGCGGCCATGTTGCCGTGCGCGTGATTTCTCTCCAGAATCACTATTGCGGTGTGAGTTTGACATCGATCTCTCTCCTTCGTTCGCGGACTAAGTTGTCCTCGGGTGGAGAAGCTACCGAGGATCGGATCGCTACTCGTTGAGGAGCTGGCCGAACCAATCTATCTTTGCTGCGTGCGAAATCAGCCGAAACGTCATCTGTTGTTGCGTGGGAAGTCAAGGAAGCCGACTGTGGTATCGTAATTGCTGCTGAAAATTGACATCAAGTATCAAGTTATGTCCCTGTTTGCCGGCCGAAAGTAACGCTGAGAATTTCAACATCAACTTCCGAATTGTTTATTGCATCTGGACTGAGTGCATTAATTTGTTGGTGCTGTTTTTCCTTTGGTCTAGCCGAGTTCTCTATATTCTTTTAGTGCTGACTACTTAGTTTAGTTGGCGTTGGCTGCTACTCACAGTAATTGAAGAATAGAAATATTTACTACTATTTGGTTAATCCACGAGCGAGGGGCTGAATCGCTGTTGCACGTACACCCTACATAAGTTGTTTGCTGCTGCTGAATTGAGTAATTCTGGTTCTCTAGTTTGCGCCACTGGACCGTCGCCTGTGTCCTATCCCTATCTCAGTAGGCTTGTTGTGGATGTTTCTTTAGATTGTTGCAACACTTTTTATCAGTTGTTGTATGAGATGTATGGTTTTATTGCAACATGTCTTCTCAAAATTTGCCACGGGAGGTTTCTCTTGCTGTCACCATTTCGATTTGTTGTATATAGAAGTTTTTTTTGTTGTAGTTGGGTTGTGCATTTGTTGCATAAGATATATTTTTTGTTACAGTTGGGTTATGAATTTGTTACAAAAGATTTTTTTTATTGCAGTTTGTTATTAGTTTGTTGCTAATTTTTTGTTTGTGATTGGTTGTTGCAACCATAGATAATTTTATTGCATGATTCATCGGATCGATGTTGCGTTATGCTAATCATATGTAAGCCGTAAAATTTGATTCTTGCTCATCATGCTATCAATACATGATACCCCACGTAGCAATTACAGCCTTTATAATGAAGCCTACAAAATCGATGGCCGTGATCTTTTTTTCTTCTAGGAATTTATAGGTTTTTTCTTTTTCTATGTTTAGTCTTTTTTTTCTCTTAGAATTGAAGTGGGATACTATGGAAGAACCTCCGATTAGTATAGACATAAACGCTTTCGAATTCTTCAATGTACTTTCATTGCAAAATAATGTTTTCGAACAAAATGGAAGGAAGGAGTACTATATATATGGATGGACAAATTTGGCTCCATTAACTGAAGGTGCAAAGGTCAGTATTCGGATGCACAACCTGACGAGGACTCTATGATCTTTCTTATTTTTCTTCCCTACAGGACTCGGATGAAATTTTGGCATCTTTGTTTCCTTTTTCTTCTGTTTGATGGTGTAGTAGATACAATCCAAGCCCAGGTTATACGAGTCACGTAACACTACTACAAAATAAGCTATACAAGACGTCTTATCACAGACGGTTCCAAAGAAACCGTTTGTGTTATACTTATCACAGACAGTTCATACAAGTCACGTAACACTACTGCAAAACAGGTTATACAATACGCCTCATCATAGACAGTTCTAAAGGAACCGTCTGTATTATACTTATCACAGACGGTTCCTTTGGAATCATCTGTGGTACGTAACTATCACATACAGTTTATAACTAGAACCGTCTGTGATATTCTAGCATTATAAATATTCGGTCCCGACAGATCCCCGCCCTTAGCGCCTCCACCCTGCTGCCTCCTCCCCTATTGCGCCACCTTAGAGAGGAGAAGGAAAGGAGGAAGCTAAAGAGAGGAGGAAAGGAGGAGAAGGAGAGGAGGAAGGGAGGAGAAGGACAAGGTGAGGAATCTCGCGGATATTTGGTATTTTTGTCATAAGCTCTGAGGGTAACGATCTGTAACCCCTTATATTTGCTTTAGGTTAATTGCTAATAAAATTTAAGTATGTTTGGTCAATAGGAAGAGTACGTACTTACGGTTTATTAATCTAATTTGACACTAATTTGTTACATACGTAGTATAGATGGACAGAAACTAGATGTATGGTGAGAAATATTTGAGTGAAGAGTATATTAATGGCATATTTGCTTTTAGAAGAGCCGCCGAGCAAGATATGTTGAAGAAGGGGATAAAATTTATGTACTGTCCATGATTTGATTGCGGTAATATGAAGATGTTTAACAACCCGGTGTAGTTCGAAGCACACTTTATTCGAAGGGGTTTCAAAAAAGGGTATACATGTTAGACCAGTCACGGTGAAGAGCAAATTATACAGGAAGTTAATAATGACGACATCGCTGAGGAAGTCAACGATATGCCGGATGTGGACTGTGCTTTTGATGAAGATAGGTCGCACAATGACAATCTGGATCAGATGCTACGGGATGCAGAAGGGAACTACAGTGAGAGAGAGTTTTGTAAATTCGAGGGCTTAATGGAGGATTCTGGGAAACCTTTGTTCCCTGGCTGCAAGCCGAAATATACAAGGTTGTCAACCGTGCTTGAACTACTGAAATTGAAGGCAAGCAATTGTTGGTCCGACAAGAATTTCACGGCGTTGTTAGGTCTCTTAGCGGACATCCTTCCAAAGGGAAACGTGTTGCCCAACACCACCTACCAAGCAAAGAAGGTTCTTTGTCCATTGGGAATGGAAGTATAAAGAATACATGCATGTCTGAATGATTGTATCCTGCACCGTAAAGAGTATGCAGACATGCATGTATGTCCCGTGTGTAAAGCATCCTGATACAAGCGTAAGAATACTGCTAAGGTGAAGAAAGGACCTCCTACTAAAATGTTGTGGTATCTACCTGTTATCACACGTTTGAAGCGTTTACTTGCGAACCAAAAGGAGGCAAGATTGCTGCGTTGGCACTCGGAGGAGCACAAGAAAGATGGAAAGCTAAGACACTCTGCTGATTCTGCCTAGTGGAGAAACTTTGATCGGAGCTTCAAAGAGTTCAGTGCCGAACCGAGGAACATAAGGTTAGGGTTGAGTACAGATGGAATGAATCATTTCGGTAACATGAGCAGCAGACATAGCACCTAGCCCGTTAATCTATGTATGTACAACCTTCCTCCTTGGCTGTGTATAGACCTGTTCACGAGCGGCCCGGCCCACCGGCCCGGCCCGGGCCCGATCATGTCCAAGCTGGGCTTGGGACTGCTAGTCCGGCCCGAAGGAAGCCCAGCCCGACCCGAATTTTCGAAAAAAAACAATTAAATAAATGGAAATATATTTTTTCATCCGAAAAAGATTAAAATAATACATTTTATAGGAAAATCAACATGTCGGACCCAAGCGGGCAGACTCGGCTTGCCAAATTTAGTAGGGCTTTTCAAGCCCGACCAAGATTTGAACGACTCTAGTCACGATAAAGCGTATACATTTTGATGTCACTACTTATCCAAGGGCCGAAGTAACCTGGAAATGATATTGATGTGTACCTACCACCATTGCTGGAAGATCTTGTGACATTGTGGAATGAAGGGGTACAAGTATGAGATGTGTACAAATGAAAGAACTTCACTTTACGTACCATGTTGTTCTGCACTATCAATTATTTTCCTGCCCTTGGTAACCTGTCGGGGTTCAGTACAAAAGGATCCAAAGCCTGTTCGCACTTCTTAAATGGTACGGAGAGTGTATGGCTGAACAACTCGCGTAAAACTGTGTATATGCGTCACCGTAGGTTCCTTCCCATGATTCACCCATACCGCAAGATGAAGAAACAATTTGATGAAAATAAGGAGGACGGTTCAGCTCCAAGGGCTTTTAAAGGGAAAGAGGTCTATGATATGGCTAAGAATATCGATGTTGTGCTTGGGAAGGGACGTAAATTAAGGACCCGTCAGAAGAACATCTCGAAGAAGCGGTCAATTTTTTGGGACTTGACTTATTGGGATCACTTAGAAGTTCGCCACTGCATCAACGTCATGCACGTGGAGAAGAATGTATGTGATAGCTTGATTGGTCTCTTACTGAACATTAGTGGCAAAACAAAGGATGGTGTTAACACACGGTGTGACTTGGTTGATATGAACATAAGAACCGAGTTAGCACCGAAAGATATCGATAAAGGACGAACGTACCTTTCCCCAGCTTGCTACACTCTGTCCAAGGCCGAGAGAAATGAACTGTGCCAGAGCTTGCATGGTGTGAAAGTTCTGTCCGATTACTCCGCCAGCATTAAGAAACTTGTCTCTATGGAAGATTTGAAATTAATTGGTATGAAGTCTCATGATTTTCATGTGCTGATGACACAAATGCTTCCTGTTGCAATTAGGTGTATCTTGCCGAACAAGGTCCGAGTGGTAATCTTGAGGTTGTGTTATTTCTTTAACTCAATTGCTCAGAAGGTCATCAATCTCGAAGGACTAGATGCTCTATAGGCCAAGGTGGTGACGACTCTATATCATCTTGAGATGTATTTCCCTCGGTTATTTTTCAATACCATGGTCCGTCTCATTGTTCACCTTGTGAAAGAGATAAAGATATGCGGCCCTATGTTCCTACGTCATATGTACCCGGTCGAGAGGTACATGGGAATTCTCAAGTCCTACGTACGGAATCGATCTTGATTGGAGGGCAGCATCATCGAAGCTTATGCAACTGAAGAGGTCACTGAGTTCTGCGTCAACTATATGGCTCAGGTGGAACCGATAGGTGTGCCTCTATCTCGTCATGAGGGGAGACTGGAGGGTATTAGGACGGAGGGTATTAGGACTATCGGAAGGAAATCAATCACTCCCGATCTGGATACGTACGCTCAAGCCCATTTCACGGTCTTGCAACACATGACCCAAGTGTCCCCGTACATCGACGAGCACAAAGACATGGTACGCCAACAGAATCCAGACCGGTCGGAGGTTTGGATCACGAGAGAGTGCAACCGTCGGTTCAACAAATGGTTAAAGGTGCGATTCACTAGGAGGTCATCAAGTGATGATACACTGCTATGGTTGGCAAAAGGGCCAAAATTTACAATTGTGACATGGTAAGGATACGACTTAAATGGGTACACATTTTATACGACAGCTCAGGATAGGAAGAGCACAGTCCAGAACAGCGGTGTCCGCATAGATGCGTTTCACGAGCAGTTCAATACCGTCGGGCCATGTGGGTTGAACTCCTACTATGGGTTCGTAGAGGAGACTTGGGAGCTCGACTACGTATTTTTCAAGATCCTCCTGTTTCGATGCTATTAGATTAAACTTCCGCAATGCGTGAAGGTCGACAAGTACGTCATTACTACTATGGACCTCAAACGTGTCGGATACAAGGACGAACCATTCGTACTCGCTAAGCAAGTTGTTCAAGTTTTTTATGTAACGGACCTGGCAAACAAGAACCGCCACGTTGTTCTTCATAGAAAAAAGAAGGATTGTCGGAGTTGAGAATGTTGTGGATGAGGAAGAGTACAATCAATTTAACGAGTTGCCTCCTTTCGGAGACGGCATCAGGCTCAAGGAAGAACCCAGTGAGGAAGCTAGCTATATGCGCATCGATCATCATAAAGGTCTATATTTTAATTAAGAATTTATTCCATTGTAATTTATTCCATATCATGAGATATGTCAATGTGGACTTGCCATGTGTTATGGACTTGTAATATCTTATTTTGATATCAATGTGGAATTGTCATGTGTTATGAACTTGTAATCTCTTATTTTGATGTAATGTGGAATATCAAAATTGGTTTCACTTGATTTGGAGTTGAGTTGAGTTAGATATGAATTCTCAAACCAATTTCAGTTGAAGTCAAATGAATTATGGAACCATATTCATGTGCTCTATCACATAGTAGTATATTTGAAGTCAAATGAATTATGGAACTAGGTTCATGTGCTCTATCACATAGTAGCATATCACATAATAGCATATCACAGACGGTTCTATTATGGAACTGTCTGTGATTTCGTATCACAGACGGTTCCATAACAGAACCGTCTGTGATATCCCTTTATTAGTAGGGTACCGCTACGGTTTGCGACCTTACTCGACACTTTCCCTCCCCAGTGCCTTACACTCGCCCGTTCGCCTCCCCACCCGAGTGCACCAGACCTAGACGCCGCCGCCGCCGCCCGAGGCCTCCTATTTCATCGCCACTCGGCCACCCACCTCGTCACGATTCGTCGCCTCGCCGTCGCCCGACTCGGCTGCCCTACTACGTCACCAAATTTCGATTTGCCTTCTCCCCATCGCCAATGCCCCTGCTTCTCCTCGAGAGCGACTCACCTTCGATGCCGTCTCCTCCTTCCCCTCGTGATTATTGCTGCTTCAGTGAGTATTGCACCTCTACGATAGTTTGCCTAATCCTTGCATATATATTAGCAGTACTAGTTGATCTTCTTGATCTGTGATATTTTGATATCTGAGACTAGTTATGGAGATATTGCAAATTATCAGTGGTTCTGTTATTGCTCTGTGATGAAATTAGACTTATACTGAAATTGGTTTGAGAATTTAGTTTAGACTTGAGCTCTAATATGTTTGTTTACTTCTGTCAACTGGTCTTGAATTGATAGCTCAATACTTTCGGATGCCTAGAGAGTTGCACGTTCAGTTTCTGTGATTCTTTTTAGCAGTTCAGGCTATTAGCTGTCTTGTGAGCAATATTGACCTTTTTGCTGTCTTGTTCAATCTGTGATTTTTCCCTGTGTCTAAATCAAGTTTGTTAAACAATGTCTGTTGGCTGACTAGATTGCTATGTTTGATGATCTGTTAATTGTGACCTCCTGTTGGCCGAAAGTGATTATTGCTGTTTTATGTTTGAGATCCTCTTGACTGATTATTAAAATTGTTTTAGAGCTCAAGGCTTAAATTGATATTGTCAAATACTTTTAGTGAAGAGTATAGTCTATAGTTTTGAGAAGGCAGAGTTTAAATACTTTTCCAACTTTACTTCTGAGAGCAACTTTAAATTCACTCAAATCTGAGCAATATGCTGATTTGTTTCATATACATGTGGTATATGTTTAGCATTTCAATCAATTTAAATGGCTTTGAGGATTTACATTTAATTATGTTGATTTGGTCATTTGAATGCTGTTTGATTAATGCTATTTTGTTTTGTCATTATGCTGGATTTATTTCTATTAGTTTGCTTATCTTGCTTTATTTACAACAAATATGCTTGAACCCTACATGTTGTTTCTCTATTGCTTTGAACCTTGCATTTAAGTTTCTATGTTTGAAGTTTGAACTTGGCCACTTGTTAATTTTTATCGCTTATCAATTATCAATTGTTGTTGCTCTATTGCTTTGATTGTTCAAGAATCAAGTATATATCTTTGTAGTCTCGCAACTTCTATTTTTTCTGTATAAATGATGTTTCCAAGGGAAATTATCTTCGAAAATGCCTAGTGGATATCAACTTGCAATCCATTTTATTTAAACTCTCATCGTATGTAACTTATATAGATAGCAAGCAAGCGAGATGGCGTCTGCACCTTCTTCACCGCCGGCATTGATGTCATCGAATGCGTCTAGATCTCCGACGGAAGTGGTATGTAAGCGAGATGGCAGAGAAATATTGAAATTGCCTGCGGGCCGAATGACATCACGGAGGTCAGTGCCGTTGGGGTCTCTCTAAGTCCCAAGAAAGCAATGGTGAGCTTCCGGACCATCTGCAGGATACTTGGAAGGGAATGGGTCCCCATCACAACACCAAGCTAGAAGTCTTTGACGGACGTAGAGAGAAGCCAGCTGTGGACTGAAATTTTAGGCTCGTTCACTATCTCAGAAGCAGACCAGCCACACGTGGAACGACAGGCGTTGCTCACGATGGGACACGCATAGAGGACCTTCAAGAGCATGCTTGTCACGAAGTACGTGAACACGGGTCAAACGCCCTTCACGAAGTATCAATTCTTGTCGGGGGATATATGGGACGCCTTTATGCGGATGATGATGATGGTCGAATTTTAGGAGCAAAGTGCGGCGCACAAAGCTCTCCAGGCACATAACACTCCCCCCCCCACAAACTCGGCACCGCTGGGTACGCGGGTAAACCACGGAATGGACGGCGGAGGACGAGAACGCAACCCGACTATTTACTGAGATCATAGATGAGCGCGCTCAAAGCTGGTTAAGAGTGAGGGCATCAGCCACGTCTTCGGGCAGCATCTCTTTCACAAACCCAGCAGACGAAGCAGTGTCCCAACGTCTGGTAAATATGTCGAACTACCTAGTCGTTAAATAAGTCCATAACTTCATAGTGTCTATAATAACATGATGACCTCTTGCAGCGCGCATTGACTACCGATTCTTCCCAAGGCTCCTTCTAAGAAGACAGGGAGAAGGATATACTATCTATGGTCCTGAGAAACAAGGAGCACCCGAGTGGCACGCGAGGCCTTAGGGTTTACGTACCTTGGAGGGATGGATTCCGAGACGACTCCGACACGTATAGGAGTAGAAAGAGATCCAAGGCCGAGCACGAGGACCGGTTGGTACAGATGCTTACTGTAAAATTTTAAGGATAGATAACAAGATTACATGATCAAATGAATCAACTCCTCAACCAGTCATAAGTTGGCCCCGTTATTTTGGGAGCCAGTCCTTCTCAACATTGGAGTAGCGTCGTGTCCACGCATAATTCTGAACATGATGGCGTCCAATTACCTATCGACGACATCAAGGTAATGTACATCTCTGGAATACTCCAAAGATAGACCTATATGACGTTTTAGCTAATTGTGTATCGTTTTGTAGGAGCCGACGCCCTGCAAGCTCCAAGTGAGGATGGTTGGGTCTATTTCTATTGAGGTTGGGCGAGGGATGACGTATGCATGCCAGAAAGGGATAGTGCAGCACGGTGCCTAGCTGGCACAGGGTTACGCTAGGGTCTAGGTGGACATGGTACATGACAATTTCATGGCTGTCCCGCTGGAGATTCGCCTGAACGAAGACATCAGAACACTAGGGGACGCCATGCACACTTTTATCCAATGGCCTAAGAAGGACATCGCCCTTGACCCTGCAGTGCCACGATCTTGACATGACCATTACTCTCCAATGGGTTCCTCGATGACTCCACCTCAACCTTCGCTTTAGAAGGCCACCTCATCGGTTCTTGTGGAGAAGACACCGAAGAAACAAGAAAAGCGTGCTGTCGTATCGGTTCTCGAGTCGTCTCACAGGAGATGTGTAGCGGGCAAGTCGTTAAGGCCAAATCAAAATCGAAAAACATTAAGGCGGCTCCCAAGCCTGGGAAATACTCCCTCGGAAGTCCATTGGCCCCCGACACAGTATTAGCCCGTGCTGGAATAGGTTGTCAGGCTTTGCATATCTGGTACATGCGGATGACCAAAGAGAAGGGGTGCGATACTAGAATCACCGTTATATGTACAATCAAGTTCTACATTCACGCAATACCGATAAATATGATAACCCATTGCTTATGTATAGATAGATGATGAAAAATGCCCGGGGATGGCGAGAACTAGTGGGTTTCCTCGACCCACACATGCACCATCACCCAAGACGCATCCTACGTCGTGAAATACATAACGACAGGATTGCTTGCTTAGGACGACAAGGACTACATACTGGTGCCCTACAACCGGAAGTAAGTGCTTCACTACTTGCTGTACAAATTTCATTTGTACTTTATACGCAGCACGAACTTAGGTTTAATGACTATAGCGACATACAGGAGTAGGTTCCACTGGATCTTTTTAGTCATTGTACCAAAGAGGAACAAGGTAATATACCTTGATTCCCTACTCAATAAAACCTACGACTTCACCATTTCTTCCATACATAACTCTATTGTAGTCTTCCTTCGTTTGAAATGGCCAAGGATAACTTTTTGAAATCATGTAGGTCGTTTAGCGCCGATGTTGCCGAGGGAGGGCCATACAAGGGATCGAGTGCCACACTGCAACACAGAAAGTGATTTCCGGTACGAGCTACAACACAATAATCATATATCACACTTCGTAATAATGTCTCTCGAACTGATTATACCTATATATGTAATTCTATTTTTGCAGTGCCACCAGCAAAAACAAGATCACCTATGTGCATTCCACGTTTGCCGTCATATGCAACAAATCAAGGGTGCTAAGATGAATGATCTAGAGGTTTGTCAATCTCGCAATAATTATTTTCTAATTATAAATTTAATTATATATGCTTACTACTTTACTCCTGCTAACGATAGTGCATGATACTCGATTTAGATTCATTCGCTATGACCTAGATCTCGGAGGTTCGAGGAGCGCTTTGCGGCTTCATCTAGACGGAGATCTTTAACGCCAATGGAGAGTTTCACTCCGTCGATACCGCCGAACGACCTTCAAACAATTGATTCAATTGTAATTCACTTTGAGTAGTTATAATTCAATTGTAGCTCTAGCGACAATACTTGAACATATTCTTTTGTAATTGATTTTGAGTTGCAAATGATCACTTCGAGTTGTCAACAATTGATTCATCTGTGATTTATCTATTTTCTACTTGCTTGTTTTCAGAGGCCATGGCTAGCAATTCCCGAGGCTAGTCAAAAATCAGAAAAAATTTAGTTTGGTCTGAAGAACTATCACAGATAGTTTTTTTTTGTATAAACCATCTATGAAGGTCTGCTATTATAGACGGTTTCCACGAAGAACCGTCGGTGATATCTTACATATCATAGACGGTTTCTACTGAAAACCGTTTGTGTTATGCCTTATCACAGATGGCTCAAAAACCGTCTGTGATAACCGTCTGTTATCATAGATATACAAATTCAGACGGTTCAAAAACCGTCTGTGATGACGGTTTCAAACCGTCTGTGATGAACTTTTGTGTAATAGTGTAAATTGGTTGGTCAAGTTCTTTTCCTTTTTATTATTATCTTGAGAATTTCTAGATTTTCATTTTTCTTCCATTAATGTGATAGTTTCTAGTTTTTTCTCTTATAGGTTAAAATTAAGGCGAGGGCTCCCGAAGGAGCCCTAAAGATTGCTAAACTTAAAGGTTAAAGCATCCTGCTGTTGCCATCACGTGGGAAACACATGTGATAGATTATGGAGATATCAGGACAGCGGTTGCCATCACGTGGAGACGCATGCGATGGATTATCGAACATCATGTGGGACCAAAGGAGAAGATGGTGATCGTGCGTGCACCCAAGGCCATCTCAGGCGTCATCATCTGGTAAAATCATGATGTGAAAATTCAGCAAATGAACGGAAGTGAGCCATAATCGAGATCAGTCTGACAATGCAGAAAAACACCTTTTGGAATTTTGACCTTTGGGCCAGCCGGCCGGCTGAACTTTGTTCATTCCTGTTGACTTCTCGAGATGTTTGTTTATATCCTGCCACAAGATGCAACTAAATTAATCGTCAACAGTAAGCTACATTCATATTGACAAAAAAAAATGATTTGTCGGATTCCGGCTTTGAATACCTAAAATCCTCGTGTGTACCGTATTAGTCCTATGATTAGTGGTTAGTACACACATTCACAATATAGACAGTCACTTCCATACACAATTCATACATACAACTTGATTCAATAGGTCTTAATCATAAGCGATACATAGCAAGTTTACATTATGATAGGATGATTGGCCAAATAAATTCGAGTATCAATGAAGAGCAACGAAAAGTATAGTAAGTAAACCAAAAAGGGTACAGCGGTATGCGACATACATCTCATAGGCAACCGACAAGGACTAAGCCATAAAAATATCCATTGTCGTACCCTTCGGTACCGGGTGCGAACTATGCGTCGTCGGGGATCATTTTTTACTCATACTCTGAGGAACAATTCAAGCAAGATTGAGTACATGGTGTACTTAATAAGACTTCTAGCGTATCACAACATAATATAAATGCAAGGCTAAAAAAGATATATAGCTCTATGCTACCAATTATTTTTAGCATAAAGCAAGTTTACATTTGCAATACCGATATGTAATAATTTGCGATGGGAATTTAAAGAGCAATTGATATGTAATAAAATAACAAGTATATAACATTAATAAGGGTAAGTCACAAACCTCCTTGGATGCGAATATCGAATTATTTTCAGCCATAAACATAGCACATACATTAAGAACAATCCATCCCATCCTAAAGAATTAATCCTAAATTCGATTTATGAAATGAATTGATTTATTTTTCCAAAGGAAAATCGAATTATGACGTAACATAATGTCAGCACACGATTTTATTTTCCGGATGAATTAATTTTCTACAGGAAAACCTAATTTTCTCACTGACAAGTGGGCTTGTGGTCAATGGACCAGGTCCACGAGGGGTCAACGGTCCATTGTGGACCTAGCTTATGAAACAACAGCGAGGGCTAGGCAGGCGCTAACGTGGGATGCCACGTGGTGCTGACATAGACGAACAGGGTGAGGTGGCGCTGGTGCGGCTGCCAGGTGGCACAAATGTGGGCGGCCACATCACGCTGGTGAGCGGAAGCGCTCGGGCGATATTATCACCGGCTCTACGCGCCACGGCGACGGCCAGTTAGGGTATCAAAAGAAAGAGGAACTCAAGGTGAACCTGGTGCGCACGCTTGCGACGGAGGGACGCGATGAGGTGGCTGGCGGCGAGAGGAAGAGTGGCAGCGAGATGCGGTTGACGGCGGCGTTGGAGCTCCAGTGGGTTTCTGGTGAAGGAGAGCACCGTGAAGAATGTGAGATGCCGATGCCGAAGGTGACAACGAAGGCGGCGGGTGTGGTCGATGGCGTCGGGAACAGCGGTGGAAGGAGTTTCAGTTGGTGAACTTCAAACGTTGATTCCAGTGGCTAGAGGAGAAGAGAGGCGCTAATGATTGCGACGGTGGGATGAGTGAGGAAGAGCGGAGCCGGGGCTCCTATTTATAGGGCAAGGGCGGCATGGAGGCATGTGCGGCGCAAGAAGGCTGAACCAAAGCGTTGGTGGAATTAGGGGGATTGGGGGGGGGCGAAAAAAGTAAGGAAGGAGGTCGAAATGTGCATGGCGGATTAGCCCGATTATGGAAGGTTTCCATGCACAGCAATAGAGGTAGCGCACGGAGTTGGGAGGAGGAAGAAAGGAAAGAAAAAGAAAGGGGATGACAGGTGGGCCCCAGTGGCAGAGAGAGAGAGAGAGGGAAGGGAAGAGAGAGGGATGGACATGCGGGCCGCACATGGCGGCGAGAGAGTGAAAGGGCGAGTAAAGGTAGGCTGGCGGGCGAGAGTGGGCTGGGAAAAAACACTACAATAAAATAGTCTACTAGGAACATTTTTATTGAGACGTTTTTATTGTGTCTCTACACTGTAAATCAAATAGCAAATAAAGACGTTTCTGGAGACGTTCTAGAATACGTCCCTAGAACACGCCCCATTATTTACTCCGGAGCTAACTGCCCCAAGTCGGGCGTACTACGGAACCAATCACCAGAGAACTTTTCGCATCCTTTCTTCTCCTCACGGGCTCTCTGGCAGCTCCCTTCCTCTACATGGCTCGGGGCGTCGACGGCGAGCGTCGACGAGGGGAGACGACCGCGGCGACCGACGACGTGGGGAGATGAGGGCCTACATCACACGCGCCCCTTATCCGGTCCTCCAGTTGAGGTATGGCTACTCCACCGTGAACCCTAATTCCGTCACCGCCGCCCTCCTCTGCTTCACCTGCTCGACCACCGTCACCGCCCTGCAAGGTCATAGAACCCCCGCCCCCTTTTGCATCTTTCGTTGGATTGACCACGACGGTGCCTCCGAAGGAATCAAAGCAGTCTAGACTCCAGATCGAGTAGGTAGCCAGGCGAGAGCCCCCGACATCGACGTCTCCGCGGCGATGAGCCTCCTCGCCCGTTGGAGCGATCGCGACCCCCTCATGATATCTTCCCGTCGCAAGGTGTCGTTCTACACCTGCCTCTCACCCACTTCTCCTCTCCTTCTCTGCTAGATTTGCCCCCGACCAGTAGGCTTTCTTTGCAGTTTGCACAAACCGATCTAGATCCCGTTTCTAGAAGTTCATAGGCCTGCCTTTGATGCTTTGATCTGAGATATGTGTGAGATTTTGGTGTATTGTATGATCTGTTGGGTAGGGTTGGTAGGGGATTGTAAAACCCCAGCCCAACTTGAGCCTGCAATGCTACTAAACAAACATGATAACACTTTAAACATAAGGCATAATTCTAAATTTCGGCAGAACCTCCTTTGTACAGCTAGCTATACGGGAGGTTCCAATAGATGCATATATCATAATCAATATTCTAACATCCAGAATTCATCAAAGTATTCAAAATATGCTAATCAGCTAATGCATAAGCGAGGATATCCAAAATAAGCCACTCTCATTATTACAATTAATCCAAGGCATTCATGCATAACCATAATTAATCTTTAAGCAGTTTGCTTATTAATAAAGTATGATCTAAAAGTTATTCGGCTTTAAAGTTGTGTGTGTGAGTGCATTCAACGCAAGCCTACTCCCTCCCATGCATGCCGTTCTTGCAAGTGGTACTTAAAAGCACAACAAAAACAAGAGTAAGTCCAAAGACTCAGCAAGTACCAATATATAAACATTAACTCACAGTTATAGCATCAACATCCCATAAGAAAACATTACACTAAAACAACTCATGTGTTTATGTAATGCAAATGAGCAATGCATCCTTTTCTCTTTTACTCTTTTCGCATTTTACCGGTAATGTAGGGTATACAACCGTCGATGTATACCCTTGCATGTGCCCTCTAGCACAAGGACCAAGAGCCTATACTCCACAAGTATAGGGACCACAGTCCATCATCTTCATAATGGAGACCTCTACTCAATGCCCACGTTCTACGAACGTGGGGATCAAAAGCCCGTCATCTACATGACGGGGACCTCCACTATACATACTTGGTCACCACGTGACCAAGTCTCAAGTATGCTCTCAATATGCATACGCATAAGTACTCTATCTCTCAATAACATGTATATCAACAACAACATACCAGAAGCTCAAACTTTAAATAACATGTATAGCAACTGCAACATATATGAATAACCATTAGCCATAACTCAAGCATTCACCATCCTTAATCATACATATCACACTATCATCCATGCAAAGCTAACATGTATAAAAACACAAGCACGCACCATAACCTTTAAATAACATGTATAGCATCAGCAACATACATGAATAACTATTAGCCATAACTCAAGCATTCACCATCCTTAATCATACATAACACACTATCATCTATGCATAGCTAATATGTATAAAAACACAAGCACTCACTATCAAACATCTATAATTATACTATCAACCAGAGTACTTGCCTCAACCGTAAGACGGAAGGCAAGAGACGGAAAACTCTAACACCAGAGTTCACCACCACCTTGCTTCTTTTGGAACTAGCCGCTTCAAGATTTCGAATCACCGATTACAGAAACTCCTCTTCCTATACCGAAATGGTGGTTCTCTCCAAATGAATTGAGTGTCTGACTTACACCTGTTCTCATACTACCCACAGAGTTGCTCCGATATCCAAGACCCTTTTTGGCTCACTACACATGAAATCAAAATAGTCAAGATTGATTCTACAAGGATCCATATATGGAGAAAAGGAGAAAGAACTTCCCCAAAAGCCATTCATCGATGAAACCATTCTTTTGGCCACTTCAGATGAATCGGCCAATGGCAATAACATGACGAAAGCTGTGTCATGTATTGGCCATACGAAGAGACTAAAGGATACTGATTTAAATCTTGTGGCAGATGATAACGTCATGTGTCTTCAGCACCAATATGATTAGGAAATTCACTCACAAAAGCATTCGGTTGCTGTCGTGTGGAACAATATCGTCTCATTTGCCGATCTACAGTAATCGATTAACTTTGTACGCTACCAACACTACAAAGCACAAGTAAAGCACCATCAAGAACACAGAGTGCCCTTTCAACCTCAATGGTGAAATCCACGTGACCTAGAGTATCAATGATACTAACCTGCTATCCATTCTAGGTGCAGTAAGTAGCGGCCGACTGAATGGTTATGCCCTTCTCGTGCTTGAGGTCCATGGAGTCCATCTTTGCGCCGACGCCGTCGCGGCCACGCCCCTAGGGGAACTCGTTGATTCGGCCAGTAAGTTCAGGACCTGCTCGGCCATTTTGTCGCACACCTCGCGTGCGAACCTGAGGAGGCCGGGGCAGTGCCGATCCACCCGGATGCTGTGTAGAGTGGCGGCGGCAAAGACCGGGCCAGGCCGGTCGCGTGGGGGAGATGAGGGCACGCGACGGCGCTGCTGGTGGCGTCGGCAAAAGACCGGCCGGGCGGTCGCGTGGGGAGACGAGTAGCGATGGCGCCGGCTGGTGGCGTCGGACATGGCGGCGAGGGGGCGGCGCGCTCCATGGGCGAAGGAGGAGCAGCAAGCGGCAAGGCGAGAGACCGTGTCCGACAGCGGCGGCGACGCCAGGAGGAGGCGGCGGCCGGGGAAGCAGCGACGGGAGGAGGTGTGGCGCCATGGTGCAGAGGGGAGGCACCAAGGGGAAGAGCGGGAGCAACCTGGGGGCGCCGGCGGCAGGGGAGGCGACCGGGTAGGAGCCATAGGCGGCGGGCTGGGCTGGGGCCTTGTGCGGCGGCGCCAGGAGGAGAAAAATGGGGAGGTGGCGGCTGCTCCATGGGGATGAAGAGGAGGCAGCTAGCACCCCCCTTTTTAACCCTAGTGGGTTGGCCCACTTCGGGCCAAGAAGCAAAGGGCCGAGAGCCCAAGGCCCACACTTCCAAAATTCTTGAATTTTTATGTAATTGCCTGTCCAATATAAGTTGTTTCTCTCTAATCTTTAATGCATTTGCTAACGAAAACTAAATAAACTTCACACTCCAAATAACATTCTCCTAATTGGTATTCGGGGTATTTGTAACGACCCAACTCTAGGGCACCGAGAGATCCTCCATGACCTCTGGAAAGTCCACCAGGACCTCCCAGGAGGTCCATAAAGGACCTCTCGGGCAATCCACCAAGACCTCTTAGGAGGTCCAACGAGACCTCCTGGAGGTCCAGGAGAACGTGACCCGAGAGTGAGCCTAGGAACCAGGGAGCACCCGAGGGCCTTACCACGGCCAAACAAAGAAGGATGAGGAGGTCTGAGAGCATTCCCAAGACCTCCCACGACCCTCCAGAGGAGGTCGTGGAGATCTGGGACCACCCCAGTACCTCCTGCATTCACTCCACTGTGGACATGGAGGTCCAAGCATACTCGGGGTTCCTGTGAAACCCGAGCTAGTCCCAAGGATCATGGCTAGCTCTTCACAAAGAACAACAAATGATAACATAGCAGCAACATAAGCTTTATTAATAACCAAAGGAGTTGTTTACAAGAGATCTTACAAGCCGGCCAGCAAAACATAACAAAATGAACACAGAGCCACCCGATACACCACAGTAACCTACCGAGGGCGCAATCCTAGTCGATCTGGACCATTTGGTCCACCGAGCGAATCACCTTAAAGCTCTCAATTCTCGCTAAAAGATAGCATCAAGCAAGAGTGAGCACAACAACCGTGCTCGCAAGTTACACCCGTCGAGATAACAAGATGGCATGCATAATGGATATCACAATGGAAGGCTTAATATGGTTGATTTGCATAAAGCCATGTTTCTTTCAAATACATGTATTAAGTTCTAAGGCAGTAATACAATAATTAAAATTCATTTCATCAAATCAGTTTTTCAGTTGGATAACATTCATCATAAGATGGTGAAGGATACCCTCCTGACATTAGGCTCCCTGCCCAAACCCATGGGACGGCAGTCCCAAAACAGATTTGAAAATCATTTCCATAAATTCCCAAAGCCAACAACTAACTTCAAGTGGCCTTTGCCAGCACGTCCATGACCGCGGACACGGCTATTCGAATAGATTTAACTCTGCAGAGGTTGTGCACTTTACCCACACGACATGAGTACTCTAGTTTGTTTGGCATCTTGTGAGTGCCACCTCTCACTACCGAAGGTAAGAGGTCTAGAGCTCATGACAAGGCCTTTACAATGCATTGCTCCACCACACCTTTCCTTGCTAAGGTTTCACCCCTGGATCGCAATCCGTGGAAGCCCCTCTTGCACTAGTGGGAACAATGGGTTATAAAGACCATTGGCCAAACAAGACCTCCCACACCTCCAATGGAGCAAAGATATGGTAGAGTTTTGCAAATTAATCGGCCAGTCCCACGCCCCCACACTGGAGACATGTGGTTGCACGGTTTTGGCATAGCCCATTATAGGCATAGCATTGGTCGCTCAAAGACCGGTCCTCAAATGACTAGGGCGACTTCCACAAACCCAAGGGCATCGATCTATCATAACGACACGATCCCGTGCATAAACTTGCACCAACCAAGCCAACCAATTCGCCCCAGTCCAAATCCATTTTCATTTTCTTTGCTTCCCACAAATACTTTCATACCTCCATGACAACCCAATGTCATGGTTTAAACATTAAGAGAAACAGTTGGTCATGTTGGTAAAGATTTCCCCAAATCAATACTTTTGGTCTAAGCTTAACTAAGCATGAGTTTTTCAAATGATTCCTGGTTCACATTATTGGGTCAACCAGATTTTTCCTAAGGTGACAACAAATTTGGTTCAATGTCAAAGTTGGCCATATGAGAGAAAGTGGTATAACTATGTGTTTAAAGACAGGTATTGAAATAACTTGGTAGAAATAGGCATGCATAATACTTTGAAACAGAACATAAATAAATTGAAATACTGGGTGCAATATGATCAAGAGTGTAACTTGCCTCTTACTTGGTAGCTTAAGATTCTATTTTCTCACCGCTCTAGCTCTCTGTAACGTCAAGATCTACACGGCAAGAGAACAGATTCAAACAACGATCAAATAAAGAACCAACAGAGCTCCAAATAAAGAACCAAAAGAACTTCAGAGGAACCTCAACACTCAACCAACAGGAGAGGTCCAAATTTCAGATTAGGTTCTTAGGGAGGAGGTCTAAGCTTACCAGAGGAGGATGGTCTTTAGCAAAAGACCCCAAGGAGTGACCTAAACAATACACAGAGAGGTCCTGGGAAGTAGTTCTTGGGCGAGGTCCAGAGAGGAGGTCCTCAAATAAGGGCCATAGAAATCCGAAGGTGTCCACTAGGGAGGTCTGTGAAGGACACGACCCGCTCAATCTGATGACCAAAATAAGAGTGAAGCGGACCACGGAGAACTTACGAGAGACAAGGAAGAACAATGGAGTGAGGGAGGTCCTGTGAACACAAGGTCTTCCTCGAAAGCCACCGGGCGAAAGCCGGGATGGTGAATGTGAAAAGGGTAAAATGGGAGAGCTCCTGGACTAATTATAGACAAAAAGGGTGAAGAAAACTAGAAATACATATGTCAAGGATAAGTATGGAAGTAGGTCAAAGATGGGTGAGTGGCGAGAGCGGTGTCACTACCACCACAGTTAAGAAATACGAGAAAGGACAACTTATGTTGCTTTGGGAAGGACTAAGAAAAATATCGAGTGCAGTTAAGTGACCCAATTCAAAGTAAAACACCACGTATATGGATGCATTTAATGTGACAAGACCGCATTAAATGCTCAATATAATAACGTGGCGGAGGAATTGAGAATGGTTAAGACCGGCGGTGGGGCGGTCAAATTAAAACAATGGGGTCAAAGGGGGAGGTCTTGCCCATAAGAGAGGTCCTCGAGGAGGTCTAAGAAACTAAGAGGTCTGATATACACAAAGGAGGTCCCAACATGGGGAGGTCCAAATACACATGGAGGAGGTCCAAGTGACTAAGGTTCGGACAACGAGGACTCCATCAAAGGAGGTCCCGCGACTCAAGGAGGTCTCAAGTGGAGGAGGTCGAGAGATCGGAGGAGGTGCGGACATGGGGAGGTCCCGACGGTCGGGATCAACAACAGGAGGTCTGACGGTGAGGATCTCTTTAAGAGAGGTCTGCGAAGAGGTCCCAAGCCGCTCTAAAAGCCACGGAGAGGTCTGGGACAGAGGTCCAAAGAACTACCAAGAGGTCCCGTGGTTAAGATTAAGGACAAGTTGAGGTGCAGGCGGTTGGATCTCCAAGAGGAGGTCCAACGGCCAAGATCAAACGTGAAGGTGAGGTTCAAGGAGAGTAATGCACGGGAGGTCGGACCTTAGGATTCAAAGTAAGGGGAGGTCCAAACCATTAGATTCAGAACAAAGGGGGAGGTCCAAATAATCTCGTGTGTCGAAGCAACTCAAAAGAGGTTTCCACCCGCTCAAGGTGAGATCAAAGCCTTGGCAATTACGATGAACCCTAAAGAGGTCCCTTCGGCCAAGAAGGAATGCCAAGGGGTTTCAAATGAATTCAGGAGGATCGAAGGCATGTAAGAAATCCATGAGGTTACAAGGAGGTCCGAATAAAAAGAAGTCTGGGCATTGAGAAGTGCCCAGGTGACAAAAGGTCTAGACTTAAGAGAAGTCTCGAGCAGAAAAAGAGGTCTCGATCCAAAGAGATTCAAACCAACAAAGAGATTCAAAGTAATCAAACTTAAAGAGAAAGGTCTGAGCGAATGGGAAAGAGGTCCTAAAGAATGGTATTACCGTGAATTGGGGTGGCAATGCCGGATCGCACTAGAAGGACCTTTCCAAAGAGAGGGCTACAAGGATCGGGGCTAAAAGGAGTCAAGTGATCACCAAGAGGTTCACGAGAGCATGGAAGGAACTCAAGTGGTTATAAAGGAAGACCTAGACCACGAGGAGGTCTAAGCCAGAGAAGGAGATCTGGACCAGGAAGGTCCAAGCACTTAGAAGATCTAGACCTAAAGAGGTCCTGGATCCTTAGATGATGATCACAAGAGGTCTGAGCAGTTCAGCCTTCACATGGGAGGTCCGACGGCTCGAGGGAAATCGAAGGGGTCAATTGAGCACAAAGGTGGTTCAATCGAATGCAAAGAAGATCTAATTGGCCACGGTAGGTTCAAGTGAATTCTTGAGCATTCCAAGAAGCAAGAGGGATACTCAAGCAAAAGATGTGAGGGAGGTCCGGCTAGATCAACCTAGAGGAGGCACAGGCACAAGAATATGCCCAACTGAAGATTGTGGTCTAGGATCGAGAAGAGATCCGGACAACAACAGAGGTCAAACAAGGGGACGATGCGGACATATAAAAATGTCCAAACAGGATGAAGGAAAAGAAATCCTATCAAGAAAAGGGAGTTAGCTCCAGAGAGCTAGAGCTACATCAAAAGAACCAAACTTTGATTTAGTTGAAGTTTAGCTTAGTCATTTTAAACAATCCAGATCCTGAAATTCTCAAGTTAAGCTTTGAATTATCATCAAAATCAAATGGTTCTTTTTATTTCGAAAATTTTCAAAAAGGCTCTAAAAATCAGGGTGTTACAGTATTATAGGGATCCTAGCTGTTCAGCCCTTGAATCGTTCCTTCGTTGTTTAATTAGGGAATTATCAACCAGTATGCTAGATGTGGTATAGTGGTGTACTGTCTAATATGCGAATTCTCGATATTGGTCACTTTACTGGATACTTTTCTAGATATGGAGCTTTCACTGGGTAGTATTGCCTAACTATGATATCATCATGTCATGGTCAGGTTGTAAGGATAGGTGTATTTAACTGAAATTCACTCGAGAAAAGTAGAGTTGGAATGTTGAGTGAGTTACATTTGAATGGATTGTAATTTGTAACAATGTATATTCTCTTGAATTAAGCCAAGCCATTTAGTCTTAGAAACATATGTCATGATGCTCTTTTATAAATTATAGAACCAAATTATTTAGGACTTTTCATTTAATTAGGTGGCTTCTAAGTGGAGTTCTATTGCGAATGCAAAGGTACTAGTGTTTCACATGGATTGGGCCATGCCATCTACTTACTTTTACTGTTTTTACTCATGATTCACTTTTGCATCCTTTAGTGTGCCATCATCTTTCATACCGATATGCCCGAATGATAGATTATCTTCTTTGCAGAGTAATGTCCTGTTTTTGCACATGAGCAGAGACTCTATTCTTACCAGACAAAGAATTGTTTTTAGTGTTGTTGTTAGTCCTACTGAATCGTTGTATTTTGTAAGGGGAAAAAAACCCCTGAATCATGTATTGACACATTTGTCTGTTACGTATGTAGGGCTGTTAAATTCCAATCGTCTAGATGTCTGTCTTTGTTGGGTTGGTTCGAAGTTCCAACAATGTGATTAAGGTATAAATTTTAATATCTTCACATCAATTGCTATAATTTGCACTAAATGTGTCTTTTTTTGGTTGGTTTCAATTTTCCTTTTTTCCATGTATATAGGTTCATGAACGCCAGCAAAGTGCAGAGGTTGATATCCTCACAAAAGGTATCCATCATTTTTTTCTTAAGCACCAGAGGTTTCTATTTCCGTTAAAGCAATTTGTGTAGTCCTGTCGGTAACAATCAACAGCTAGCAATGTATAATGTACAGTGGATGCAACTGCAGTGTTCTGTCTGAACTAATGAACTGCCTTATGCGTCCTGTTTTTGTTCCATCAGCTGTTACTTCAGAGCATGTTTTTTTCATAATTTCCAAGCATTTTGTCACATGATGTCTACAATCTTCTACAAGCTAATGAACAACTAGATTGTATGGATAGACATTATTGGTTTATCTCTACCGTTGTCTTCAAATATTCAGAGAAATATGTAGTCATCTATTTGAAACAAATAGATTGCAATGAACAGCTCCTCCATCCTTAGGAACCTACATTTTTTTTAATAATTACTAGATACCTGAAACCAATTAATTTTGTTCTACAAAATGATCGTTCCCTTCTTTGTCTACATGAACAAAACCATACACAATCTTGCTTCTATCTAGGTAGTGTAAAATAGAGGCAGATAAAATCATTTGTACCATGTTAGTGAGGAAATTTTAGTTTGTACCACTTATGATCTACAATATCCACATCTATTAATTCCACCTGTTAGTTCACCGGCGCGGCGTAGTGCGCGCTTACCTCCTAGTATGTGTTATAATATACACAATGTTAGTGTTTTCTGTAGTGATTGTTTTTCTCCTCTATGTAGATGGATGAATTTTTGTGAGTTGAACAACACCATGTTACTGTTTACAAGATGAGCTTACTTGTCAAAGTGGAGTTGCCATCTGATAAGAACCTGCAAGACTCTGTCAAGGTGGAGCTGTGATCATGTAGAAATCTGCATGTTTTTGGGGTTGTATATAGTTTTCAATTCTCTTCAGGTTGAAAAGATAAATAGTTATCGATAAGATAAATATTCGACGACAACTTTGTAGCGTGGAAAATAGAGAATAATGCAGGTTGAATGCATTCAAAGACAAATTTGGACATCTATTATATTTTAGTTTTGTTTTCTCAGGATATGATGCTATCCAGTAGGTTGCACCTTTGTATGTGGATGCTAGATTTAGTTGTTAACTCGATTCAGTCCGCAAGGAAGTGTCAATGTTTTTTTCTTCTGGTATTTTTTTATATATCGACAATGTAATTCTACATTTGAAATGGCTTTACCTAAGATCTCAAACTTCTTATGAAAATATGTGATACTATATCCTCTGAATCATTGTAGTTTAACTAGTGATAAAATATTTCTACAGAACAAAATAAAAATGGACGTCTCTAGCTCAATCTAAATACGTCTATGAATGCGTATCTATATTTCTTGGCAAGCAATAAAGCGTCACTAGGGAGAGTGGAGACGATATGGAAATGCATATATGAAAGCGTCTCTAAGCTTGTAAAGACGCAATCTAAACGACTCATATCATTGTAGACGCGCTTAACAATACGTCTCTATGATCTTTGACGCGGTACGTGGGGAGGTGCTCCAGAGACGTTTTACAAAAAATGACTCTATGACGCTATAGAGATGATTGAAAACGTCTTTAACCTAGAAAATAGGCATCTTTACAGGGCTTTTGTGTTGTAGTGAAATGGGTCGGCCGATACAGCAGTGAATGCCTCACTTTGACGGGTGGTACCCGGGATCGAAGTAAGGGTTATCATTATCGGGCTAGTGCAAGGTTAGGATTAGGTGATGTAAAGGCTTTGTTGTGGACTCTAGACTGCTTACTAAAATATTGTGAGCGATGGTATCGACGGATGTCGAACAAACTAGACACCTCATATACTATGGATAACGTCATAAACCTCTATAGAGTGTAAATCTATTTAAATATCTATTCTCATGGTCATGAGCATGTGTAACATCCCAAATTTTGATTTATGTTAAAAAATTAATTAATTTCCTTGAATTTTCTGGATTTTAAAAGTTTTTCCGCATTTATTTTAAAGACAAAAAATTATTTGTATACCTAAATACCAGTTTTGAGTTGGAAATATTTTATTTAATTTCAAAATAATTTAGGAAATTTCTATGAATTTTTCCAGAATTTTGGAATTCTATTTAGTATTTTCTAAAAGCCTATTTGATATATCTCAATTTCTGTAATTGAAAAATCCTTAAAAATCCAGAAAACCCCTTTTGGGTCGAATCTCTCACCTGAGCCATTCTTTTCTCTCTCTCTCTCACCCAGCTCACTCCTCCCGCTCTCTTATCTCTCTTATCTCTCATCCTCGCTGACTAGAGGGCCCCACCGGTCAGCTTCTTCCTCCCGACCTTCTTCCTACCCCCACCACCGCCATTAATGGCCGCTCAAGCTCATAAAAACCGACTGTTTTCGCCCATTCTTCACGCGTGGCATTCAAAGCCATGTTCTCCCCACACTCAATTTCCCTCCATTTCTTCCACCTTAAGCCTTCTTAATTCGCAATTGTGTTGCCATAACACCAGCTTGAAACTACCGCGCCTGTCCTCACCACCTCGACCATCCCCGGAACCGCTACACTCCCCTCAACCCATTTCCGCAACCCACCGCACCTATCTTCGCCTCACGTCGTCGAAATCGCCATTTGAAGATTGCTTGCCATGTGCCCTTCCTCTGTTAATTGCGCCGCCATCATCGACTCCCCTCCTCCATCTTCTACACCATCGAGTTTGCCATCCCACGTTCTACCTCGTGCACCCGCTTCCATCGCTGGAAGACCACTGGAGCTCCATCGCCGTCAACAACTGCATCTCACTGTCGATAGCTCTATCCTGCTCCTTCGCCGCGACCATGCACATTAGGTTCACCGCGACGCCCTCTTCCGTTTTCTACCTCCGTCGGACCTCGACGTAGCCTCTACCGCCAGTGACCCTTGGGCCTTGTGCGCCACCACCATCGAGAGTGACGTGGCAGCCACATGGCAGCCACCTGGTTGCCGCACAAGCGCCATTTCACCTCCTTTAGCCCACGTCAGAGCCACGTAGACATGTTACGCTAGCACATGCGTAAGCCTTGCAATGTTGCACAGACCTGATCCATCATGGACCAAAGTGCTTTCGTGGACCTAGTCCATGGACCATGGGCCCCACATGTTAGTGATCATTTAGGATTTCCCGTAGAAAAATAATTCGGCAGAAATTGTAAATCAGCTGCTGACGTCATGCTTGTGCAATAATTAGATTTTCCTTTCGAAAATAATTCATTAATTCTGAAAATTGAATTTAGGGTAATTTTTTTAGAATTCAAACTTCCGAGGACTCGTTCTCCTTCATACGAGCTCTGATTCCAGTGATTCAAAATTTGAAATTCATTTGAAATTATAATATCGCGAACTAAACTATTTTTTTTTAATTTTGAGTTCATTTGTATTTTATATGAATTTATTGGAATTTTTCTCATATT
Source organism: Phyllostachys edulis (assembly GCA_036346405.1). Taxonomy (NCBI): domain Eukaryota; kingdom Viridiplantae; phylum Streptophyta; class Magnoliopsida; order Poales; family Poaceae; genus Phyllostachys; species Phyllostachys edulis. The sequence continues at coordinate 10,589,791 of CM070564.1, forward strand.
CACGTATAGATTTTGACGACTCCAGAGAGCAAGAGTTGTTTGACAACTAGGCATTTGAGCCAGACAAGTTACATCTTTGATCATATTTGAATCTTAGTAATGTAAATTATTTAAATTATATTTTAAATTATTATTGCATTGCTTATTTGTATTCCATTTAATTTAAAACCCTGTTTTAAATTATTATAGTTATTCCTAAATCCTTTCTATGGCCAAATTTTGTTGTTGAATTAGTTATACCTTGTCACCTTACATGAAAAACATAGTTGGTACGATAGTATGAACAAGGACATGTGTTGGACTCGAGAGTAACACCTCCAAATACTTTATGTATTCTAAACTAGTCCTATGATCAGTAGCTTGTTCACACAGTAAACAAATATGGTAACATCCATAATTTGCACAACTTTATTAATAATCAACAGAGTTTATTACATGAAAGGCTTACAAGCCAACAATAAACAAATATAACAGAAGATGAAGAAAAAATAGTAGAGCCCAGCTAATCTGCCATAGGCAATCGATGGGGTAGCGGCCTAGTCGTCGAGATCCACACCGGTAGCGAAGTCCTTCTCCTATGAACAACATTTTATTAAGCAAGGGTGAACACAAAAATGTACTCCACAAGTTACACCCAATAACAGATTATAATGCATGCAAAGATTTATCAAAGGAAAGCTTATAGCGTTGAATTTGCATAAAGCAATGTTTTCTTTTAAATACTAGTACTAAGTTCCAAAACAGTTATGCTATAACTAAAATTCATCTTTCAAATTCTCAAGTTTTATAGTAGGATCACCTCCATACAAGAATATGGTGAAGGATATCCTCCTATCACAAGGCTAACCACCCAATCTCCCAATTGGATAATATATCCAAAGTCATTTGGTAAAATCTTTTAAAACCAAAACCAAAGTCTAATCCACGAAAAGATTTGTTCAGCATGTCCATGACCGTGGACACAACTATTCGAATAGTTTTACACTCTGCAGAGGCTGTACAGTTTTACCCACAAGAGATAATAATATTTCACTATTGGCCATGACACGCTTCCAAAGGCGTGCGACGAAGTGATGATCACTGTAACACCCTGGCTATTCGGAAGCTAAGATGTCACCTAAATAATCTAACATACAACCATAATGCGGAAGAATTTGAATAACATATCATCTAATGACATAAAGAGATCAATATTTAATGGAACCATGGCATGAATACAGTCTGAATTCAAGCAATTATATCAAAAGGGTGACCGAAGATCACAAGCAGAACTTAATCAACCATAACTTAGAAGAGGTTATCAATCACATCTAACTTTATTTATTACAGTTCATCAATTAACAAATGAAAGATAGAATCAAGTCCTATTTTTGAAATTGGAGTATGGTGAAGTGAACGAATAGTGCGTGTCTACTCCCTCCCAATAGAGCCAACATCAACGATCACCTAAAATAAACAAATAAAGCAAGAGTGAGTCCAAGACTCAGCAAGTACAGTGAATAATTGGACATACAACAATTATGAACAAGGCAACATCTTTTAAGAATATGAACATAACACCGAATGAATATATGAATGAATGGAATGAATGGATTGAATGAAAGGAATGGACTGCACACGTGCTTATACCGGTATAACTAGTGACACACCCGTCGGTGTTCACCTAAGCCCGCATTTAACAAAATGCGGGGATCCAAGTCCCGTATGAAGAACGTTTCATATGGGTGTCCAAATCTACCCACATTGGAATGGTGGGTCTTACGCCCATACTGGAATTGATGGGTCTTATAATCCACTCCCGTGGAAGGAACATGAAAATGGATGCATTTATTGAAATATGAATTATGAAAGATGTCATGTTTACACAGGGAATTAACACATAAGAAAGGAACATAATCTTTGATTATTCTCATGGATCACATAAAAGCACAATACGAACATCAAGCATCCAGCATTCACTAATCATAAGAACATCAAAGTACTTGCTTTTCACGTTGCGACGTGTTAGTAGGCAAAGAAGGAACCCCTAAACCCGAAGCCTCTCCGCCTACACAAGTACTCGAAATAAGACAACATGGTACAGTACACTACCAGTAACATTCTACAACCCCTTCTTGAACACCCAAGAATTAACCATTCACCCTATTCTGAAAACAGGCAACACAACCGCAGAACGAATCTGGACAGCAACACGGAATTAACCATAACTATTAATCTGGGACTCGGAACGAGGTGAGCCCAATTCTCAAAGAAACTTAACGAACATTTCTACAACATTCTAGTTGGCGAGATATCCAAATTTGGCCAAACTAAAATGCTAACAGGCAGATGAACTTAGAAGACAGATTCTGTCCAGACGAAACGGACAGCAGTAAAGAACTGATCACAACTTTTGATCTACAACTCCGATTAGGGCGTTCTTTATCATTCTGGAAAGGTTATGAAAAATTATAAAATAACCTAGTTGGGTGAAAACCCTGAATCTGTCATTAACATAATCATAATTTAGGAGACAACTTAACAGATCAATCACGTCGGGATTTCAGGACAGCGGTAAAGATCAGACCATAACATTTGATCTGTACATCAGAATTATGTGTTCTTGGTGGTCACGGAAAGCTAAGAACATTATCTAAATATCGCTAGCATATGGAAATCTCCAATTCGGTCTCTAAGGATCCGAAATTGGCCACGCAACAATCTGGACAGATTATGAAATTCTAACAGCAGCAATTCGATCCAATCCAACTACTCGAATTCACACTAATCATCATCAAACAGCGCCTTGAAGACCTGCGGGGAGACGATGATCTATCCTCGAAGAAGCTTCTCTCCTAGTCCCTTCTCCTTTCTTTCTCCCGATGGCCGGCAGCAGGGAGGGTGGCGCCGGGGAAAGGAGGGGCAGCAGGAGGCGGAGACTGTAGCATGTCGCTACTGTAGCGCGGTGGCAACTGTAGCAAGGAGTGGCTAGGGTTTGATCCCCTCCACTCCCTTGCCTTCTAATGGGCTGCCAGCCCACTCATGGGCCTTGGGCCACTATGGCCGGCTCCTCTCCTCTCGAATATGGGTTGGCGGCCCATTCCTCTCCTAAAATTCTAAATTTTGAACTTAATTTCATCTCTAAACTTTGTTACAATCGACATTGAATAAATTTCCCTCTCCCGAATAATATTTTCTCCAATTGATATTTGGGGTATTACAATCTCCCTCTTGTGTCAATTGGGAATATCTGTCTACCCGGCACCCGCACATCCAAATGGCACAACTAGCAAAGGAATGTTGCAAATTGTTAAGCTAGGTCTGTTCGATACCAGAATTGTGGTAGTACGAAAGGACTTTACAAGCTGCAGCTCACGGACCGGTCCTTAACTAACTTGGATGACTTACAATAAAACCCTGGTCTCGACCATTGAAATGAACTACGATCGTGCATAAACTTGCACCAACCTATCATCCATTTTCGCCTAAGTCTAAACTAGTTTGCATTTTATTTTGCTTTTCAAATCATTTTACAAAATTTCCATGGCATACCGATGCCATAGTCTGATTTTAAAATAATAGATGGACATTTATCTGAAATTCCCTAAACAAAACATTTTTGATCCAAGCATGTCTTTGCATAAATTTTTTCAAATGATCCTAGTTCATATTATCGTATCAACTAGGTTTTATCTAGGGTGGCAATATGTTTGATTCAATATCAACATTAGCCATACAAAGGATTTTAGCATAACTATGAATTTAAAACAGGAATATAAATAACTGAATTTAAAAAAGCATGTAGTAATTATTTAAGACAGAATTTAAATAATTTAAAATACTAGCATTCAAATATGGTCAATAGGTGTAACTTGCCTTGCTCAAATTGCTGTTGGTTCGACTCGTCGAGAAATTCTAGTTCTCCGGAGTCGTCGAAGTCTATATGTGAAAATAATCCAAATTCAAATAAAATTCAAATGAACTCCAAATTAAATAATTTACATTTAGATAGCTAGATTATAATTTTATATGATTTGTGGAATTTGAATCACTGGAATCAGAGCTCGTACGAAGGAGAACGAGTCCTCAAAAGATATAAATCTAAAGAAATTAACCTAAGTTCAATTTTCAGAATTAATGATTTATTTTTCTAAAGGAAATTCTAATTACTACGCAAGCATGACATCAGCGGTTGATTTACAATTTTAATTGAATTATTTTCCTACTAGAAAACTTAATTAGTCTATGACATGTGGGCCCAGGGTCCATGGACCTGGTCCACGAATGGTCAATGGTGAACTCGGTGCACAAAATAGTGCACGCTTGCACACAAGCTGGCGCAAAGTGCCACGTGGGCGATGATTTGGCACTGACTAAGCAAAAAGGGCAGACGTGTCTACCATTGACATGCACTGCCATGTCACGCCAGCGTGGGAGTGGCTCACGGGTTCCCAAGGTCGCCGACGCTACGCGCCACAGCGAGGAGAGTGGGTGGTTCCAAAAGAATGAGGGCAACGAGGCAAACCTAGTGCTTACCTTTGCTGCGAGAGAGTGAGAGGAATAGGCCAATGGCGAGGAAGAAATGCTTGCGATGGTGAACAGATTTCGGCGATGTTCTGACAGAGTTAGCGTGCGCACGAGATAGAACGTGGTCTTGCGAACTCGAGGATGTAGACAACGTCGCCGGAGCTTCAACGGTGGCGGTGCAATCGATGGAGCTAGGGTTTGTGGCGGAGAAGCTTCAATATTTGATTCTGACGACGAGAGGCGAAGAGAGACGGTGATGATTGTGGAAATGAGATGCGGGGGTGATTGCGGAGGCTATGGCCCCTTTTGTAGGGCAAGGGCGAGGGCGAGGCAGCGAGAACATGCGTGAGCTTTTCAAGCCAGCACAGCGTCGAAGCAAAAGCAAATAAATAGAGATGGAATGGGCGATTGAGTGCGATAGTGAGTGGAAGGCGATGGTGGTGATAAATGTGCATGATCTCAAGTAGGAACGGATGCATTAACACATGTAATCGACCGAAAATGATGGCGACGCTGGCTCGGGCGAGACTTAGACGAGGGTGAAGGTAGAATATTGTAACAGCCCAAGGTCCCTAAGTTGGATTAGTTAAGTATCTAATGAGCATTTGTGAAATTTTAGACTTCTTAAAACTTTTTGTGTAAACCATATGTTAGAAATCCATGATTATTAAAGACTAGAATTTTAAACTTGGAATCCAATATTTCTTCTCCAAGTCAAAAGTCCAATTTGAATTTGGGGCAAAACTAAAAAGGTTTCAAGTGTGGGAATGTATTTTGGAATTCAACTTAAAAATAGTAATACCTCAAATACTCCTAAAATACTTGAGGTAATTTTTACAAGGAATCTCAATTTTAAAATTCTTCCAAACTCACCTTTCAAATTCAAACTCAAACTTGGTTTGCACTATTCCTCGGGCGCGGACCCGAGCTTGGATCGAGCCACTTGACTCGGTCGAACCGCCTAGCTGCACCCGGTGCGGCCGAGTGGGCGCGTACGCTGTGGGCCGTCGGATCGTCATCGAACGGGCCACGTTTGCGCAGAGCTATGCCACCTCGATCGTGTGTGAGCTGTTGGATGCAAATCGGACGGTGGGTGCGTCGTCGCCTTCCTCGCGGTCGCGCGAGCGCTGCGCCTTGGTGTGTGCAGAGGAGTGGGCAGCGTTGCGTCCCCTCCACGCAGGCCAACGGGTCCTTCTGCACGCATTTAATGCGCGTCGTGCATCCGCCCCCGAAAGTCCTCTTCTCACCTGCTCCCATCGCGCTCAGCGTCTCCATGGTAGGCTTGACCGTGGGAGAGAGTTGCCATTGCCCTCCTTGCGCCCCGGCTACTTAAGCTCCCAGCTCCCTTCCTTGGCTTCCTTTCACCACCCCGCAGCTCTAGCTTGCACCCACTGTGATTATTGAGCCGAAAACACCCGAAGCCCCTCGGCCGCCATTGTTGAGCTTCGAGCTTGTCGGTGAAGGCAGTGCCCCAGTGGCTTTTCTCTCTCTCTCTCTCTCTCTCTCTTTGCGTCAGCTTGAGTCTCTCATCTCGGTGCTTGAATTTGAAGTTTGGAGCTCAGGGCCGAAATCGCCCCCTTTTCGTCTTCATTGCCGGTGAGTGCTCCATTTTCCAATTGCTCACTCTGGGACCATCCTTGAGTCATGTTGGAGCTATCCCGTTGACGCGGTCCCTCTCCGGATGCTCAGGTTGTCTTCCCCGCGTTGTCGCTGTCGTCACCGTCGCGGTGCTTCGTCGCCGGCACAGCTCAGGCCTCCTCGGTGCCTCCGCGTCCTTCAGGTAGCTCCCTGGTAGTCCATAGTTGCTCAGGCACTGCTTCTCAGGACCGCTACGGAGCTCCCTTGTGTTTTTGCTTTCAGCCGTGTTTGCCGCGCCGCCCCTCTCCGGCTAGCCGCCGTTCTGGGCCATCACCGCTGGTGTGAGTGGTACCAATGGGTGCGCGCTGCTATTGCGCACCCGTAGCTGGCCTTAGCTCGCGCCGCCGTGCCCTAGGTCGCCGGCGATTAGCCGTGGAAGCCATCGGGCTGCGTTGTAAAACGCGCCGACAGAGTGCGTGCGCGTGTGCGACGTGGTTCGCCGTGAGCCATCCATCATTTGATCTATGACTCAGATCGCGGGAGCGTTCCGCTTCTTTGATCGCTTCGGACAGTCCATTTCTTGATCTACGGCAGAGATTCGCATAGGTTATGCGTGTGCGCTGTGTGGCATTCATCGTGAGCCGTCCATCTCGCGATCAGCGGTTCACAGTCGTTGCCCCCTTTCGCGCATGTGAGTTCAAACGTGGCGCGCAAGATTCAATCTGGACCGTTGGATCCAAGATCAACGGTCCACGTTTGTTGATTCCGCGCGGACGCGCGCGCGTTGCCCCATTCATCTTGGGCCGTGCGATGCAAAATCAACGGCCCATGTTTTTCCACGTCGATATGGATTTAGGATTTTCCCGACAGATTTATTTGTGAACTGAAAAAGGTAATAAACTTCAAAATTGCATAACTGTTTCATTTTAGCTCCATTTGAGTTTATTCCAATTTTGTTAGCTCTGGTTTGAACTCAGCTTTAATCTAAAAATGGTTGTATGCTTAGTTCGGCTCCAGAAAATGGAATGGTAAATTGGTTTAGAAATAGACTTTAATTGTTGCTCTAAAAATGACATTTAACTTGTAAAATGCATAAGTATTTCCCTATAGATCCTTTTTGAGTGAATCCAATTTTGTTGGCTTCCTCTGTTAGGGTACTAAATGGTAGGATAGGATTTAGGCATGCCACTATTTTTAAAATCCTTGTGGTTGCATTTGTTTTGTGCTCTTGTGCATGACTTTGAAAAATCATAGAAAATGCATCCTAGCTCCAAATAAGGTGAATCCAATCGTGTTATTCATCTCATGAGGTGCTATAATTACCATAAAAATCCCAGGTGCAACACCTCTTTGGAAATGTGGATATCATGGGGATATGCTCATGATCTTAGGATGATGAAACAATTGGCAATGGCTTTGTTGGTTTGAAGTTTCATGCGTTTTCGGCAAAGTTAGAGAGGTGGCCAGTGAACTGTGGTCAGACCGAGTTTGTGCTGAATGTTGAGATAATTGAAAATTGATTATGGGTTATGTCATATCCATATTTGTTAATGCATATATGTTGCATATTGCATGTTTTGAGCTAACGTGGGTCAAGTTGTGAAGAACTTGTTCCCGAAGACGATTTCTTGGTCTATTGCTGTGCAGGTGGCTTGCAGGTCAATGACGGTCAACGGCGGGGTGGATCGGGACTAAGCTTGGAGAGCTGAGGTCCATAACGATCATGGATGCCGGGTGAGGTCAAGTGACTCAAGCATGGCGCAGAATGGATGAGGTTGATCGAACGGGTAGTTCGATGCAGCTGGTTGGATCAAGCGGCGCGGGGGTCGGTGCAAGTGCCTTGGTGGTTCCGATGGGATTTGGACGGGAGAGGCTTGCCGACATGATGAGAGCCGTTGATCGACCTACACGTGGCAGAGCAGGCGATTGCTTCGACTGGATTGGACTCGGTCTTTGGAAAAGATCGAGAAGGAGTATTTTGGTAATTTTACCAAATACCGCCTTGGTGACCTAATGCCAATCCGCGGCGCAAGACGGTGAGTCAAGAAGTGGATTAGGTCAAGAGAAGTGAAGATGGTGCTTTAAAATACGTGCGTGTGTGTTCCGTCGTTGTTGGGCCTTAACGGAAGCCCATTAGGTTTAATGTTCTAGAAGCTCCAATTCTAAAAGGGTTTTAGGGTTGGTGGCTGTCATATAAAAGAATTGAGATGGGACATCTGTGTGGTTGCTGCCCTGGAAAAAGAGAGGCTATGGCGGCGGCCTGTACCCTGAGGAACAGAAGCCCTGTGCGGCGGCTTGCAGTGCTATCGGTAGACACAAAAAGAAATAGCTTGCGGCGGCTGTAGTCATGGCCAATTTCGCTTTTTGCATGTAAGAGGATACACCACTGTTTGATTTGATGTTGCATTTAAGATGCTCCTGGTTGTTTGCTGTGGCAAGATCTTCGTTATTTGTATGCCATCTTTGATTATTTTATTGCTTGGCTGCAGTTTCTCCTGTTCTTTCTTGTCAGCTCTGTGTGGTTCGGTGCCTGTAGAACCCCCGCCAAAACCGACGCCTCATGGCGGAGGCCTGTGCGCCCGTAGAAACCGGAGCTGCAGCGGCTGCTTAATCAAAGAATCGCAGATTTTTGTCTCTTGCTTGTAAGAGGTCCAGTACTGTATTGATATGATGTTGGAGTTTTTTATTTGACTGTCTTCAAGGTAGTGACCGAGTCCTTGTTTTTGATTGCCGATCGCCATTTCCTGCCTCTGCATGCGAGTGAATCTTTGAGTTTGGATTAGTTTATTGCCTTGGGCTGTAATTTCTCTCTTCATGTTGTTGGCTCTTGTGTGGTCTTGATTGCTGTGCAGCCTTCTTTGATGCGAGTGAAAAGATGGGTTTGGTTGGCCAGCGAGATGGTGCATTAAGTTGATCCTGGTATTTATCTTTTTAAGATTTTTTTCTTGGCTGCGCCCATCAGTGTTGCGACCGAGTCTTTGGTTAGATTGCCAGCAAGTTATTGTTTTACGTTATTTTATTGCTTGTCGGCTCAGAGCTGCGTGATTTGATGCGGGAAATCCTGTGCCCGCAAAAACCGGAGGCCTTGGGAGCAGCCTGTCCTCTCAAAGAAAAAAAATGGAGCCTTAGCAGCAGCAGTTGACCTTGCTCTGTTCTGTAGACAGAGAAATCAAGATCTGGCGGTTTGCTTTTGGATTAGTTTTTTGCGTGGCTGCCTTCAATGATTCAACCCAAGTTTTGTTTGTTAATTGCTAGTGGGCTTCACTATGTTAGATTAGTTTACTTTGTACTTGCTTGACAACTCAGTATGGTTTGATGTTGGACATCCAGTGCGTGCGACGTAGTGTCCGCAGAAAAGAGGAGCCCTTGGGCAGCGGCTGTAGTGATCGCCGGCGGTTGTAGCTTGTGGCTTGTCCGGTTGTCCCATCGGTTTTTGGAACACAGCCTTTGCATTGAGTTTAGTTTTTTATTGCTTTGGATGCAGTCTCTTCTGTGGTTTTGATTGCTACTGTGACTGCTTTTGTGTATTGCTAGTGCGTGCTTGTCGGATCTGTGGTGTTTGATTCTTGTGTACATACTTGTCATCTCTGTTACCAGCTTCTGGTCGCTACGGTCTTGTGCACAAGAACAGAGTTCGGATGCGGCTGTGTTTTGTGTCGGCCGAAGAAAATTGCTTGTTGGTCTTTGTGCATGTAGTTGTGAGGTGTTTTCAGTCTTGTGCTTCGGGGTTTGACCAGATTCAACAAGGTCATCCGCTGTTCCTGTATATAGATCTTCATAGCTTTTATAGCTATTGGAGTGAAAGTAGTGTTGAGTTCGATCGAGGAAAAAATAGAGAAAGCGTCTATTCACCCCCCTCTAGTCGCCTTTCCGGTCCTACAATTGGTATTAGAGCCCGGTTAGCTCTTCTCATAGATCTTAACCGGTCTTTGGAGCCATGGCGACTGACAAGTATTCAACCAAACCACCTGTTTTCGATGGAGTTGATTTTGCTTACTTGAAGGCACGCATGCATGCCTACATCGAGGCTCAAGGGCACGCTATTTGGCTTAAGGTCAAAAATCCATATGTTGTGCCAGCCAATGACGATGTGATCACTCCAGATGTTGAGGCTAATAGCAAGGCTCGGAACTTTCTGATCCAAGGTCTTAGTTGATCTGAGTTTGAGCGTGTGGCTCATTTGAGGTCTGCTCACGAGATCTGGAGGACCCTTTGTGACTACCACGAGGGTTCGACTGCGATCAAGGAAGTGAGACAGAACCAGCTCAAGAAAGAATACTCAAAGATCGAGCAAAGACCTGGTGAGTCTTTAGATGAGTTGTGGGGGAGGTTCTCCAAGATTCTTCATGATCTTCACACTGTTGATCTTGTTTTCACTGAGTCTGAGAATGCATGCCAGCTTTTGGGTGCTCTTGATGTGAAGATCTGGGGGATGAAGATCACATCCATCAATGACAACACTGTCATGAGTGAGCTTACCATGGATAAGCTCTACTCGAGTTTGAAGACGCATGAGATTGACTTTATCTCGCGTCTCCCCAAGACAGAGTCGATGGCTTTGGTGGTCGACCCATCTAAGGGTAGCTCGTCTGATTCATTTGATTTTGGCTCATCTGGCTTTTCTTTGTCCGCTTTATATTCCTTGAGTGATGAGCAGCTAGAGAGGCTACCTGAGGATGATTTAGCCCTCCTATCCACCAAATTCTCGAGAGTTTACAACAAGGTGAGGTACAGAAGGAGAGGTGGTCCGATCACTTGCTTTGAGTGTGGTGAGCCAAACCACATTCGTTACAGATGCCCCAAGCTGAAGGGCAAGGAGGAGAAGAACTTCAAGAAGCATCCTCAAGCTCGGGATGCGAAAGCAAAGAAGCCAAACTATTGCAAGTTCGTCAGCCGGGTCCTTGCCGCTGTTGAAAATGTTGACATGAGCGATGTGGACTCGGAGACGGAGGACGACGACGACGACTTTCATGGCAAGAAGAAGGCTCAGGACTTCACCGGTATGTGCTTTATGGCGAAGGATAGCCACGACATCGATTCCTCCAACGACGACGACCCTTTCAGTGATCCCGATGAGGTATGTCCGTCACTTGCTGATATGAAATGTGCTTTGGTCCTTGCTGAACAAAAACTGAATAAGCAAGCAAAAATGATTAAGAAATAGGACACCATGATTGATAACTTGAACCTAGAAGTTGTTAAGCTCAAATCCATTGATACTGTTGACATTTGTGATGTTTGCTCCTGCTTGAAGAATGAATTGTCTAATTTGAAATTTGCTCATTCCTCTGTTGTGAATCAATTGAAAGATGCTCTTGATGAACTAGAATCCCTCAAGTCTAGTCCTGCTTGCATGAATGCCATTGCTTTAGATGTGACTACTGTAGATGCTATCCCTTTGCCTTGTTCAAATTGTGCTTTGCTTGAACTAAAATTGGATAGTGCTACAAAAGAATTGATGAAATTTGATGCTAGTCACACCTGCTCTCATTGTGAGAAAAATAAGACTAAAATGAAAGAAATGACTGAAATGATCCTTCACTCTAAATCTGCTTCATGTGAAAACTGTCTTAAACTTACAATTGAGAATGATGCCTTAAACAAGACTCTTGAGGAGAAAGCTAAAATTGAACAATCCATGTCTATGACTGCTTCCAAGAAAGTTGTTGATTCTAATTCTTGTATTCTTTGTATTGAACCTGGGCATAATGTAGATAAGATACAAGAAGCATTTAGAGTTTAGTTCAAAGAGCAGTTGGATAGGATTAGAAATAACTATTGTGTGTCTTGTGAGGCTTTGAAAACCGAGGTAGCTCACTATAAGGAAAAGTCTAATAGGGCTAGCATGTCAAATAAGTGTGCTTCTTGTTATAAACTAGCCAAACAAAATGACTACCTTAAAGAGACTCTTGAGAGATTTATTGGTGGGAAGAAGAACCTCAGCATGATTCTAGACAAATCTAAGGTGAGTGTGAATAATAGTGGCCTAGGATTTGATTCCCTAGAGCATACCAAGAACAATCCACCTAAGGTCCTCACAAAGTTGGTATTTTGTTTGTGATGCTAGGGGCAATGGATGACTAAACATTACTAGCCAAATAAGCCGGGGTCCTCACAAAGTTGGTATCAGAGCTATACTGACCGTAGTAACCCTAGCTTGGTCGTCTTTAGGATGTTTTGAAAACCTTAGTTCAAATTATCAAATGGTTTATGAAAGCTTAAGTAAATTCTCTAATTTTACTCCTTACCTATCTTAGCTTTCTTATCTCATCTTGCTCTCACTTGAGTTTTTAAAGTTGTTTTCCTCTCCTTCTCTCAAAAGATAGTTGTTATCGTTTAATTGGGTTTTGGGAATCAATGAGATTGGTAAATTGAAGTGTTGGCTGCCCCTTTTACAAGGTTTTGAAGTTTTTGGAGTCGGTGATTTCGGCTAAGAGGTTGGATGCAAAATCCGGACAGTAAGCATCAAATTTCTAGACAACAATCTCATAAGTTTTTAAATAGAGTAGATAATGAGAGGATAATTCAACTAAAACTTGTGGGAATAAAAGGTTAAGATGTGATACTAGTTAGCTAAGTATCTAGCACCTCTTTTGTTGGTTTTACCTTGCTTTGTAGAAGTGTTAGAACTAGAGTAGTGTGTTGAAATTTTGTCTCCTCAACCGATTGCTCGTTCATTCAATACGGGTTTGTCGTGTTGGGAGGTTGAGCTTTAGTTTCATGTTTCCTTGCTGTTTCTTGAGCCTTTTTGGTAAGCTTATAGAATTGTGTTCTTACTGTTTTAAGTTTGGTTTTCGGTTAGGGTGATTTTCCATTCCCCTAGTCCATAGCTTTTCGCTTTCTTTGGCTTCTAATTTTCGGGTTTCGTTGCTAACCCCCTTTCTCTCAAGATGGGATGGTGGAAGAACTCGTGGCGGTCGAGTCGGTCGGTGGTCAGGATGAGGAGCTCCCGCCTCCTCCGACCATGGCTTCGGTTCTTGCTCAGATTGGGCAAAACCGAATGGATCAGACAAGGATTCTGGAGGTTATCGCGCGCAACACTTCCACTCTTTCCGGTGCCTCTGGATCAGGGGGAGGAAGTGGACATCAGTCGCGTGGGGGACTTGTAGAGTTCCTTCGCACCCAGCCCCCCACCTTCTCCAGGTCTGAGGACCCGCTTGATGCAGATGGCTGGCTTCGTCTGGTTGAGCGGAAGCTCAGTATCGCTCAATGCCAGGACTAGGAGAAGGCACTATTTGCATCCCATCAGTTGGAGGGTGCAGCTCCTTCATGGTGGGAGAACTTTCTCACCATGCAGCCCGCAGGCCACACCGTTTCTTGGAAGGAGTTCCGTGTTGCCTTCCGTCACTCTCACATCCCCGCCGGTGTGATGAAGCTGAAGAAGAAGGAGTTTCTCGCGCTCAAGCAAGGGCGCAGTTCGGTCACGGAGTACTTGTACGAGTTCAACCATCTGGCTCGTTATGCTCCAGAGGAGGTGGCCACTGATGAGGCCAAGCAGGAGAAGTTCATGGATGGCTTGTTTGAGGAGCTTCAGGACAAGCTATCTATCATCGACTTCCCCAACTTCCAGACCTTGGTCGACAAGGCCATCGTCTCCAAGAACAAGGGAAGGACGCTGAGAGAGTCTCGCAAGTGCAAGTGGGAGACCCAGAAGTCTTCCCAGACCAGCTCTTCCCGTACTCATTTGAGGCGCCTCAGGGTCCCGTCCTCGAGCTTCAAAGACCCCGAGGTCGTCAAGACTGCCCCTCATCCTCCGCAGGCTGTGTCTCGACCACGTGTACCTGCGGCTCACCAGGGTGGCCTCCGTAATGTTGCCGAGGTCACTTGTTTCTTCTGCAACCAAAAGGGCCATTATGCGAATAATTGCCCTAAGAAGACTGGAGCGGCCCCTCATCCTAATAGAGGACGCGGGCAAGGAGGTGGTCCTTCCAAGGATCAGAAGATTGTCCCTGCTATCCAAGGCGTGGGGAGCGGCCGCGTCAACCTCATCTCCGCGGAGGAAGCGCAAGAGGCACCTAACGTCGTGTTGGGTACGCTTCTTGTTAACTCTCATCCTGCTACTGTTTTGTTCGATTTAGGAGCATCTCATTGTTTTGTATCTCAGTCTTTTGCTGCTGTTGGTGATCTTCTTTTTGCTCCTTTGTTGGTCCCGTTGCTCATTCGCTCTCCCAGGTCGAAGTTGAGAGCGAAATCCGAGTGTCGGGAGGTTCCTGTTGAGATTGAGGGAGTAGGATTTTTAGCAAATATTATCCTCCTCAATGTAGTGAGCTTAGATGTGATTCTTGGCATGGACTGGTTGTCTCAGCATATGGGGCAAATAGATTGCGCCCGGAAGCTCATCTACCTCACAAGTCCTTCTGGTGAGCAGGTCCGCATCTCTTCGCGGAAGCTGCATGGTCCGCATCTCTTCGCGCTCGAAGCGAAGCCAGCTCTAGATATTTGTGAAGTCCCAACGGTTTGTGACTTCATTGATGTCTTTCCCGATATCCATCGGAGCTTCGATATTTATTGCGATGCTTCTTGTCGAGGCCTCGGTTGTGTCCTTATGCAAGAAGGCAAGGTAGTGGCCTATGCATCAAGGCAATTGAGACCTCATGAACTCAACTATCCTACCCATGACTTGGAGCTAGCCGCTGTGATACATGCACTTAAGATTTGGCGATATTACCTTATCGGTAACCGTTGTGAAGTGTACTCGGGTCACAAAAGCTTGAAGTATTTGTTCACCCAGCCAGATCTGAACCTCAAGCAAAGGAGATGGTTGGAGTTGATCAAAGACTATGACATGGGTATTCACTACCATCCAGGCAAGGCTAATGTCGTTGTCGATGCGCTTTGTCGTAAAGTGCATTGCAATGCATTGTTGCTCAAGGAGCATCAGCCCACCCTTCTGGAGGAATTTCAGCGTCTCAACTTGGGTTTGGTTGAGCATGATTTCCTCGCTACCTTGGTTGTGCAACCTACCTTGGTGGATCGGATCAAGTCCGCTCAGCAATCGGACGCTGGAGTGAACCGCATCAGGCAAAATGTCAAGAACGGAACAGCCAAGTGCTTCTCTGAAGATGAGCTTGGTATTGTGAGGTTCGGGCAACGCCTTGTGGTTCCAAAGGACATGGAGTTGTGGAATTTGATCCTCCGTGAAGCCCATGATTCGCCTTTGTCCATTCATCCCGGGGTAACAAAGATGTATCAAGATCTCCGCCAGGGATTTTGGTGGACCCGAATGAAGAGGAGATTGCGAAGTTTGTTGCCGAGTGCGACATGTGTTGTCATGTCAAGGCCGAGCATCAGCGTCCCGCAGGCCTGCTTCAGCCTTTGCTAGTGCCTGAGTGGAAGTGGGATTCGATCGGGATCGATTTTATCACCGGTCTACCTAGGTCTCCCAAGGGAAATGATGCCATTTGGGTTGTCATCGATCGATTGACTAAAGTGGCTCATTTCATTCCTGTCAAGACTCAGCTTCGCGTGGGTCTCTTAGCCGAGCTCTATGTTTCCAGAATTGTAAGTTTGCATGGGATACCTAAGATGATCATTTCTGATCGTGGTTCTCTGTTCACTTCTCGATTTTGGCATAGTTTGCAAGAGGCTATGGGAACTCGTCTTTCCTTCAGCACAACATATCATCCCCAAACTGATGGTCAAACCGAGAGGGTCAACCAAGTTTTAGAAGCCATGCTCTGTGCTTGTCTTCTTTCCTGTGGGAAGCATTGGGAGAAATGCTTACCATTCGCCGAGTTTTCTTGCAACAACAGCTTTCAAACCAATCTCGGCATGGCACCTTTCGAGGCCTTATACGGGAGAAAGTGCAAAACCCCGTTGAATTGGTCTGAGACCGGCGAAAGACCTTTCTTTAGCCCGGACTCGATCAATGAGGCTGAGAGTCAAGTCCAGCTTATTCGTGAGCGTTTACGCACAGCTCAATCCAGGCAAAAGAGCTATGCAGATCGCCATCGTCATGAGTTGAGTTTTGAGCCTAATGACTTTGTTTATCTCAAGGTCTCTCCTTTCAAGGGCCATCAACGTTTCGGCATCAAGGGCAAGTTAGCTCCTCGGTATGTGGGTCCCTACCGCATCATTGAGAAGAAAGGAGCTATTGCCTATAAGTTGAATTTGCCTGCTGCACTTGAGGGGGTACATGATGTGTTCTATGTGTCCCAGTTAAAGAAGTGCCTCCGTGTTCCAACTGAGGAAGCTCCGTTGGAAACTCTCGATGTCCAAGAAGATTTGACCTATCGCGAGCACCTTGTTCGCATCATTGAAGAGGCTGAACGAAGAACAAGGAATCGTTCCATCAAGTTCCTTAAAGTTTAGTGGTCGAATCATTCCGAGGATGAAGCTACTTGGGAAAGGAAAGATCGTCTACGTGCGGACTACCCCTCTTTCTTTTCCGAGTGAGCCAAATCTTGGAACAAGATTTTTGTAAGGGGGGGGGGAGATTTTGTAACATCCCAAATATGGGTGTGTGTTTCAAATGTAACCAAACCAGGGTTTGTGTTTCAAATGTAACCAAATCTAGGTTTGTGTATCAAATGTAACCTAATATATTTCAAATGTAAGAAAATGAGCAGAAATTAAAACTTTTCTTACATCTTGTAGTCTTTGAGCTTTTCTATAAATCTTGCAAAAGAATTGTGGGATTCAAAAATTTAAACCTCCTGTTGACTAAAGTCAAACCGTTATTCACCTTTGTCAAGAATCTTGTGCCAATCTTTGGAAGTATTTTTTCTTGGTTCTAGGGAGGATTTGTAACCCCTCTGAAAAATTTCATAATTTTTAGAAATTATTTGATAATTTTTGGAGGCAAGTCAAACCAATTTGTCAACTGGTCAAACCCTAGAACAAACCTTGAGGAATTTCTTGAGAAAAATGCAGTACATAAAAATCTCTAGAAATTTTATGTAAGGTTAATCCTGGAGTGAGGAACCTCCAGTCAAAATTTTAGAATTTTTGGAGTTAGTTTGCTACCTCTAAAATTCTTTCCAAACTCACCTTTCAAATTCAAACTCAAACTTGGTTTGCACTGTTCCTCGGGCGCGGACCCGAGCCTGGCTCGAGCCACTTGACTCGGTCGAACCGCCTAGCTGCACCCGGTGCGGCCGAGTGGGCGTACGCTGTGGGCCGTCGGATCGTCATCGAACAAGCCACGTTTGCGCGGAGCTGTGCCACCTCGATCGCGTGTGAGCCGTTGGATGCAAATCGGACGGTGGGTGCATCGTCGCCTTCCTCGCGCTCGCACGAGCGCTGCACCATGGCGTGTGCAGAGGAGTGGGCAGCGTTGCGTCCCCTCCGCGCAGGCCAACAGTCCTTCACGCGATTTAATGGCGTCGTCGCCCGCCCCGAAAGTCCTCTTCTCACCTGCTCCCATCACGCTCAGCGTCCCCATGGCAGGCTTGACCATGGGAGAGAGTTGCTGTTGCCCTCCTTGCGCCCCGGCTACTTAAGCTCCCAGCTCCCTTCCTTGGCTTCCTTTCACCACCTCGCAGCTCTAGCTTGCACCCACTGTGCTTGTTGAGCTGAAAACACCCGAAGCCCCTCGGCCGCCATTGTTGAGCTTCGAGCTCGTCGGTGAAGGCAGTGCCCCAGTGGCTTTTCTCTCTCTCTCTTTGCATTAGCTTGAGTCTCTCATCTCGGTGATCATTTCCCCTAACTTAAGTTCAGGTTGCTTCTACAGGAGCGGCTTGAATTTGAAGTTTGGAGCTCATGACGAAATTGCCCCCTTTTCGTCTTCATCGCCGGTGAGTGCTCCATTTTCCAATTGCTCGCTCTGGGACCATCCTTGAGCCATGTTGGAGCTATCCCGATGACGCGGTCCCTCTTTGGATGCTCAGGATATCTTCCCGCGTTGTCGCTGTCGTTGCCGTCGCGGTGCTTCGTCACCGGCACAGCTCAGGCCTCCTCGGTGCCTCTGCGTCCTTCAGGTAGCTCCCTGGTAGTCCATAGTTGCTCAGGCACCGCTTCTTAGGACCGCTGCGGAGCTCCCTTGTGTTTTCGCTTTCAGCCGTGTTTGCCGCGCCGCCCCTCTTCGGCTAGCCACCGTTCTGGGCCATCACCACTGGTGTGAGTGGTACCAATGGGTGCGTGCTACTATTGCGCACCCGTAGCTGGCCTTAGCTCGCGCCGCCGTGCCCTAGGTCGCCGACGATTAGCCGTGGAAGCCATCGGGCTGCGTTGTCAGACGCGCCGGCACAGTGCGTGTGCGTGTGCGACGTGGTTCGCCGTGAGCCGTCCATCGTTTGATCTACGGCTCAGATCGCGGGATCATTTCCCCTAACTTAAGTTCAGGTTGCTTCTACAGGAGCGGCTTGAATTTGAAGTTTGGAGCTCGCGGCCGAAATCGCCCCCTTTTCGTCTTCATCGCCGGTGAGTGCTCCATTTTCCAATTGCTCGCTCTGGGACCATCCTTGAGCCATGTTGGAGCTATCCCGATGACGCGGTCCCTCTTTGGATGCTCAGGATGTCTTCCCCGCGTTGTCGCTGTCGTTGCCGTCGCGGTGCTTCGTCACCGGCACAGCTCAGGCCTCCTCGGTGCCTCTGCGTCCTTCAGGTAGCTCCCTGGTAGTCCATAGTTGCTCAGGCACCGCTTCTTAGGACCGCTGCGGAGCTCCCTTGTGTTTTCGCTTTCAGCCGTGTTTGCCGCGCCGCCCCTCTTCGGCTAGCCGCCGTTCTGGGCCATCACCGCTGGTGTGAGTGGTACCAATGGGTGCGTGCTACTATTGCGCACCCGTAGCTGGCCTTAGCTCGCGCCGCCGTGCCCTAGGTCGCCGACGATTAGCCGTGGAAGCCATCGGGCTGCGTTGTCAGACGCGCCGGCACAGTGCGTGTGCGTGTGCGACGTGGTTCGCCGTGAGCCGTCCATCGTTTGATCTACGGCTCAGATCGCGGGAGCGTTCCGCTTCTTCGATCGCTTCGGACCGTCCATTTCTTGATCTACGGCGGAGATTCGCGTAGGTTATGCGTGTGCGCTATGTGGCGTTCATTGTGAGCCGTCCATCTCGCGATCAGTGGTCCACAGTCGCTGCACCCTTTCGCACGCGTTAGTTCAAATGTGGCGCGCGAGATTCAATCTGGACCGTTGGATCCAAGATCAACGGTCCACGTTTGTTGATTCCGCACGGACGCACGCGCGTTGCCCCATTTATCTTGGGCCGTGCAATGCAAAATCAACGGCCTAGGTTTTTCCACGTCGATATGGATTTAGGATTTTGCCGACAGATTTATTTGTGAACTGAAAAAGGTAATAAACTTCAAAATTGCATAACTATTTCATTTTAGCTCCATTTGAGCTGATTCCAATTTTGTTATCTCTAGTTTGAACTCAGCTTTAATCTAAAAATGGTTGTAAGCTTAGTTCGGCTCCAGAAAATGGAATGGTAAATTGGTTTAGAAATAGACTTTAATTGTTGCTCTAAAAATGGCATTTAACTTGTAAAATGCATAAGTATTTCCCTATAGATCTTTTTTGAGTGAATCCAATTTTGTTGGCTTCCTCTATTAGGGTACTAAATGGTAGGATAGGATTTAGGCATGCCACAGTTTTTGAAATCCTTGTGGTTGCATTTGTTTTGTGCTCTTGTGCATGACTTTGAAAAATCATAAAAAATGCATCCTAGCTCCAAATAAGGTGAATCCAATTGTGTTATTCATCTCATGAGGTGCTGTAATTACCATAAAAATCCCAGGTGCAACAGCTCTTTGGAAAATTATGCTAAAGAATTTAATTCGGATGAACAGTAACCGATTTGAATTTTCCAGCATTTTCCAAGCTGAGCAGTTTTGTTTTGGCCATAACTTTTGCATTGAGAATCCAAATCAATTGGTTCTTGTTGCTAAATTCCTTAAAAATGATGATCTTGCTGATGTAAAATTTTCAGAGCATTTGGAGAAAGTTGATTTTTGCGTCTTTTCGGTATTCTTCGTTCTTATCGGTTCTTTTTAAGCTTTTTAGTTAGGGTGCCGACGAGTGCGTTAATCCCGAGAGTGACCCTCTGCAGCATAGTGAGCATCTTCAGCAAGGCAAGCAGTTTGATCACGTTTAATCCCATTACTTTCAAAGTCTAATATATTGTTTGCAAAGTGTATGTATGCATGCTCTATTTTGTTGTTAAATTTTGTCGATTAGTTAATCCTATAGATGCATACTCTGTAGGTAAATGTTCAATCTCTACTACTAAGCCTAGGAATATCTTGCTGTGATTTAGAGTTCGTTGGATGAGCTCTTGTCACTTAGTAGATGACGTGTTGATATTGCTTAGAAATGCTTAGCTTACGGTAGAATTGGACGGTTATCGACTTAGTCAATAACTTTGATCACACAAATCTAATTATTATGCCATTAAGTCCAGCACTTGTGCTTTGTTAATTTGTAAAGTCAAAAACTGAAAAATGAAAACTATTTGGACTTAGGCACAATGGATGATGGTGTGATCTGTTGGTGTGTGGAATGGTGCCTAAGTCAACAAGGACCGAACATCTTGTTACACTAAACCAAGCAATTTTGCGTGCTAACCACACAAGGGTATTGGAAACCCCTCTTTATTAAGTACTTTGGGGGGTGTTAATTATGAGTCGATGGTGGTTAAAATGTTTTTATAGGGATTGGGAGCACCCGCAGTTGCTTAGGCTGGGCTGGTGCATACCCTTTGGGTTGTCGCGACTCTTAATTAGCATCATCCATTGGAAATGTCTCGTAGGACTTAGCTGTGCCGGCATACCAAAGGAAGTGTGCTTAATCATGTGGCAAAAAGGTGGTCTGACGTGTGGGTACATTGGTACACCCCTGCAGGGTTCAAACTATTCGAATAGCCTTGTCCTAGGTTATGGACACGCTTGGGGAGGTCTTTCAAGAGTTAGACTACAACCTTTAATTAAAACTTGATGTGGGTGGTATGAATGGGTAATTTGTGCTATTGTTGTGGTGACTATTGGGTTAGTCACTTCCAGGATTGTTGTTGTCATCTATCTATTGTTATTATGTTGTTGTCTCGCTGTTATTTGCAAATTAAAAACAAATTGTAAAACTGCTTTAAATCTATTTAATTATTGCAAATGAAAACTTGCTTTATGCTGAAAACAACCTCTGACCTCCACTTAAATAAGCTTGCATGTAGCATATGTATAGGTCTCATTACGGTGCATGTAAGTCTTATGTAGTACATTTTTGTACTCATTTGCTTTGCTTAATTAATTTGTTGCAGAGGAGGTTGATCCCCGTGATTTCACTTTTGTGAGATGTGTGGTGGATTCGACGACTAGGTTGGCGGCCGTTGGTTGCCTTGTGGGCTATAGGCAAACCGTATGGCTTTTGTTTATCGCCATCTTATGGCTTTTGCTTCATTGTTTATTTAACTCTCTTAGTTGTTATTTGGCCGATCGGCCCTTTTGTAATAACTCTATTATGTATGTCTTTTGTTTAATCTAGTTCGTGCTTTGGTTCTATGTCTTGAATGGAATTGATGCATGATTTTGTAAAGGGGTGTGTATACTGCATTTCTGGGAAGTATACATATCTCGAAGACATGTGTTATTTTGTTTGTGATGCTAGGGTCAATGGATGACTAAACATTACAAGCCAAATAAGCCGGGGTCCTCACAAACTGCAGAAACCCCCCTTTTTCTTATGTCTAATTTCTCTTTTGAAAGCTTTCTTTCTCAAAAGAAATCGGAGTATTACATTCTGCCCCCTTAACAGGATTCAACCCTGAATCTACACACCGATATATGCGAAAGAAAACTGCGATTGGAATTTAATAACGGTAAAACATGTACCCGCGGTGAACAAATCTAGATATTGCTTGTGCATGCGAGACTCTAGCTCCCAAGTTGCTTCTCACTCATACTGATGCGACCATGGAACCTTGACGGATACCACATATTATGCATCAACGCTCGTTCCGACCTCTCTAGTATACGTACTAGACGAGACTCGGACATCAGGTCTTACTCGCTGGTCAACGGCTCTAGCGAAACCTCAAAAACTCCGGATTTCCCAGGTTCTCACTCAGCTCCAGAACATACCAGACGTTGCGTACCCCGCGTATGGACCTAAGATGGTCCTAGCGATACACCATCTTCCAAATTCCCCGCAACTATCGGAAACAAACCAATGTACCTTAGACCAATTTCCCCTCGGCTACCAAAACACACAACATGCACAAAACACACGGAACTCATGTCCCACTTCTCCATCAATCTCTTCATCTAACAAGGAGCACCTCCTTTAACCAGAATGCACAATGTAACTCATTTTAAACAACCATTTTACCAGGAGAACCCAACTGAAAATGACGAGTTCTCATCATAACTATGCATTACCAACTCCCCACCAAAAGGGGCATATCCAAAATCGAAGATTCATCGCGAAACTTTTCCATCTTCCAATTAGGCAGTTTGCAAGTAAACACCATGTACGCCAAAAGAGAAGTCAATCAAATGTCCAAATCAAACACTTCTTTTATTTTCCTGAACCGGAAAAAACCACCATGCCAACATAAAGCCAAATCAAATTGCAAATGACCTCTGCCATAATCACGCAGCTCGACAATAATCAAGAGATCATTTTACTACCTGAGGAAACATCTTTTTCTCAATTTCTCCTTTAGGAATAAAAAAATTCCTCTCAAATTTTGGAATTCCAATTCATCGCATATCACATTGACTCATCTCATAAATTTGGCATCATCAATACTATGCTCAAACCAAAATACATCATCCACACCTTTGTAGAGGGGCTCTATTGACCCCACAGAAACATACTCTAAACAACTCCTCTACCGATGGAATTAATGTGACAAAAGACTCCCAATGCATCTCGAAACAGATCTCACATGCAATCACATCACTTCAATCTTTTAAGAATAAACAACTCAGAATTCACATCATGCACTCTCATGTACTACATCAAAAGGGTTCTATCAATGAACATCCTACTATTCGGAAATCCACCCTTATTCTACTACTTCTACACATAACCATTGGGCAACCAAAGTGCTAATATAAAAATGCAAATCTCAAAATCAACCTCTAAGACTCCTACAATGAATTTACGGTATACTTGATAGGAAACCCTCGAGATCCGATGATTAAAATTTCCACAATCCAAACAATATTCTTAGTCATTAATATCAACATTCCTCACTAATTAATTAACTACCCAAAACGATTAACTTCACAAATCTTGAAACCTCACTAAAACACACCGTTCGATTTCACCTACACAACCTTACAAAACACCATCACAATACTCTAACTATTTGATGATTTCAATACTCCACCAACATGAACAAATGTTTTTGGATCACCATTCACTATAGGTTCTACTAGTCAGTAACAACCTAATCAGTTTTGTGCAAAATGACCATCATTCCTTTTTGAACCAATTCTCTACGAGATTTATATCACAAAATCAATTCATCCTCTAATACTCCTCAATTAACTTGCAACCGAAGGTCTCACAACATCATAAACTTGACCATTACTAATCAGTTGCCACTATATACTCTATAAGGATTTGTGAAACAAATCGATTGTTCCTTTCTCAAAAGAAGAGGCAAATAAAAATCATTTTCAGCACACAAGAAACGTTTTCCATTCGCAGTACACAAGACCAAGAGAGATGGTCAAATAGTAATGATCTCAGAAGGCAGAAGACGACACCACAGTTGAAAGCACAAGTCCCACAAGAAGAGAATACCAAGCCTCAACTAATAAGAATAAAATATTGCGTTTGAAACTTGAGAAACTCTTATGCAGCCAAATAACCAGGTTGAGCATGCTTCAATAAGCTGCAAGCTACAAAACTTGAGTCCACCCTCAAATACTTGTGCTACACTCTTTTTTTTAACAAAGAGAACAATTTCTTTGATTACAACTTCACTTTGCCAGCTCAAACAAAAGAGTATTTTAAGATAAAATCACATGAATCACTCAAGAACCAAATATAACTTTCCAACACGCCGCTTTGCTCAACAAATTTCAGCTACCACATAATTCAGGGGACTACCAAAGGCTATGAATACAAAACTCCAAACTTTTCATTTAAGCGATATTACTTAAAAGCGACCAAATTACTTTCTTTCTAAAAGAATCGTCACCACAACCACAAGTCACAATCCCTTGCAGACAATCTTACTAACATTAAGAATAATACACTCTTAACATGATTCCTTATCGTCAACTCTTTCATTATAAATGCCCCCAAAAGTTCACCAGATTGTTCCATACTACTTTACCATCCCATCTTTAAAATGAGAGTATACCAAAAGCATATAACCTCTTTGCAACAACTACTTTATTTTAGAAGGGATTTACTACACAAATTAAAAGGTTTTACCAAAACCATTTCATCAAGGACATGCTTTCATCCGACGATTTCACAATCGTGTAGGCATAAGCCACCTATTAAATCACATCACCAACTCTTAGTGATGCTCAACACCAAACTTTAATACACAATAATTGCACTCCAACCATCGTTGTTATCAACTAGCTTCTTTATGAAGTCTAGTTGCTACCTACTTTCCTTTGCGAATCACCGAATATTTACAAACACATATTCAACTATTCCTCCTCACGCTTAGTTTTTGGCAAAATCACACTAAAACTTCAAGAATCAAAATCTTCCATCGATCAAAAGTCTCAACAAAGACTACAACCAAATCCATCACGTCATTCTATTAAGAAGAACTATCCGAATTCCTCTCATAAATTCTAGATCCACCAAGATTCAATCCTCCAATCTTTTGTACACAATTCCAAGAATTAATCATACTAAGGTATATGTAAAGCTAGCAACCATATATGATCATCAATTATCTACAGAAAAGATAACCCCACGAATAATATCTATTAAGATAATAACCTAGCATCTCCTCAAGTTTCCCTTTCTACACAATTAGATTAATCCATTGGGACCAAATAATCCAACAAATTCAGCAAACTAAACAATTTTAATGACCAAACCAGTCCACCAACGTTCCATACTTCTTAATTACTCTTCTGACCCCAATTAGATATGGACATACTCTTAGTCACTACTCATCAGGTAATTACTCTATGACAACATCAAATTAATCAACTTCAATTCCAAGGATCTGGATTAAGACCAATCATGCACCACACTACAAATCCAACTTGATAACTCATAACTTTTTAATGAACTTCTATGTTTACCACCTCTCGCTTAAACATAACAAGACATTACAGAAGGATTTTAACTCTTTTCAGAAAAAGAGGCATTAAACTTCAACACTCGAATTAATCCAAAAGAAATACATAAAGCCAAAGCTTTCACATGTTAAAGAACTTGCAACAGAGAACTTTCGGTATTCAGAATACCAAGTGAATAAATGAGTCATAATTTCTAGTAAGAAGGGTAGAACTCCTATAAAAATATCAATCTTGCTGTTAACTGACGTTCACACAAAGCAATAATAGATGAGTAGTCAAGAGATCAAGTGATCGCTTTATGGAACCAAGGAAGACCAATGAAAATTCACCAGCTGAATTGTAAACACTAACTCAAGAAAAAATTCATCAACCGCAACTATAACCAGGATTGGCCAAAATTCAAGCTCAAGGAAGAGAACAACTTTTCTAAAGAAACTCACCCTCAACACCTATAACTATGATAATCGAGGTAACTACTTCTCTATTCCCATACCACAAACAGTGGTATAACTTGGCAACGCCCAGGCCACAACCAAGACCTCAATCTCTCAACGTAACCTATCATCACACATAACAAATATAATCAATTATAAGTATACAAGATCATCTCATAACAATCATAGAATAAATTCATAGGTATAGAAGATCATACCATATCATAGATTAACAATGCAACATGACGAAAACGGAAATGCATTACTTGACCCATCCCATCCTACTGTGCACTAGTGTGTCAAGTTTTGGGTTAATTAACCATTAACAAATTTTAGCAAATTAAGTTACCTAAATTGTTAACCTATTCATCACGGACCTAAAGCTCACTTTGATACCAACTGTAACACCTTGGCTATGCGAAAACCAAGATGCTACCTAAACTTCTAACATGAATCAATAATAAGATGTTTCCAACAATTTAACAACTATTGACAGCTAAACTTCATTACTCAAAGATAATTTAAAATTACCTAACTAAAATTTCAGCAAGCATAAAGACTCTAAATTTCAACTTACAATGTTCATTCAAGAGGAATAATATCAAGAATAAATCTGGTAAAGGTAAAACATCAACTAGTGTGAACAAATCTTAAGGACGAACAATAATGATCATTATGACACCAATTATTACAATTCAAAACTCTCATATGAAAATGTAGTCACATATTTATTAACTAATTTGTGAAATAAGTGATAGAATGATTTTCTCTACGTGACTATTCCCTCCCAAAAGCGTGTCGCCCTCAAAAGTTACCTAAAAACAAAACTAGTAAGAGTGAGTCCACGACTCAAAGAAATACAATTGATTGTTAGTGAAAGCAACGAATCATAACCATGCCATTCACAATAATTGAATACATAAGAAACTGATATGAATTTTATGCAAGTATGAAAATGCATCCACTTCTCTTCGCTTATAATGGTATAGCGTTGATACACTGCTTGTGTTCACTCATTCCCATTATCCAAAATATGGGGATCCAAGCCCCGTATAAAGAATCTTTCATACAGGGATCTATTTGCTTATATTAGAATGATAGGCTTTATTTGCCCGTATTGGAATGATGTGACTTTCATTACCCACTCCCGTGGGTGAATCATGAATGCTTCAAATGAAGACATTGTAATGAAAAGCATACTCTCAAAGAAGCCTTGGATATTAACCATGAATGGAATCATGTAAATACTGAAATTACTCGTAATTCGTAGAATTTAGCCATGTCATAAGCATACAATCATTTTAAACAAATAAACAGTCAAGAAAATTCAATATGTACTTGACTTTCGCGTTGCGACGCGTTAGAAGGTAAAGAAGGTGCCACTAACCCCGATCTCACTCCTCCTATAACAATTAAGTTACTCAAAACAAGTTCGACAAGGTAATAAGATACTATTCACAACACGCTCAAACATCTTCCCAAAACCCAAGGTTTAATTACTTGATCTACTCAAATTAAACGACATACTAGCAGAAAACTACAACTGGAAAATAGCCTTATAAAATACATAACTTTCGCTCTGTTAATCATAAAAAGGCATACTCAAATTCTCTGAAAAGATAAAAAAATTATCTACAAAAACCTAGTTGGTGGAATCTCCTAATTCTGCATGTAACTAAACATAATAAACAGATGAAAACCTACTGCCAGAACTGACAGACAAAAATGGATTGCAGCACAAGGACAGCTATAACTTCTATTTGGCTGATCCAAACATTGAGTTATTTATCAATCTGAAAAGCTAAGAACATGGCTTACAGATATCATAATGGGAGACAACCCTGATTCGGCATTTAACAAAATATTATCTAATAGTTAATACGATTGTTGTAATGTTGACAGTGTTTTAGACAGCAGCAATGAAATCATCATAACTTCCAAACCACATCTCCAAATAACGTGATCTCAGATCCTACAAAAACCTAATAACATTTCCCACAAATCTTTAGGAGACCCTAACATCTAATTTCGTCTTGAGCTAGACGAAATCTGATGAACAAAAAGGAGTACATATTATCGATTCAAATTGCGGTAGTACAACGATTCGCTAATCGACAACAACTATAGAAGCTAATTGAACCAAATAGCGAGGAGATGATAATTACCCTAGAAGACAAGTGTGAACTCACTGAAATCCCCGCGTGGTTCTCCTCTCCCCTTCGTCTCCCTCTCCTCCACCTTTGTCCTTGGCCGACAACAATAGGATAGCACCACCAAGAGGGAGGGGAATAGCAATGGAGCGCAAGCTGGAGGGTGTCTACTGTAGGGGGCACTGTAGCGGCGGTAGAGCTACTGTAGCAGGGGCATGCTACAGTAGCACGCTAGGGTTTCCCCCTCCTTTTATTGGTGGTTGGCCCCTCATGGGCCTCCTGGGCTAAGGCCCGAGGCCCAGGTTGCCGAAGAACTACAGAAACCCCCTTTTTCTTATATCTAATTTCTCTTTTGAACGCTTTCTTTCTTAGAATATATCGGAGTATTACATCTTCCCCATGACCGGCTAAAGCTGCTTCCACCACCGCCACATCTCCTCTGGCACTCCTCCCATGAATTCCTCCCCACGGGAGTATACTCTAGTCTCCCTCTACCCCTCTAAATCTCTCACTTGTGCTCTATCCCTCTCTAGGATCGCCTCCACAGTGGAGCACCCGCGCCGCCCCGGGTCACCGTCACTGGCCCAACTTCGGTCGCCTCGGCTCCCTCCGAGCACTCCAGTAAGACCCACTCACTTTCCTCTAGTACATGCTCCTGCTAATTCCTCCCCTAACCCTCTCCGGTGCCGCAACACCTTGTCACCACCACGGCTAGCTGCCCCATGCCCTTGCCGTGCCACCACCGTGCCACTTGAGCCCCAACCCTATCACCCTCATGGTCGCATCCACTCCCTAATCCCATTTTAGCCCTCACCGCCACCTTGTCGCAGCCCAACCGCCGACGACAAGCCATGATCTGAGCCGCTTGGAGCCCCTCTGTGCTGGCCTCCTTGTTTCTTTGCCTCTGTGTTTGTCCCTATCCCTGAACTGAAGAGCCACCTGAGGATTAGTTGTTAGCTAAGTATGGTTATGAACTAATTGATCACTCAATTGTAATGGACAAATAATTGATGGGTTTAGTGAGAACCTTAGTTGTCACATCTATAAAAGTCTCTTGGTTGAACTGATGAATAGAAAAGAGATGGTACTTAGTAGAGAAGTTGTTGTCAGTAAAACTCTTTTGCAAAACCATCTAGCTTTTGTTACCTAGTTGTGGCCCTGTTTGTTTAGGCTTAGGCTTTTTGGCTTATAGCTTAAAGCTAGCTTTTTGGCTTAATAAGCTTATAAGCTCCATAGCCTTTAAGCCAAGCTATGGTGTTTGGTAATATGGTTTTTTATGGGATGTTGGCTTATTGAGTTATGTGTAAAGGATAAAAAGTCTGAATTGCCCTTTATGGTTTATAGGACCTTTTAAAGCATGTATTTAAACTTATTTTTGTATGGAATTTGTAAATATGATGATACGTGCAAGTGTACATATGAAACAAAGTAGATTTCGCTCGTACGAGCATACGTATGTGTACCATGACCTATCCAAGTAAATTGCAAATCTCGGCATCTATCAGAAAGATCACATCTCTCAAAAAGTTCATCACGTAAAGCACTATCTCTGTCTAAATGAAAAGAATGAGAAATCTCAAGAATGCTTCCTTCATTTTGATTTTTTAGATATGACTACAATTACTGTTACAAGAATTAACTATAGCAATGCCTTACAATAAGAAATTTGGATTCATTATACAAAGTACCATGGTAGATGCCAGCTAATTTGTTGGTTGTTAGATGTGCTACACGCAACATATTTTCAGCTATACATTCAACTATACATTGTCATGGGGGTATTCATTCATGTACAGAAAACATGAAAGCTGTAGTGACAACTGACAAGAAGTAATATTTGCAACTTGGTGGATTTGTGCACTTAAATACAGTAGAAGCAGGTTGCTTGTATTCAGGTATGCTGGCGGGATCAACAGGTCGGACCTCACCGGGCTGAAAGAACAAGCTGCTATGCTTGCAGAAATGGCATCAGATAGTTAGGACATGTTTCCTTTCAGTCAGCTGGAGTATATTGTTATGTCGGCAGCAACTAGAGATGCAAGGAAAATCCAAATGATCTGATGCATATTTTGGCTTAAGAAATGTTCCCCAACAAATCACCAAAAACGACTACACTGTGTATATCAGAAGTCTTGGGGATAAAAAAAAATTGTAAAGTAAAATGAAGTGGAATGCACAAGAATTACTACTTTTTACCTCCGAAGTTCTAGCCCTATCAACCCAGCTTGAAGAATTGACAAGTTGTCTGAATCTGGTGAAACAATGACAATAGTATCCCCTGAGTACTGGGTCTCTAGTATTGACATGAGCTGTGTTACCCGAACAAATACATCTACTACACTCTCATTAGATGTGCCATCATTAATAGGAGGCGGTTTGATGTCTGAAGAAATATTATCCGATGCATACACCTAAATCCATAACAAGAAAGGAGATAACACCATAAATCCGCACATGCAGTACCCTACAATCAGCACCGACCACGAGGCCAAGTCCCTAGTAGGCATTTCATCGAACATGCCGCGAGCGAAAGTGTCATCACCAGCATTGACGTCGATGACCACGATGGCGTTCCAGGAGACTTGGGTTCTGGAGGGCATGGCGGCGAAGAGGGACTCGGCGACGGGCACGGAGGCGAGGTGGGTGTGTGCGCAGAGGAGCGAGTTGAACAAGAATGCGTTGAGGACCGAGATGTCAGCAAGCATGACGTGGGCGGCGGGAAGGTCATTGCACTTGGTGTAGATGTCGACGAGCGTGTTGGCGACCGGGAGGCAGGCGGGGAAGAGCGCGAGGCGGAGGGCGAGGGCATGAAAGGAGGCACCGAGCGGGAGGAGGCGGAGCGATGCTGCAGCATTGAGCACGAAGGGGAGGGAGAAGTGGTCGGGGGAGACGAGCAGGCGCGACATGAGGAGGAGCAGGTGGATCACAGCGTGGGGGCGTGGCTTGGAGAGGGGAGGCGATGTCGGTGGGGGGAGGAGAGGGGAGGCGGTGGTGTTGGGGGCAACCGGGGAGGAGATGTGTCGGGTGTGGGAGACGAAGGGGAGGGGAAAGAACAACCGGAGAGGAAAAATGAAATGATCGGTACTTATATACGAATAACATTTTGAGGGTAATTTCAATGAAGTTCAGTGGCAAAGGGATATTTCATTTCACAAAAGCCAAAAGAGCACCTCTCTGACGATTTATGACTTTTAGGCTTAAAATGGATTAAACTTGTTATAAGCTGTATGAAAAAGTTACCCATTTGTTTAGGCTTAGGTTTTTTTTTTTGCTTTTAAGCCAAAGAAAAACCTAAACAAACAGGGCCACAGGTTTAGAAGTTTGAGTTTTTAGCATTTAAGTTCAAAGAATCTTGGTGTTATTGGTTACATGAGCATTAGTCTGAAAAATATCAGATTTGTATGGAGGTTATTAACTTGACCAATTCTAGTAGTTAGAAGTTTCCCTTGACCCAATTAGTCTTCTGGCATTCATCTAACTAGCAACATCATAATATAAAAAGAACACCTATAGTTGTGAATTTTCAAAACTAACAGAGGTCAACCAAATCCTTTTGATGAGTTTTGAACATAGATGGTTTTAGGGCAATTTGGGACCACAACCTTAGTACACTTCTGAAATCTTCAAATGCAAGTGATTGTTAAATTAAGTGGCCATTAGAGTTTGTCTTAATTTAATTAGTCAGTTGGTAAGTATCTAACATTAGCAAGTTAATATGGAAGCATATATGAATAAGTGAATTAATGAGGAAAGTAGTTGTCAAAACAGTGAAGTGCAATACCTAAATATGGTTTACATTTCTTAGTAGCCCTTAGCAGCCTAATAAACATAAAAACAGATTTATAAACTTCATCAGGATCACAGTAATCAACCATTAACAATTAATCCAAAGAAGGTAAGAACAGTTTGGGAGGCAAGATTTGTTTTCGATACTCATCTAAACAGTGAGATAGAGCTAACTCTAATGCTAAAGCAAATGGATTACAAAATATAATTGTTAGCCATTAGCATCTAATCTATAAGGTTAAAAATGAGTCTCGAGTCAAGAATTAAGCTAGTGGTTAGTAAACAACAGTAGACCTTATGCCCTAGTCAATTTCAAAAAGTTATTAACCAATTAAATTAAATCCAATGAAATAATTTTTGTCTCTAAATTCATTTAAAATCATAATCTACCCCCTGTATTAATTTCATAGTTTTTGGATACGTTTTGGAATTCTGGTGTTTATTCGATATTTTCGCTTTATTGATTTTTATTGTTAGATGACGATGATGCGGGAGTGCAACCGAAATGATCGAGAGAATGTCCAGAGTACCAGCAAGTAAAGGCAAGCACCCATTACGTTGATGCATGTTTATCCTATTATATTCAAAATTATTATCTTGTTTTGCAACTGTATGTATGCATACTTTATGTAACACCCCAGTCTGACAAGGGCCTGGAATGCTACTAAATTAACACGTTAACAAAGCTAAAACCGAAAAAAAACAAAATTCTAAATTTCGGCAAAACCTCCCTGCATAGATAGCTATCTACCGAGATTCCAATAGTCATATAACAAGTCCATAAAGAAATCACTACGAACATGAGCATCACAGACTATAGTCGTTTCAAGCATTTTAATCAAAAGATGATCAAGATCATCCACAAGATCTCGATCAATCATAACGAGGAAGAAGCTATCAACCATAGCCACCTTCAATTATTACAGTTCATTAATTCTCGGATGGGTGGTAGGATCAAACTCTATTATCAAAATTTTTGGAGTATGTTGAAGTGAACAAAAGTGAGTGTCTACTCCTCCCAAAATGGCCATCACAATCGATCACCTAAACAAAACAAACAACGCAAGAGTGAGTCTCGAGACTCAAGAAGTACCTTGATTAAATGAATAATACATATAACAACCATGATCATGTGAACATCATTAAAGTGAATGAAATAAGCACGAATGAACACTTGAATGAATGAGCACGAATCTAACACTTGAATGAATGAGCACAGAATCTAACACTTGAATGAATGGAATGAATGATTTGGACGAAGTGAAGGGACTACACACATGCAAATACGGTATTCTTTGGTGACACACCGTTGGTGTTCACCTAAGCCCGCATTTAACAAAATGCGGGATCCAAGCCCCGTCGAAGAACGTTTAAACGGGTGTCCCAAACGCCCACATTGGAATGGTGGGTCTTACGTGCCCATACTTTGGAATTGATGGGTCTTATATAATGATCCACTCCGTGGATTGAAACATGTATTATGGATGCATGGTATGACATATGAACATTGAAATTACATGCTCTCTATTCATGGAAGTAACACAAATGGATTGAATACTTAACTAGTAAACATTAACATGGTACTTAGAAATACAATACCATCCACAAGCATACAACATGTCATAATCATAGAAACACTAAGGTACTTGCCTCCCGCATATTGTGACACGATAGTAGGCAAATGCGGTGCTCCCAAACCTGAAGCTTCACCTCCTAACAAACAAATAACTGAAATAAGGATACGATGAACACGACATCACTAAATAACATTCTACAACGCTTCTTGGCGATACAATATTTAACTAGAAGCTCTAAAATGGAAACCAACGCAATCTGCCCTAAACCGCCCCTGGGCAGCAGCACAATAATCACCATAACTCTTGATCTGGAACTCGAATGAGGTGAACCTAGTTTCTGTGGACTCTTAACTGACAAATCTACAATACTCTAGTTGACAAGATAATTTAATTCGGCCAATTTAGAACGCTAACAGACATATGAACGCCAGCACAGAAAAACTGTCTACAGAATAATCAGCAGCACTAAAACGACCATAAATTTTAATCTATAACTCCGAATTGATCAATCTTTATCAATCCGGAAAGGTTATCAAATTACCTACAATAACCTAGTTGGGAGAAATCCCAGATTCTGCCAATTACAATATCATAATTTACGAATTATCACAGCAGTTTAAACTCGTCAGAATCTAGACAGCGAAACTAAAACGGTGATATCTTTTGACTCGACGTCGGAATTAGGTGCTCTTGGTGGCTATGGAAATCTAAGACAATAAAATACAACTCTCTAAGGATCACCAATCCTAATTCGCCTAGATCTGAGCGAAAATCGACGCTGAACAGAGAACCAAATCTGAAACTAAATCCCAGGTATGGACGAAATCTGAATCTGAAATTGAGCAAGAAGAACGAAATCAATCAATCTGAGCAAAGAAGGACGAAATCTGCAACCAACCTCTACAAATAACGAATCTGAATCAAGGGAGGAGGATGAGCTGCTGCTCAATGGTGGAAGGGTGGCAGTTGCTGCTGCTCCAATGGAGAAGATGTTCTTTGCTCCAATGGTGGAAGGGCCGCTTTGCCCAAGGAGAAGATGTCTTTGCCCAATGGAGAAGAAGGGCGCAAGTTTGGGGGCTCGCAGCAGGCACCACCACCATGGGGCAGCCAGAGGTGGCGGCTTGAGGACTACACAGGCGGCGGCCAAAAAAAAAAAATGGGGCGGGGTTGGGGAAAAAGGTTAGGCAAGAACAACTCCCCCTTTTGATCTTTTGGGTCGTTTCCCCATGGGCCTTTCGCCACCACCTTGGGCTTGTTGGCCCAGGCCCAAGCCAGTAAGGGTAGTAGAGCTAAACGAAACTCCCTTTAACTCCGATTTAACCAAGTGCTCAAGCTTCGCCACAACCAAAGCGGATATTACATTCTTCCCCCCTTAACAGGATTCGACCCCGAATCTATGCGCTAATCTAAAAGAAAGAAATCCGAGACTTGAAAAAAAAATTACAACGAAGAACACGCACCTGAAGTGAACAAGTGTGGATACTGCTCACGCATGCGAGACTCTAGTTCCCAAGTGGCCTCTTTCTCAGTCTGATGAGACCAAAGGATCTTGACGTACTTCAAAGTCTTGTTCCTCAGAACCTGCTCTGACTCCTCTAGAATTTTCACTGGTCGAGACTCAAAGGTAAGATCTTGCTCCATTATCAAAGGTTCCAACGGAATCACATGTTCTGGATCTCTCAGGTACTTCCTCAGCATGGATACATGAAACACATTATGAACTCCTTGCATAGACTCGGGAAGATCTAGACGATAGGCCAACTTCCCAATTCGTGCCATGATTGGAAATGGCCCAACGTACCTCGGGCTAAGCTTCCTTTGGTACCAAAGCGCACTACACCCTCGTAGGCGATACCCTCAAAAGAACCTCGATCCCCACTTCAATTCCAAATCTCGCCTCGACATCAAGATAGCTCTTCATCGGCTCTAAGCACTAATGATTCTTTCTAACCTCTGCCACTCTGGTCACAGTTTGCTGAACCCAATCAGGACCCAAAACTGCCCGCTCCCCAACTGCATCCCAGCACAACGGGGATCTGCACTTCCGCCCATAGAGAACCTCAAACGGTGCCGCTCGAATGCTAGCATGGTAACTGTTGTTATAGGCGAATTCTGCCAAAGCTAGGTGGTCTTCCCAGCCTCCCTTCCAAGACATAATACAACATCTGAGCATATCCTCCATTGTCTGAATGGTGCGTTCAGATTGACCATCTGTTTGGGGGTGAAAAGCAGTACTTAAACGAAGCTGTGTGCCCAACGCACTTTGCAAACTCTCCCAGAACTTGGAGACGAACTTGGCATCTCGATCCGAAACAATGGTCTTGGGTACCCCATGCAACCGCACTATCTCTCGCACATAGAGAGGAGCCAAATCGCTTGCTGAGTTGGTTGTGCGAATAGGTATGAAATGTGCAGACTTACTGAACCGGTCCACTATGACCCAAATAGCATCCTTCCCTCGCTGGGTGCGAGGTAAACCAACTACGAAATCCATGGAGATGTCATCCCATGGCCAAACTGGAACCTCCAAAGGTTCCAACAAACCTGCTGGTCGCTTATGCTCAGCCTTGACCCGCTGGCAAACTCCACAAGATGCTACATACTAAGCTATATCGACCTTCATCCTTTTCCACCAAAAGCTCTTCTTCAAGTCCTTATACATCTTGGTCTCACCAGGATGTACGGTATAAGGAGTACGATGTGCTTCCCTCAGAATATCATCTTTGACTTGAGCCTCCTGTGGCACACAGAGGCGGCCTTTAAATCTCAACGCACTGAATCGCCAACACCGGTGGCCTTGTTTGCCCTCATCTAAGCGTTTCTCACTCACCGGAGCATCCGATCATGTTGTTGTGCCTCCGTACTCGATCCGAACAGGCCGACTCAAGAAGCAAACGAAGTCTCGATCATGCGGTACCCGCAAAGCAAAAGGAGATATCCATACGCTCAAAATCGGCAATAAGACAACTGAGGGTAGGAGGTGTCACCTTGCGACTCAGGGCATCAGCTACAACATTCGCCTTGCCCGGGTGATACTGAATTGTGAGATCATAATCTTTTATCAACTCTAACCACCTCCTCTGTCTCAGGTTCAAATTTTTCTGGGTAAAGATGTATTTCAGACTCTTATGATCAGTGGATATGTCACACGATTCGCCGTACAAGTAATGGCGCCAGATCTTCAAAGCAAGAACCACTGCGGCCAGCTCTAAATCATGAGTAGGATAATTCTGCTCATATTTCTTCAACTGTCTCGATGCATAGGCAATCACCTTGCCATCCTGCATGAGCACACAACCGAGTCCAACTCTAGACGCATCTGAATAAATAGTGAACCGCTTCGTGCTCGGGAAGAGTAAGAACTGGAGCGGTCACCAATCTATCTTTCAAAGTACAAAAGCTGCGCTCACGCATCGACCATCAAATTTGACACCTTTCGTGTCAATTGAGACATCGGTCTAGCAATGGTTGAGAAACCTCCACGGCGCCGTAATAGCCACTAAACCCGTAAAACTCCTCACTTCCTTGACATTGGTCGGCCTCTTCCATTCTACCACTGTTGAGATCTTGCTGGGATCAACTGAAATGCCCTCTTGATTGATTACATGGCCCAGAAACTCAACTTCAGAAATCCAGAATTCACACTTCTTCAGCTTGGCATAAAATTGGTTCTCTCTTAAGGTTTCGAGAACCAATCTCAAATGCTGACCATGATCCTTTTCTGTCTTGGAATAGATCAATATATCATCAATGAATACCACAACGAATTCATCAAGGTAATGGTGCAGCATACTGTTCATGGCTTCCATGAAAACTGCAAGAGCATTTGTTAGTCCAAAAGACATAACCTTGTACTCATAATGGCCATACCTCGTAGAGAAAGCCGTCTTCTCGATATCTTGCTCC
This sequence comes from Phyllostachys edulis, assembly GCA_036346405.1. Classification (NCBI taxonomy): domain Eukaryota; kingdom Viridiplantae; phylum Streptophyta; class Magnoliopsida; order Poales; family Poaceae; genus Phyllostachys; species Phyllostachys edulis. The sequence continues at coordinate 10,626,892 of CM070564.1, forward strand.
CGAACTCGAATTTGATTATAACATGACTGAAGGTCAATCTTGGAGAATACTTTAGCTCCCTTCAGCTGATCGAAGAGATCCTCAATGCGGGGCAAAGGATATTTATTCTTCACAGTAGCTTGATTAAGAACCTGATAATCCACGCACATACGCCAACTGCCATCTTTCTTTTTAGTGAATAAAACAGGCGCTCCCCATGGTGATACACTACGCCGAATCATATCTTTGGACAAAAGATCGTCCAATTGCTTCTTCAACTCCTCTTGGAAGGGTCGAGCCAACCGGTATGGAGACATTGAAATAGGTCGAGTTCCTGGAATAAGATCAATCCTAACTCTACCTTCCGCCCGTGGCATCCCAGAAGCTCCACAGAAAAATATCGAAACTCATTCACCACAGAATCTCCTCGATGCGATGTGAGGAATCGGCCTTCTGTTGAGAGACCAAAGCAACCCAATGGTTGAGGCCCGAAGTCTAGGAAACAGACTAGCCAACACGAATAAGGAATCAGACAGTGCACTGCCTTGGAACACTAGTTCTTCACCGGACGGAGCTTGCAAAGTCACCGTCTTCCAAAAGCAACATATCTTGGCACAGTAAGTGAATAACCAGTCCATGCCCAAAATTTCGTCGAACGGTGACAACTGAATTGCCATAAGGTTAGCAGTGAAGTTCTCATCATCAATAGTGATAGAACAGCCCGGACATGCCATAGAGCTAGAAATAAGACCCCCCGGAGAACTGACTACCACAGACTCAGAAATACGCTGCAACCGCAACCCCGCCCTTCTAGCAAACTCTAGAGACACGAAAGAATAGGTAGCCCCAGAATCAAAGAGAACTAAAGCCTCATGCGAATCGACTAGCAATGTACCTATCACCACGTCAGAACGACCCAGAGTCGCTGGAGTAGGCATGGCGTAAACTCCCGGTGGTGCCGGAGCAGAAGATACACCGACACTCGAGTAGGGTGAACAGAGCCGCAGCAGGTGACGAAGGCGTCGGTGGTGCAGATTTTAACGGGTTCCAGAGAACCCTCAGAGGTGCAGGAGCAAATGCGGCCAAATGAGCCCATCCTGAAGGGAACTGAGGTGCAGGAATAGCAGCTAGGGTCTGAACTGAACCCCTAGGAGCACTGGAAGAAGACGCTGCTAGGACTGGCTCCCATTTGATAAGGCTTGCTGGATTCTGTTTGCATACTGACAACTTGTGGCCTTCCCGGCCACACTGATGACATGTCCCTTTGAAAGAACACTCCGATGCCCGATGCCCTCCACCACACCGAGGCATTTCATACCTTGACTCGAGCAAGGCGACGGAAGGGTGGATGACGAAGAACGTGGTGCCGATGAAGTAGATCGCCATCACGAACAGACGAGCATGCCGATTCCCCGAAACCTTTTGGGAGCGGGTCCGAGAAGACCCACCTCCCCACCAAAACTCCGCTTCACCACCACCGAACCGCCAAGAAGGACAGGGCCACTAGCGACCGCCTCGAGAAGAAAGATCTCTCTCGGCCTCATTCCCTGGCTCCGCCGACCACGGAGCTGAAATCACGCAGCGATCGCCCCGAACATGGCGACATTCTAATGAGGCCTCATGAACCTCTTGGCCTTCTCCCGATCATCATTGGCCACAATGGGGTACAAAGCGCATGCAGTTGTTGAATCCACCTCGTGCTCGACAATCGACATCTTCCCTTGAACAAATGTCATCGATGGATCGCTCCATCCTCTCAACAAAGGAATCGGATAGAATTTTGTCTGAATCGCTCCACTAATACCTCCCAAGTGACTAGTCCCTGCACTGGGGTCCTAGCAGATAGAACCCCCTCCCACCAGATATTAGTTTGGCCCTTCAGCTTGAAAGGTTACTTAACCGCGCTTTCTCGAGTGAAGTCATCTCTAAGGCACCAAACTGTCTCTCCATGTACCGCAACCAATCTGCAGCCTGAACCGGAGTACCTGCTCCGTCGAAGGTGTCCAGATGAAGTAACATCCACTCGCGGAGACTCATCCTCGCCTCGGGGGGATTTGCTACAGCAGCAGGTTCCGCAACTAGTGCAGCTGCAGTAGGTAGGGCTGCCTGCACTTGTCGACGGAGTTCCCGGTTCTCCCTCTGAAGATTCTGAATGATAGCAGCTGACGCGGCCTAAGCTTCTGCGGCCGGCTGAGCAGTTGAAGCAACCACCTCAGCGGCAGCACCAGTGGTCTCCTCGGACGAGATGAAGACACAGTCGGTTCGCGCCCACGACCACGGCCACGGCCCGGTGGACGACCACGACCACGGGCCGCTCCACGACCAATGCCTCTACCCCTCGCCATCTAAGAACACCAAAGCATAAAACTGAACGTTTAGCTTAACCGTATTAGAGGCACAGAAACAATTCAACAATTACTCAACGGACAAATCATAACAATAGAAATACTGAAGTCACGAATTACCCATCCCACCCATCAGGCACAAGGTGTCATTTTAATAGATTAATTACCACGGACCTAAAGCCCGCTCGATACTAATCGTAACACCCAGATCGACAAGGGCCTCGAATGCTACTAAATTAACACGTTAACAAAGCTAAAACCGAAAAAAAACAAAATTCTAAATTTCGTGTAACCTCCCTGCATAGATAGCTATACCGAGATTCCAATAGTCATATAACAAGTCCATAAAGAAATCACTACGAACATGAGCATCACAGACTATAGTCGTTTCAAGCATTTTAATCAAAAAGATGATCAAGATCATCCACGATACTCGACCAATCATAACGAGGAAGAAGCTATCAACCATAGCCACCTTCAATTATTACAGTTCATTAATTCTCGGATGGGTGGTAGGATCAAACTCTATTATCAAAATTTTTGGAGTATGTTGAAGTGAACAAAAGTGAGTGTCTACTCCCTCCCAAAATGGCCATCGTCAATGATCACCTAAACAAAACAAACAACGCAAGAGTGAGTCTGAGACTCAGCAAGTACCTTGATTAAATGAATAATACATATAACAACCATGATCATGTGAACATCATTAAAGTGAATGAAATAAGCACAGAACGAACACTTGAATGAATGAGCACAGAACAAACACTTGAATGAATGAGCACAGAACGAACACTTGAATGAATGAGCACAGAACGAACACTTGAATGAATGGAATGAATGATTTGGACGAAGTGAAGGGACTACACACATGCAAATAGCGGTATTGCTGGTGACACACCCGTCGGTGTTCACCTAAGCCCGCATTTAACAAAATGCGGGGATCCAAGCCCCATACGAAGAACGTTTCGTACGGGTGTCCCAAACTGCCCACATTGGAATGGTGGGTCTTACGTGCCCATACTGGAATTGATGGGTCTTATATAATGATCCACTCCCGTGGATTGAAACATGTATTATGGATGCATGGTATGACATATGAACATTGAAATTACATGCTCTCTATTCATGGAAGTAACACAAATGGATTGAATACGAACTAGTAAACATTAACATGGTACTTAGAAATACAATACCATCCACAAGGATACAACATGTCATAATCATAGAAACACTAAGATACTTGCCTCCCGCGATGTGACACGATAGTAGGCAAATGCGGTGCTCCCAAACCTGAAGCTTCACCTCCTAACAAACAAATAACTGAAATAAGGATACGATGAACACGACATCACTAAATAACATTCTACAACGCTTCTTCGGCGATACAATATTTAACTAGAAGCTCTAAAATGGAAACCAACGCAATCTGCCCTAAACCGCCCCTGGGCAGCAGCACAATAATCACCATAACTCTTGATCTGGAACTCCGAATGAGGTGAACCCAGTTTCTGTGGACTCTTAACTGACAAATCTACAATACTCTAGTTGACAAGATAATTTCATTCGGCCAATTTAGAACGCTAACAGACATATGAACACTCAGCACAGAAAAACTATCTACAGAATAATCAGCAGCACTAAAACGACCATAACTTTTAATCTATAACTCCGAATTGATCAATCTTTATCAATTCGGAAAGGTTATCAACTTACCTACAATAACCTAGTTGGGAGAAATCCCAGATTCTGCCAATTATAATATCATAATTTACGAATTATCACAGCAGTTTAAACTCGTCAGGAATCTAGACAGCAGAAACTAAAACGGTGATATCTTTTGACTCGAACGTCGGAATTAGGTGCTCTTGGTGGCTATGGAAAGCTAAGACAATAAAATACAACTCTCTAAGAGATCACCAATCCTAATTCGGCCTAGATCTGAGCGAAAATCGACGCTGAACAGAGAACCGAAATCTGAAACTGAATCCCAGCGGTATGGACGAAATCTGAATCTGAAACTGAGCAGTAAGAACGAAATCTGAATCTGAATCTGAATCTGAGCAGTAAGGATGAAATCTGCAACCAACCTCTACAAATAACGAATCTGAATCAAGGGAGGAGGATGAGCTGCTGCTCCAATGGTGGAAGGGTGGCCGGCTGCTGCTGCTCCAATGGAGAAGATGCTGCTGCTCCAATGGTGGAAGGGCTGCTGCTCCAAGGGAGAAGATGCTGCTGCTCCAAGGGAGAAGATGCTACTGCTCCAATGGAGAAGAAGGGGTGCAAGTTTGGGGGACTGCAGCAGGGCACCACCACCATGGGGCAGCCAGGAGGCGGCGGTTTGAGGACTACACAGGGGCGGCGGCCAGGAAAAGAAAAAAAATGGGGCAGGGTTGGGGAAAAAAGGTTAGGGCAAGAACAACACCCCCCTTTTGATCTTTTGGGCTGTTCCCCCATGGGCCTTTCGGCCACCACCTTGGGCTTGTTGGCCCAGGGCCCAAGCCCAGGGCAGGGTAGTAGAGCTAAACGAAACTCCCCTTTAACTCCGATTTAACCAAGTGCTCAAGCTTCGCCTCAACCTGGCAAACGGGATATTACACTTTATTTGTCAAGTTAATTTTGTCGATTAGAGATAGTTAATCCTATTGCATGAATTCCTAAAATTGTTCATCTCTTGCCAAGAGCCTAGGTTAATAATCCTGCTAGTGAATTAGAGCCTAGTGGATGTTATATGGTCTATTATGTTTATTCGATGCCATGCTTAGCAATGCTTAGTTTCCGTAGATTGGGCGGTTGTCCACTTAGTCGATAACCTTGATCACATAAATCATTTTTATTATTATGTTATATCTAGCACCCTGTGCTATTTGGAAAACTAAAAATGAAAATAAAATGTTTTAGACTTGGGCACATTGGTTGGATGATGTGCTGTTGGGTGTGTGCTTGGTGTCCGAGTCAACAAGGATCGAACATCTTGTTACACTAAACTAAGCATTATTGCGTGCACCCACGTGAGGGACATATGGGACCCCTCTTGATCTAGTACTTTGGCAGCTATTAGCTCTAAGTCACAGGAGGTGGGTGTGTGTGTTGTGTTAAAAAAAGAAGAGAAGAAGAAATGTGTCTATATGTGTTGGGTGTGTAGGAGTGGAATCCTGTTTAAGTTCTCCACACCGAGGGGCATTGTAGTTGTCCGAGGCTTTACCCCTATAGGGTAATTGACTTTTGGCTTTACAATGACCCCAACATAACGTATGGGTTTCCATCCATGCGAGCGGCTCGTAGTTAATACACAATATTGGAAAACGCCTCGTAGGGCTTAGCTCTCCGCATACCTTCTAAGTGTGCTTCATCGTGTGGCAAAATGAGCGATCGACATGTGGGTAAAGTTGTACACCCTGCAGGGTTTAATCTATTCAAATAGCCAAGTCCTTGGTTATGGACACGCTTGGGGAGGTCTTTTGAGAGTTAGACTCAACATTTTGAATTTTAAACTTAAAACTTGATGGGTGGTATTGAGAATGGTTTCTCATGCTATTGTTGTGTGCTGCGGGGGCAGCCACTTGTTAATGTTTAGTTGTTGTCTAATATTATTTACTCGCTATTATTTGAAATATTAAAAAGGTTTGCTCACTTGCAATTTAAATCTACTACATTGTATTCAAATTAAAATATTACTTTCTTGAAAATGAACTTTATAGCCTTTTCCATTGAGTAGAGCTTGCATGTAGCTATGTATAAGCTTGGTAAAGTCTTGCGGAGTACATTTGTGTACTCACTGTTTGCTTTCATTTACTAATCTGGACAGCAGGTATTGAGGTCGAATTGGGTAAGAAAGTTTGTGCATGAATGTCGATTGCTAAGATTTGAACCTAGTCGGTTGCCCTGCGGGTTATGGCAAGCCATTGGGACTCCATCGCTGGTTAATTTATGGTTTTATTTCGGTATATCTATTGTTTTTCGTTGTGCACTTGCTATTTTATCTTGCGGTATTATGATTACTTGTCTACGGTTTGATACTATTTGTGAAGGTGTATGTATACCGCTCCTGGAGGTACATAATACACCGAGAGCGGGAAAATTTAATTTGTGATGCTATGACCAATTGGAGGGTTAAGAATTACAAGTTAAATTGCCCGGTTGTAAGATCGAGGAGGCCGACTAGAGGGGGAGTGAATAGGAGGTTTTAAAATTCTTTTGGCTAAAACCGATTTCTAATGCGGAAGCTAATACAAATACGGTTTTGCACAATTAAAGCCTAGAACAACTAGGTTCAACTAAGTGTGCCAACAATACAAGTCTATTGAATATAGCAATTAAACATATGACTTGAGCAATTCAATTCTAGCAATGGTGAATAGCACAATGAACTATTGCAATCATACACAATGAATAAGCAATTTACTACAAGGTATATAAATTGCACAATGTAAAGCAAGCATTCATACACAATAAATATAAATATAATAGTGAGACATAAATATCTGTGGCTCATGTCCTCCCCCTGTTATTTTATGAACTGAAAAAGGTAATAACTTCAAAAATGCATAACTATTTTATTTTAAATCCAAATGTAGTGATTCAAATTGTGTTAGCTCTGGTTTGACCTGGGCTCTATTCTAAAATTGGTTATGAGCTCAGTTCAGCTCAAGAAAATGGTTTTGCAAATAGATTTCAAAACTAACTTTAAATGTTTCACTAAAAACTCATTTAACTTGTAAAATGCATAAGTAATTCTCTGTAGGTTATTTTGGAGTGAATCCAACTTTGTTGGTTTCCTCTGTTCGTAAGCTAAATGTTAGAATAGGATTTAGGCATGTCACTAGTTTCAAAAGCTTTGTGGGTGCAGATTAGTTGTGCTCATTATCATATCTTTGAAAAATCATAAAACATGCATAATAGCTCCAAATGAGATGAACTCAATTGTGTTATTAATCTCATGAGGTGCTTGTTTTACTGTAAACATTTCAGTATCACCACCTCTCTAGAAAATGTTGCCAAATAATTAAATTAGTGAATAGTGGCAGTTTTGATTTTTAGGGCTGAGCAGAATTGTTTTGCTCATATCTTTCGCATTGAGAATCCAAATCAATTGGTTCTTATTGCTAAATTCCCTAAAAATCATCCTCTTGCTTCTGTAGAAATTTCAGAGTATTTGGAGTTTGTTTGCTGTGCTGTCTTTGTGGTTTTCGTCGTTCTTATCGATTCTTTTCGCCTTTTCGATTAGGTGCCGACAAGTGTGTTGATCCCGTGAGCGAATCTCTGCAGCATAGTGACCAGCCACAGTAAGGCAAGCAGTTTGATCATATCCCATCAATGTCCTATTACTTTAAAGTTTAATACTTTGTTTCACTTATATGTATGCATTGCTACTTTGTGTTAAATTATCGATTAGTTGAGCCTATAGATGCATCTCCTGTAGGTAAAATGTTCATTCTCTACTACTAAGCCTAGGATTATCTTGCTGTGATATAGAGTTCGATGGATAGACTCTTATCACTTAGTAGTTACGTTGATAATGCTTAGAAATGCTTAGATGACGGTAGAAATGGGCGGTTGTCGACATTATGTCGATAACCTTGATCACACTAAAATTATTATTCCATTATGTCCCTCTTGTGCTTGGTTACTTTGTAAACAAACAAAATAAAAATGAAAACTAAACTGTTATTGACTTGGGCACAATGGATGTTGGTGTGATATGTTGGGTGTGAATGGAATGGTGCCTAGGTCCCCAAGGACCGAGTTACTTGTGTCACTAAGCCAAGCGCTTATGCGTGCTAACCACACGAGGGTATTGGGAACCCCTCTTGGCTAAGTACTTTGGGAGGTGTTAATTGGGGGTCGCAGGTGGTAAAACTGTTTTATAAGGGAAAGAGCACCCTTGCAGCTTGCTTAGGTCGGGCTGTCTCCTACCTTCCAAGTTGTCGCGACTCTTAATTAGCATCGCCATTGGAAATGCCTCGAGGACTTAGCCGTGCAAGCATACCAAAGGAAGTGTGCTAAATAGCTTGGCTAAAAGGCTGTCCGACGTGTGGGTACATTGGTACACCCTCGCAGGTTAAAACTATTCAATAGCCTCGCCCTAGGTTATGGACATGCTTGGTAAGGTCGTGCAAGAACTAGACTACAACATTTAATTAAAACTTGATGGGTTGGTATGAATGGATGTTCATACTATTGTGGTGGCTATTGGGTTAGCCACTTCCAGGATTGTTGTTGTCATCTATCTATTGTTATTATGTTACTTGTCTCGTTGTTATTTGTAAATTAAAAATGAATTGCAAAATTGCTTTGGAATCTATTTAAGTAATGCAAATGAAAACTTGCTTTATGCTAAAATAAGTCCAAAGCCTCATCCACTTAAATAAAGCTTGTATGTAGTTAAACTATAGTTCTGTTATACTACACATCAGTCTTGTGAGTACATTTTTGTACTCATTTGCTTTGCTTAATAACTTTGTTGCAGAGGAGGTAGGGCCCAAAGGGCTTTACTTTTGTGAGATGTGCTGCGGTTGGGAATCGAGCTAGGTGTCTTGGTTGGTTGCCTTGTGGGCTAAAGGCAAACCTTGTGGGTCTCTTTTGTTTATCGCCATCTTATGGCTTTTGCTTCCGCTGTGTTATCTTTATTGTTGTATTTGGCCGGTCGGCCCCTTTTGTAATAACTCTATATATTGTATGTCTTTTATTCTAGTCGTGCTTTGGTTCTATGTCTTGAATGGAATTGATGCATGATTTTGTAAAGGGGTGTGTATATCTGCATTCGGGAAGTATACATATCTCAAGAGACGGATTATTATATTTGTAATGCTAGGGTCAATGGATGACTAAGTATTACGAGCCTAATAGACTGGGGTCCTCACAAAGTTGGTATCAGAGCCATACTGACCATAGAAACCCTAGCTTGGTCGCCTTTGGGATATTTTGGAAAACTTATTTTCAAAGTATCAAAGAGTTTATGAAAGCTTAAGTAATTCTCAGATTTTACTCCTTACCTATCTTAGCTTTCTTCTCTCGTCTTACTCTAATTTGAGTTTTAAAAATTGTTTACCTCTCCTTCCTTCAAAGATAGTTGTTATCGTTTAACTGGTTTTGGGGGAACTTATGAGAGTTCTAAATTTGAAGTCTTGGCTGTCTTTTGGTGAAGAATGGAAGTATTTGGAGCTGGAATTCAAATCTGGAATTTTAGGACAGCAAGCAAGCATTTTGGGCACAAGCTCAAGCTAGTGATTAAGGTAGAAAATGAGAGGTTAATTCAACTAAAACTTGTGGGAATAAAAGGGTAAGATGTGATACTAGTTAGCTAAGTATCTAACACTTAATTCGCTGGTCTAACCTTGCTTTTGAGTAGAATTAGAGCTAAAATAGCTTGCTGAAATTTTATCTTCTCAACCCAATTACTCGTTCATTCAATACGGGATAATTGCATAGAGAAGTTGAGCTTAATTCCTAAAGTTTCCATGCTGTTTTTAGAGTCTTTTTGGAAGTTTTAAAGTTCTTTTACTTGCTATTTTGGCCTTCGATTAGGGTGATATTCCATTCCCCTAGTCGTTAGCTTTTTCGCTTCTTTCGGCTTTGTTTTTCGGGTCTTAGTTGCTAACCTATTTCCCCCTTTCAACAGATGGCGGTCAGATCAGTGGCGGCCAAGGCGGCAGTACTGGTCCGATGAGGAGCTTCCTCCTCCTCCCACCATGGCCGAGGTTCTTCTTCGAGATAGAGCGCAACCGTGCGGATGACAGAGAGTGCTATCGATGTCATCGCACAAACACCTCCGCCCTTACCGTGCTTCAGATCCGGGCAAGGAGTGGACATCACCTCGTGGGGGCCTCGCTGAGTTTCTTCGTATCACCCCCCACCTTTTTTCAGTCCGAGGACCCGCCGATGCATTTATCGGCTTCATCTGGTGGAGCGAAAGCTCAGTATCGCGCAGTGCCAGGAGCACGAGAAGGCGCTGTTTGCATCGCACCAGCTAGAGGGTGCAGGTTTGTCATGGTGGGAGAGCTTTCTCGCCATGCAGCCCGCAGACCACACCGTCACCTGGGAGGAGTTTCGTACTGCCTTCCGTCGATCTCATATCCCTGCCAGCTTGATGAACAGCAAGAAGCAGGAGTTTCTCGCCCTCAAGCAAGGGCGTAGCTCAGTCGTGGAGTATGTGTACGAGTTCAACCATCTAGCTCGTTATGCTCCTGAGGATGTGGCCACTGATATGGCCAAGCAAGCAAAGTTCAGGGTGGCTTGTCTGAGGAGCTTAAGGACAAGCTATCCATCATCGACTTCCCTGATTTCCAGACCTTGGTCGACACGGCCATCGTCGTGGAGCACTCTGGTCGGGAGCTTATGGATTCCCGCAAGCACAAGTGGGAGTCCTACAAGTCGTCCAGGACCGGCTCTTCCCGTTCTCACTTCGGGCACTCTCGGGGTCCTGCTCAGCTTCAAGACTTCGAGGTTGCCAAGACTGCCCTCGTTTTTGCAGGCCGTGCCCTGCACGCACACTGCGAAGTCGATCCGTGGCCCCGCAACCCAGTCGCCAACGTCACTTGCTTCGCCTGCAACCAAAGGGGCCATTATGCAAATAATTGCCCTAAGAAGACTGGAGCAGCCCCTCATCCTAATGGAGGACGCGGGCAAGGTGGTGGACCTTCTTAGGATCAGAAGATTGTCCCCGTAGCCCAAGGCGTGGGCAGCGGTCGCGTCAACGCCATCTCTGCTGAGGAGGCACAGGAGGCACCTGACGTCGTGTTGGGTACGCTTCTTGTTAACTCCTATCCTGCTACTGTTTTATTTGATTCTGGAGCATCTCATTCTTTCGTATCTCAGTCTTTTGCTGCTGTTAGTGATCTTCTGTTTGCTCCTTTGTTGGTCCCGTTGCTCATTCGCTCTCCCGGTTCGGAGTTGAGAACTGAATTGGAGTGCAGGGATGTTCCTATCGAGATTGAGGGAGTAAGATTTTCAGCAAATCTTATTCTCCTCAATGCAGCAAGCTTAGATGTGATTCTTGGTATGGATTGGTTGTCTCAGCACGTGGGGCAAATCGATTGTACCCGGAAGCTCATCTATCTCACAAGTCCATCCGCGAAAGGGTTAAGTTCGCCGCCAAAGCCGCCGAGCCCTCATCTCTTCAAGACTTGAAGCGGCCACCCGGATATTCGTGAAGTCCCAACGGTATGTGACTTCATGGATGTCTTTCCGAGGATCTTCGGGGATGCCACCTGCTCGTGATCTCGAGTTCGCCATCGAAGTTGGCTCCGCATCGCCCGATTTCAAGAGGCCTTATCGGATGCCACCGAATGAGTTGGTGGAGTTGAAGAAGCAACTTAATGAGCTTCAGGAGAAGGGTTTCATCCGCCTAGCTTATCTCCGTGGGGTTGTCCGGTTGTCTTCGTTAAGAAGAAGGATTTCTTTTACGCGATAAGCGCCGATTACGCCACTTAACGAAGTGACGGTAAAGAACAAGTATCCATTGCCCCGCATCGACGATCTCTTTGATCAGTTATCTGGAGCCTAGATTTTCTCCAAGATTTATTTGAGAGTGGGATATCATCAAGTTCGTATCCGACCTGAGGATATTCCCAAGACGGCTTTCTCTACTCGCTATGGTTTGTATGAGTACACCGTCATGTCGCTTCGGCTTGACCAATGCTCCCGCTTTGTTCATGAACCTCATGAATTCGGTGTTTATGGAGTATTTGGATAAGTTTGTCGTGGTCTTCATCGATGATATTCTTATCTACTCCAAGAACGATGAGGAACACGCCGAGCATCCGAAGCTTGTTTTGGGCAAGCTGCGTGAGCACCACCAGATGCAAAGTTCAGCAAGTCGCGCTCGGTTGAAGGAAGTGGCCTTCTTGGGCCATGTGCTTTCAGCAGAGGCGAGCCGCTGATCCTAGCAAAGTCGATGATGTGCTTTCTCGAGTCAGCCCGCTCGAATCGATGTACGGAGTTTTCTGCTTAACGGGATATTATCGCCGCTTCATTGAGAACTTCTCCAAGATCGCGGCCGATGACGGAGTTGCTCAAGAAGGACAAGAAGTTCGTGTGGTCCGCCGAGTGTGAGGAAAGTTTCCAAGTACTCAAGATGCGTTTGACCACCGCCTCGCTCGTTCTTCCCGATATCCATCGAAGCTTCGATATTTATTGCGACGCTTCTCGCCGAGGCCTCGGTTGTGTCCTTATGCAAGAAGGCAAGGTAGTGGCCTATGCATCAAGGCAATTGAGACCTCATGAACTCAACTATCCTACCCATGACTTGGAGTTAGCTGCTGTGATTCATGCACTTAAGATTTGGCGACATTACCTTATCGTGTCGCTAGAAGTGTATTCGGATCACAAAAGCTTGAAGTATTTGTTCACCCAATGGATCTGAACCTCGTGCAAAGGAGATGGTTGGAATTGATCAAGGACTATGATGTGGGTATTCACTACCATCCGGGCAAGGCTAATGTCGTTGCCGATGCGCTTAGTCGTAAAGCGCATTGTAATGCCTTGTTGCTCAAGGAGCTTCAGCCCACCCTTCTTGAGGAGTTTCAGCATCTTAACTTGGGTTTGGTTGAGCATGGTTCCCTCGCTACCTTGGTTGTGCAGCCAACCTTGGTGGATTGTGTCAAGGCCGCTCAGCAATCGGATGCTGGAGTGACCCGAATCAGGCAAAATGTCAAGGACGGAACAACCAAGTGCTTCTCTGAGGATGAGCATGGTGTTGTGAGGTTCGGACAGCGCCTGGTGGTTCCAAAGGACATGGAATTGCGGGACTTGATTCTCCGTGAAGCCCATGATTCGCCTTTTGTCCATTAATCCCGGCCACGAAGATGTATCGGGATCTCCGCCGAGATTTTGGTGGACCCGCATGAAGAGGGAAATTGCCGTGTTCGTTGCCAAGTCGACGATGTTGTCGCGTGAAGGCGAACATCGGCGACCACCGGCCCGCTTCACCCCTACTGTTCCTAAGTGGAAGTGGATTCGATCGAATGGATTTCATCACCGTCTACCCACGCCCCGAAGAAGAATGATGCCATTTGGGTCGCCATCGATCGATTGACTAAGGTGGCACATTTCCTTCTGTCAAGACCGACCTTCGTAGGTCTTTTGGCGAGCTCTACATTGCCCGCATCGTGAGTTTGCACGGTGTCAAGACGATTGTGTCGGATCGGGATCCTTTTCACGCCTCGCTTTTGGCATAGCTTGCAAGAGGCTATGGGAACTCGTCTTGCTTTCACCAAGATATCATCCCCAAACCGATGGTCGACCGAGAGGGTCAACCAAGTTTTGGAAGACATGCCAGTGCTTGTGTTCTTTCCTATGGGAAGCATTGGGAGAAATGCTTACCATTCGCCGAAGTTTTCTTACAACAACAACTTTTCAAAGCCGCCTCGGCATGGCACCATTCGAGGCCTTATACGGGAGAAAATGTAGAACCCCGTTGTATTGGTCTGAGACCGGCGAGAGACCTTTCTTTGGTCCGGACTCGATCAATGAGGCCGAGAGTCAGGTTCAGCTTATTCGTGAGCGTCTTCGCGCAGCCAATCCAGTCAAAAGAGCTATGCGGATCGCCGTCGTCATGAGTTGAGTTTTGCACCTAGTGACTTTGTTTATCTTAAAGTCTCTCCTTTGAAGGGCCATCAATATTTCGGCGTCAAGGGCAAGTTAGCTCCTCGATATGTCACTCCCTACCGCATCATCGAGAAGAAAGGAGCTGTTGCCTATAAGTTGGAGTTGCCTGCTGCACTTGAGGGGGTACATGATGTGTTCCATGTGTCCCAGTTTGAAGAAGTGCCTCCGTGTTCCAACGGAGGAAGCTCGTTGGAAACTCTCGATGTCCAACCAGATTTGACCTATCGCGAGCACCTGCTCAAGATACTCAAGAGGCCGAACGAAGAACTAGGAATCGCTCCATTAAGTTCCTTAAAGTTCAAGTGGTCGAACCATTTCGAGGATGAGGCTACTTGGGAAAGGGAAGATCGTCTGCGTGCGGACTACCCCTCTTTCTTTTCCGAGTGAGCCAAAATCTCGGGACGAGATTTCTGTAAGGGGGGGAGATTTTGTAACATCCCAAATGTATAATCAGGGTTTGTTTCAAATGTAATTAAATATGTAGAAATTAAAACTTTTTCTCACATCTTGAAACCCCGAACTCACATGTAATTCTTGTCCAAGTTTTGTGTAGTCCAAAACACAAAGCTCTTGTTGACCAAAAGTCAAACTCATTTTCTTTTGTCACAAATCTTATGCCAAACCTTTGGAAATATTTTTCCTTGGTCCTAGATTTGATGTGGGACCTCTCTGAAAAATATCATAAGTTATAAAACTTGTTTGATAATTTTTGGAGGTAAAACAAACCCTTGAACAGCCTTAATGAATTTCCTGAGAAAAATGCATTGCATCAAAACCTCTGGAAATTTTATGTAAGGTTAATCATTATGTCAGCAAGCTCCAGTTAAAATTTCATAAATTTTGGAGTTGTTTTGCTATCTCAAATAATTCTGCAAAGTCTCAGCTGTTGAAAATTGAATTCAAAACAATGCACTGTTCCTTGGGCTGAGCCACTTTCCATTTTGGGTTGAACCCAACCGCAACTGCAACTCACCAGACCTCCTTTCACCTTGTGGAGGTCGTAACTGCTGGATTCAAATCCAAAGATCACGACCTCCTCCTCTGCAAAGGCACTCAAGTCCTCCCACCTCATTGAGGTCACAAATGTTGATCAAATCCCACGGCCATGACCTCCCTTTGTTATCAAACGCCCAAGTCCTCCACCCCATCGAGGTCTTATGCCGCTGGATCAAAGACCCATGGCCATGACCTCCCTCGCAGCTTAAACCACTGCATCCTCCCATTTGTTGAGGTCGTGGCCGCTGGATTAGATCCAACACCCACGACCTCCCTCAATATCTAGCGCACTGCACTCCCCCATCTTGTGTTGTGCGCCGCTGATTTAAAATCTACTACCACGACCTCCCAAAGGCTTGTGCGCATCGGACCTCCCACCCACGTGAGGTCATAGCCGTTAGATGTAAATCTCACGGTCATGACCTCCCATGTCCTCTCCTTGCCATTGGATCTCGCTTCAACGCTACGAGATCGATGGGCGTTCGACCATCCATTTTAAGCCGTTAGATTTAGATCACGCGGTCTCTGTTGAGTGGGCCGTTCGACCACTCGTGAGCCATTAGATCTAAATCTAAGGGCCATGACCTCTGTGCGCTTCTGCCGCAAGCTCAGACCTCCTCACTTGATCGGCACCATTGATTAAAATCCAAAGGTCTCGACCTCCTCTGCGCTTTCTGCAGCCTAGACCTCTCCATCTCTGCGCGCCTGGATTTCAATCCAAAGGCCACGACCTCCACGCCCTTAGCTGTTTGCAAAGCGGTTAAGTCCTCCCATCAGTCTCGAGCCCTTGGATGTAGATCCAAAGGCTAGGACCTCCTGTCCGCTTTCCTTTTGCGCGTCCAAGATTATGAAAATTGGAGGGCCACGACCTCCCAGCCCAAATCGGAGGGCTGTGACCTCCTCCTTTCGTTTAAATCCTTACCGGTTCAAAAACACATCCGAGGGCCAGGACCTCCCCACCCTCTTAATCCAACGGTGGATTTGAGGTCCTGTTCTTCTCCTAGCTTGGGCTCGCGTGCAAGAGCTATGGCGGTGGAGAAGGTCAGCGCCTTGTCACATCCCAACGGCTCTGTGGCAGCGCATTAAATGCGTGTTAGCTCCTTTCCGCCACCTAGGCCATGCCCTGACCTACCTACACCTGTCCCCTCCATCTTGTCCGAGCCATGGACCTCCCATGGGCTAAGCTCACCGTGAGCTCAACCCGTGGCTCATGACCTCTTTTGCCCTAGGTATAAAACATCCCCACTATTTCCTTGGCTTCCTCTACGCACCGTTGCCGCCTTTGCTTGCACCTCTGTGTTTGTAAACTCAAACCACCTGAAGCTCTCCTTGGCCGCTTTTGTTGGAGCTTGGAGCTCCTCGGTGGACAAGGGTCCCTGGAGTTTTTCCTCTCTTTCTCTGTGCTTTGATTTGTGCCATTCACCTCTGTGACAAAAGCCTAACTCATTGGTTGGGACATTTTCAGAGGTGGCCGAAGTGGAGCTTGGAGTTGGCCGTGGAGCAACTCTTCTTCCCCAGCTCCGGTCCTCACCTTCCTCGACCTCCTCAAGACCTCTGGACCTCCGGTAATCCTCCCGGTAGTCCTTAGAGCTTGGCACACGCCAGGCGAACGTCATGAGCTCAAATATATTGTTGTGGTCATTTTGGCCGTGTTGGGCCGCCATGCTCCTCTCCGGCTCGCCGGCGTTCAAGGCCGTCGCCGCCGTTGAGAGGAGGTCCATTGTGTGCGCAACACTACTGCGCACACATTGGTACCTTGGTGGTCGCCATGAGGTCTCGCATCGCGCGGCATTGCCCTCGCCTTTGTGGTGAACGTTTTGTCGGATCGTGTCAGCCGCGCGTGCCGTTAAGACAAAGATTTGGGGCAGTAAATGCTCCATCATTGGGAGCATTTACTGCTGTGTTAACGCGCTTTGGACCTCCTTGTGTCCCGCGCGCCTTAACTCCTTGCTCACATACGCAAGGCGTGAGCGCCGCGGCTCGATCTGGCCGTCCAAGACCTCCTCCGAGGAGATCTTGAACGCAGACCTCCTCATATGAGATCTTAGCCATCCGCACCTCCCCGGAGGTCTGTGGACGCAAGACCTCCGCGTAGGACCTCCTCGAGGTCATCTCAACTGCTGAGGACCTCCTCGCTAATCTGGGCTTCCCGTCCTCCTCTTCGTTGTGGTCCGTTGATGTAGCATCAACGGCCACGACCTCCCCTCTGCTTCAGGCGTCTGCTGTCGGGAGGATATGGACAGCTTGGATCCAAGATCCACGGCCCATGACCTCTGGACCTTCAGCGGCGCTGCGTGGCAAGGCGTTATCACTTGGGAGGTCTTGAGCCATCAGATCCAGGATCTGTGGCTCATGTCCTCCCCCTGTCTTTGGTTTTTAGGAAATTCCAGAGAGCTGTTATTTTATGAACTGAAAAAGGTAATAACTTCAAAATGCATAACTATTTTATTTTAAATCCAAATGTAGTGATTTAAATTGTGTTAGCTCTGGTTTGACCTGGGCTCTAATCTAAAATTGGTTATGAGCTCAGTTCAGCTCCAGAAAATGGTTTTGCAAATAGATTTCAAAACTAACTTTAAATGTTTCACTAAAAACACATTTAACTTGTAAAATGCATAAGTAATTCTCTGTAGGTTATTTTGGAGTGAATCCAACTTTGTTCGCTTCCTCTATTAGTAAACTAAATGTTAGAATAGGATTTAGGCATGTCACTGGTTTCAAAAGCTTTGTGGGTGCAGATTAGTTGTGCTCATTATCATATCTTTGAAAAATCATAAAACATGCATAATAACTCCAAATGAGATGAACTCAATTGTGTTATTCATCTCATGAGGTGCTTGTTTTACTGTAAAAATTTCAGAATCGCCACCTCTCAGAAAATGTTGCCAAATAATTAAATTAGTGAATAGTGGCAGTTTTGATTTTGCTCCAAATGAGATGAACTCAATTGTTTTGCTCATATCTTTCGCATTGAGAATCCAAATCAATTGGTTCTTGTTGCTAAATTCCCTAAAAATCATCCTCTTGCTGCTGTAGAAATTTCAGAGCATTTGGAGTTTGTTTGCTATGCTATCTTTGTTGTTTCCGTCGTTCTTATTGATTCTTTTCGCCTTTTCGATTAGGTGCCAACGAGTGTGTTGATCCCGTGAGCGAATCTCTGCAGCACAGTGACCAGCCACAGCAAGGCAAGCAGTTTGATCATATCCCATTAATGTCCCATTACTTTAAAGTTTAATACTTTGTTTCACTTATATGTATGCATTGCTACTTTGTGTTAAATTATCGATTAGTTGAGCCTATAGATGCATCTCCTGTAGGTAAAATGTTCATTCTCTACTACTAAGCCTAGGATTATCTTGCTGTGATATAGAGTTCGATGGATAGACTCTTATCACTTAGTAGTTACGTTGATAATGCTTAGAAATGCTTAGATAACGGTAGAAATGGGCGGTTGTCAACATTATGTCGATAACCTTGATCACACTAAAATTATTATTCCATTATGTCCCTCTTGTGCTTGGTTACTTTTTAAACAAACAAAATAAAAATGAAAACTAAACTGTTATTGACTTGGGCACAATGGATGTTGGTGTGATATGTTGGGTGTGAATGGAATGGTGCCTAGGTCCCCAAGGACCGAGTTACTTGTGTCACTAAGCCAAGCGCTTATGCGTGCTAACCACATGAGGGTATTGGGAACCCCTCTTGGCTAAGTACTTTGGGAGGTGTTAATTGGGGGTCGTAGGTGGTAAAACTGTTTTATAAGGGAAAGAGCACCCGCAGTTGCTTAGGCTGGGCCGGTGTCTCCTACCTTCCGGGTTGTCGCGACTCTTAATTAGCATCGCTCATCCTTTTCTTCAGATCTAAGGAATGGGGCACATATCAAGGGAATTAATTGATATACACACCTAGTTTGTATACTGCATAAATTAATTGCGCGCAAATCTAGGGAATGGGGAGTAGGAGAGGTTGTACCTAAGGTCGCCGTCATCGGGAACTACGGCAGCAGTGAATGAAGAGGAGGATGGAGGCATTGGTTGTTGCGGTGGCATCATGCAGGAGGAGGCGTAATAATACCTCGGCCTACTCGATATGCCCATGTGGCCCATGAGGAGTTGTGTGGTGGGATTAGTCCCACATTGCTTATCTAAAGTGAGTTGTACTAGTATATAATGCTGTTGGGTCCAAACATAGCACCTCCGGTTAACCCTTTTACACAAAGCGAGGACGAAAGTGTAAGTGGGTGCTATGTATACGCTGGTCCGCCCCACTGGGGTTTGGGCATTGAGCGGATTTGGGCGTGGTGTTACAGATGGTATCGAGATCAACCTTCGCTACACGCAAGCGTGCAGGGACAGGGCGCGGGCATATGGCGCATGGCGCGTGTGGTCCCGGTGGACACACGGCATGGCATATGTGCCGGCACTGAACGCACGGACGTGTACCGAGGGGTGGTTCTCAGGCATTTGTCACAGATGCGGTGTCAGGCGAGGGCGGCCCTTAAGGGGGTGAATGTAATACCTCGGCCTACTCGTGATGCGCCCATGTGGCCCATGAGGAGTTGTGTGGTGGGATTAGTCCCACATTGCTTGTCTAAAGTGAGTTGTACTAGTATATAATGCTGTTAGTCCAAACATAGCACCTCCGGTTAACCCTTTTACACAAAGCGAGGACGAAAGTGTAAGTGGGGTGCTATGTATGCGCGGGTCCGCCCCACGGTGGGCTGGGCATTGAGCGGATTTGGGCCAGGGTGTTACAAGGCGGCAAAAGAGGAGGAGGATGGTGGCGCTGGGTACGGTGGTGGCAAACGACAAGGCCGATGGCGAAGAGAGGAGGACAATGGCGTTGTAAAGTGTGACGGCAGTCAAGGAGGCCGACGGTACAGGGGGCATCATGTTGTGTCATCTTATCAAAAAATATTATCTATTAAATTCCAAACTGACAAAAACTTGCAGACCATTTTTAAAAAAATTCTAGTGCATCGCTGTGCAATTTCAGTTATATGGCTATGCAAGTTCCTATTTCTAGTTCAATGGATTAGTACATCCAATCATGTATGTGTAGATAATTATTGCTAGAGGATTACTGTTTTTTGTTAGGGTTCACCCAAGCTATGATTTGTTTTCGTCTAGGATGAAGTGATATCTATTATCTGTAATTTGTTAGGGGTTCACCAAGTTTAGGGATTTTCGTTTTGTATAGGATAGATTAAATTTATATGTTTCTGTTGTTTTGTTAGTGGTTCACAAAATTCAAGTTTGTTTATATCCACGTGTAGCAAATTTGTTTGTATCAGTTAATTGTTGGTGGTTCACCAAGATATTGAATGGTTACTTGTGTGTTACAATATGATCATTTGTGCATTGAGTCTCAAACTTGGTAAAACATTCTTTCCTAGCTCATTGTGTCTTTTTCTAGCTTACTGTAACTTTAATAATTGCATGTAGTCTATTTTCTAATAGTTTGCATTTTTTTCAGGTTTTTACAGCTGTAGGTACTTAACTTTTTTCACTCCTTGGTATACAGTTGTTCCATCAACAAGTTTCACTTGTTCATTTTGTATCTTTACTTTTATTCTTTCCTTGCTATTTATCATTCTCCCTTGTTCTTGCTACTAGATCAACCGGAGATTCACACTTCATAACATTTACATACAATTTTAGCTAAAATCGCAGTATTTAGTAATATGCAAATTTAGAATAACCTCACTGCAATTTTCATCTCCATAGGTGTACATTTTTTTTTGTAAAAAATGTAAGTTCACAGATAATATCTATTGAAGGCTTTAGCCATTTGAGTAGTTGTTGAGGTCATCTCGAAATTTCTTTCCTTTTGAATTTGTTTCTTATTAAACGTTTGAATTTTTTATATTCAGTGAAAGTATCCTAGAGATTTCTGCTGCAATGTTGATATTTATCAATTACTTCTTTCTATAAGGCATTAGCTAGTGGTAATAAATATGTTTATTTTTCCAATGTTGCTGCATATTCTTCTATGTTCCCCATCAAAAAAATATCTGCCATGTGGAAAATTACACAATACTTAAGCTGTAATTACAGTGCTAAGTAATATGCAATTACAAAAAGCTTGACTGCAATTTTTGAGTCTTTTTCCTCCATGTGTCAAGTATTGAACTGAAGGCATTTGATGAATCAATTGACACTAATATCTGGATGGTTGACTCTTATAAAGTGTATATATACATTGGGAATTAACATGTACACATCCTTTGCTCTCATGAACTGCTTATTAAAATTATTATAAAACTTGCACACTTGTTGAGCTGAAGTTGCAGTATCAGGTTATGTGCAATTTCAACTAAAAAGAAGTGCAAGTTTGTATCCTAGGATATGTTTTTTTTATTCCAGGTTCATCAAGTTTACTATTAGAATATATTATGTTTCAGTTTACTACTAGGGTTACTAGCTACAACTAAACCTATTTTAAAGATTGCTAGTTATTAGCTACTACTAAACCTATCTTCATCGCTAGGCTAGTAGTATATTTTGTTGAAGGATAGTCTATCCCAAAGGTGTCCTCGGCCTTTGATAATTGAATTGTAATCCGACACGTGCAAATCCACCACTTTATTTTTCTATTTTTAAGATTTGAAGACTGGTCATATTACAAACCTCTATGTTCGAGAACAACATTTATAGTTTGATACATGACTCGTCAATTTAGTGAGTTGTTCTCAGATTTCGGATGTATAATGCAAAGTCATCAATACTAGTCAAAAGTAATATTATCGTAAGCGGTGACAATCGCCAAAATTACAGATGATCAATTAAATAAAACTTGAATATGTGGCTTTGTGCACTTTTCTTATATTAATTTTTTGTCATCATATTGCTATTCGAGTTGCTCTATTAATGTATAACTCAATCATTTATTCTATTATCAGATATAGTTCTCCATACAATGTACAATTTTAGAGCTTAATTATTTAAGTTATTCTCATTTGTATTTGTTTGGCCAAGCTTCTATACTACCCCAAATGCAGAGAAATATAAATTTTAAAGAGCTTTGATTATGATTTGGTGAGTGGAGACAATAAAATAGCCAATTCAATCTAGTTCTATGGACTCTTGATCTAAAAATTGATCACCTACAGCTTGCACCCAAAAATGTCCTGGTTTTTATCTATGAGATGATTATGTTCGGGAGGTGATATCATCGTGAGGATTTTCATGTCTCTTCCAAAGTTCCCAGAGATCATTCTATCTGAAGTTCAAGGCCTGGAGTTAGCTCATGTTCTGAGGAAAGAAATCAATGAGGCTTTCTTAACATTGCGCAATGTTGCTTCCGGCAAAGACCTGAAAACATATCTGATGGTAAGCTAAGCCCTACAATCTATTTTCTTTTTCCTTTTTTTTTTCATGTAAGTTTGTGCTCAATGTCATACTAAAGAATTTTTCTTGAAGTCAGTTGCAGCCCTTTGGTTCATTTCTATAATTGGGAGCTGCTTTAGCTTCTTGACTTTGTCTTACACTAGTAACACTACTACGGAAAGGCCTTCACAGACGGTTCAAAAACGTCATTACAGAAAGTTTCGTGAGCCATCTTGAGTTTATGGGTCAGTAATGACATGAGGTCATCACAAACGGTTTTTGAACCGCTCAGAATATATAATATCACAAACGGTTATTAACTCAAAACCGTCTGTGATAGTCGACTATCACTGCATTTGGTTTCATCTATAAACCGCTTGTGATTTTTTGACTATCACGCATAGCTTCATCTACAAACCGTCTGTGATATTTTTTTGCATTGCTAAATCTATTTCTGTTTATTGGCTATCCTCAGGAAATGCTAGCCATGCCCTCTGAAACAAGCATATCCAATTCGCATTCATTTCAGAAGCAAGCACATCAAATTTGCATTCATTTCAGAAACAAGCACATCCAATTCACAAATCAATTAACTAAAATTAACCATAATGTACATTTACACACATGTACCATTAAGTTCAATCTTATCCCAATCAAATTCACTCTACATTGTGGAAACTCCCATCCGGATTTATGACCGACTGCTCGTGAATGACGCAAGGTGTGGTCGAACTTTTATGAGCTCGCCTGCTCCAATGCGCTTTAAGCGATGGTTGCAACTTTGTCGCTAGGAAGATTAAATTTTGCTTATATAAATTGGTAAGTATATATGAAATAATTGTTGCAAGATTGACAAACCTGAGGATCATTGGTGATCGCGGAACCGATGAGTAGTTCTATGTTGTGGCAAACATAGTATCCACAGACGTTCTTTGAACACCACGGTTATTCTGAAGCCAAGATGTCACCTAAATAATCTAACATACAACCATAACGTCAAGAATTTGAACAACATCTCATCTAATGACATAAAGAGATCAGTATTTAATAGAACCAATGCATGAATATAGTCTAAATCCAAGCAAGTATATCGAAGGGATGATCAAATATCACAAGTAGTACTTAATCAACCATAACATAGCACTAGGTATCATTCACCATCTATATTTATTTATTACAGTTCATCAACAACGAATGAAAGATAGAAACTAAATCATAATGTTGAACTTGAATATGGTGAAGTGAATGAGTAGTGCGTGTCTACTCCCTCCTAATAGAGCCAACATCAATGACCACCTAAAATAAACAAACAAAGCAAGAATGAGTCTGAGACTCAACAAGTACAGTGAATAATTGGACATACAACAATTATGATCAAGACAACATCATTGAAGCATATGAACATAACACCGCATGAATATATGAATGAATAGAGTGAATGGATTGAATGAAATGAAAGGACTGCACACATGCTTATACTCAGTATAGCTAGTGACACACCGTCGGTGTTCACTTAAGCCCGTATTTAACAAAATTCGGCCAAAATAATATGCTCACAGGTAGATGAAGATATAAGACAGATTCTGTCTAGACAAAAAAGACAGCAGTAAAGAATATAACACAACTTTTGATCTACAACTCCGATTAAGGCGTTCTTTATCATTATGGAAAGTTTATAAAAATTTCTACAATAACCTAGTTGGGTGAAACCCTGAATCTGCCAATAACATAATCATAATTTAGGAGACAACTTGACAGTTCACTCTCGTCAGGATTTCAGGACAGCGGTAAAGATCAGACCATAACTTTTGATCCGTATGTCGGAATTACGTGTTCTTGGTGGCTACGGAAATCAAAGAACATTATCTAAATATATCTAGGAGATGGACACCTCCAAATCAGCTTCTAAGAACCCGAAATATGCCACACAAGCTACTGGACAGAACTGAACTTACAACCGAACGAATTCGATCCAAACTAAATAATCTAATTTCGCATCTAATCAACATTAAACAGCGGGGAACATCTCGTTACCCTTGAAGAACCCCAGAGAACAATGGACAAAACCCACGAAGAAGATCTCCTCTTCTCCTTTTCTCTCCTTCTTCTTCCTCCCGATGGCGGCAACAAGGAGCAAAGAACGGAGGCGACATGGAGGGCATGGCAGCAGGGGAGGAGGGTTTGTTATAAGTGCAGCAAGACTACAGCAGCTGTGTGCTACAATAAAATGAGCCTAGGGTTTGGTTGCCCCCTTCTTAAACCAACTTCCCACTTGGGCCAAACAACGTGGGCCAAAAGTCCAAGATTATTTCTCCTCTAAAAAAATCTGATTTCTCTTTTTAATTCCTGTTAAATACCTTTCTCATTTTAATTAATTCTCTAATGTTAAACAAGATATTACATAATCGTTGTTGGATACTTTATTTGTTAGGAGAAATCCCTCTCTAAACTATATTGCACTCGAAAATTGAACAAATTTTCCTCTTTCGAATAATACATTCTCTCAAATTGATATTCGGGGTATTACAGTTGCGGCCCGACGGCTGCTGGTGGCATTGCAAAAATAGAATTGGTTAGTTCGAGAGGCATTACTATGAAATGTTATATAGGATTAATGTGTAGCTAGCGAGTACTGGGAAAGTTAGATCGTGCTTCAGCGTCCTTCCCTGGTTTTTCCCTCCTTTAGCATAGAACACACCGAACGCCCTACGTGACTCCAAGAAGTTAGCCTTAGCCATTGCAAAGGAAGGAAAGACTATAATAGAGTTTCTATGGAGGAAATGTGTTTACCTGTTGATTAAATGCCAGATAACTGTGAAGTTGTGTGTGGTCCTCTGTAGGGAATCTAGGTATATTACCGAGCTCCACTTTGGTATAATTACAATTAGAATCCAACCAAATTCAAACTAGTATAACTTTCACATCACAACTTTAAATGAAATAATTCTTTCACCTAAATTCATATAAAATCATGACTTAGCTACTGTAGAAAAATCATGCATTTTTGAGCATTTTGAATTTTGAGGTATTTCTCGATGTTTATTCTAGATTGTATTTATATAGATTCCGAGCCTATCGGTATTGACCTATGCGCCACTGAGGAGAGCAATTGCTACCAACAAGGCAAGCATCATTTGAACTTTCTTTTGCATCATGTTTGATTCCGCTTTGTTAAGTTAGTGCAATGATAATTGCTTGCATGCTATTTTGATAATGTCGCTATTTTTGTGATGTGTAGATTAGTTATCTCCTAATTCATTGAGGTTATCCTTGAATTATTCCAGTACTGCATGCTTGAGTTAGGATGATTGAAATATATTATTCGAGTTTGCTTAGCCATGCAAGTCTAGAACCGTAGTTGATTGTCGTGAATAACCCGATAATTATGGGATAAACACAACTATCATTATATACTTTTGTTTTAGATCTTCGTATCTGTTTTATGAGTTAAATTTTTGTCATTTTAGATGCTCTTTTGGTTTGGACAAGTGATGGTTAGTGATGGTGTCTTTGTGCACGAGTTTGGGTAAGTGATGGACTTGTCTGGACAGTTAAGGACCGAACTTTGGGTACCTGTGGTTCAAGCAAAACTCGTGCTATCACACGTGGCATATGGGTGCTGCTTGGTTAAGTAAGGGGTTAGTGTTGTTGAGTTGATGACTGGTGGTGTGAGGACGTATATGTGTCCCATCGCATATATGCTTTGTAGGGTGCCGATTGCAATTCTATAATGTGCGAATGAGCATTATTTAAACCTTGTTAATTGGGTTGGTGTGCCCGGCACAACTTGCGTGCCTGTTTTGTTAGTAGGCTATATAACCTACACTAAGCAGGGTTACGTCGCACATGGGTGATTCAACTCAATAATATTAACTTGCTGAAAAATACTAAGTCTTGGTTTACCCAGCCGGCATACCATAGAAAGTATGCTATTTTCAGAGGCATCTAGAGGCTTACGGGCTAATCAAGTCATGTGGGTAAAGTAGTACACCCCTGCAGGGTATAAATCTATTCGAATAGCCGTGTCCACTGTTATGGACAACCGCTTGAGTTTGTGGTCGCTTATTGTTAGACTTGGAATTAAAATTGTGGGTATAACTTGGTATTCGTCATGAATGGGGTGTTCATGCTTGTTGTTGTATCAAAGTGGATAGCCACTTTGTTATTTATATGATTCATTTGTTATTCAATTTACTACTTATTCACATGCTTTACTTCTACTTCAAATCTGATTTCTAAATGGCACTTGAAAGACTAGTATGTGTAGGTTGTAAATTGTTGCGTCTCTTTTGCAAAACTAAGCCAATATGAGCCATCCTTTGGAACAACCTCTAGCATAACTAATTTTTATTTGTGTAAAACTTGCGAGTACCTTTGTACTCAATTCGGTTACTGCAATTTCAGGTGAGGAAGGTTATGAGCCCGTTGAGCTCGTTAGTGCCGATTTAGGCGATGCTGATGAGTAGTGCTATCTTTTAACTCCCAGTCGGTTGCCGATGGGATATGGGCATACCACTGCTGGTCTTTTGGTTTATTTACTTACTTCCGCTGCTACTTAATACTCTTATTTGAATTTGGCCGGTCGGCCGTTTGTAATAGTTGTAGACTTTGACTATTATGTTGTATATCTTTTGAACTATTAATGTATGGTTGTTGTATGGATGTGATCAACGTTGTATGAGAGTATGAGCATATTGGCCGCTGATCTTGGGAGCCAATATGAGTTCATGCTCGCTGTTCGTGGCTTCCCATTTAACTCACTAAGTGTAATGCTTGACTTGTTGGAGAACCGACAATCATGTAGTGCTCGCAAAGGAGCAGCGCACATGATCGTCGGGGCTCTAGTTTTCAGTTAAGCTTCTCGCTTAGATGGAGTTAAGATGGAATCCATTTACTTGAGGTCCAGAGTTATGTCCTTAAGACCATGATTAGTCTCGGTCATACGGAGATAACCCGGGGGTCCTCACAGCGTTGGTATCAGAGCCATAGTGACTGTAGGTTAGAGATAGCATGGGTGTTAAGTTTAGCAAGTCCTTTGGACTAAAATTATTTTCGAAATATCAAACTAATTTGAGAAAAACTAAGTTAGGAATCTCTTTTATTCTTTATCCATCTTAGTATCATTTCTCACCTTATTCTTGTTTCGATTTACAAAACTAACTCATCTTGCCATTCTCGTCCCTGATGAGTCGTCAAGACTGTTAGGGAGACCCAAGTCAAGATGTGAACGGATACCGGCGCTTCTAGAGATACAATGTGAAGAGCGAACTTCACTTATCAACCCTAATACTCCATCTACCATTGGGATCAAGGACCGTGGATGGAGGAGTATTTGAAGTGATCAATATTGTAACACCCCACCAAACAAAGGCCTAGAATGCTACTAAACTAAATAAATTAAACAAAATTAAACTAAAACAACTTACAAAATTTCGTAACCTCCTTTGTATAGTTATCTATACCGAGGTTCCAACAAACAGCTATAACATAAACAGTAATCCAACTCGCAATATGATCAAGACATATTCAAAACCGCTATTCGTTACTATAACATCCATAGCAACTAAACAGCTAAGATATAGATCATGAGCATCCAAAAATATCTATCCATTTATTACAGTTTACTACTAATTAATTTTTCTTTTCATTCCATTGTGGCAGACAGCGATAGTGCAACAAGACTAAACATTCTTTTCCCCATGCATGCCGATCTCGTAAAGGTACCTAAAACACAACAAACAACAAGAGGTGAGTCCAAGACTCAGAGAAATATAATAAATGGCATCAACAACATACAAGCATGTAAATCATCAACTATACTTCACAAATCCACATATCAATCACCTTACACACACATGTTATGCAATATGCTCAAATGATCCTTTTCCTTCTCTTTCCTTTTGCATTTTACCAGAATGCAAAGTGTGCATCCGTCGATGCACACCCATGCTCGTGCTATCCGCACAGGACCATTGCCCATACTCGCAAGTATGGGGATTAAAGCCCATGCTTTACAAGCATGGGGACCTTTAGCCCGTCATCAACATAACGGGACTCAAGAGTTGCTTGGTCATCACATGACCAAGTCTTCAATAAGCCAACATGATGCATATGTATGAATTTCTCAAATTAATACAAACATGCATCATAATAACATTGCATATGAATATCCTATTCATACTACAAAGCTCATAAACATAGACTTCACAGCTAGCAAACATCCAAGATTAACACATAACTCATATATCTAGCAACCATGAACATTACCAACTATACCAACATCACAACTCATGAACACCCAATTTCTCATAATATATATCAAACATTGCCATTCAACCATATATATTATAACCATCATTATACTTGCCTTAACCGCGAGAGAACGGGGATGTGCGTAAGGTGCTGCCCTGTACCAGTCCACCACCTGAATAATAATTATAACGCACGCTAAGACACAGCAGTGGACCAAAATAAACTATATAACAACAACCACAAACTCGAAAAGCATCTAACTCGATCCCGCCCCAAATTCCTAAACGTTGATCTGTCCCTCGGTGGATAGTCAACTTCAAAAATTCATATCTATTGTTACAGGAGTCCAATTAAGGTTTTCTTAGACTTTCTGAAAGGTAATTAAATTCTCCAACTAAGTCTAGTTGGTGAACCTCTCTGAATCGGCCAAATAATACCCCTACCAAGCCAGTTAATAAAACATCGATTTCCCGTCAGGCTCTCTGGACAGAGCACTAAAAATACCATAACTTTCAGTACATGTGTCCAAATCTCGAGTTCTTGAGGTTTCTGAAAATCTGAGACAATTATCTACAATTTTTATTATACTGAGCTTCTCTGATTTCCCATTTAACTAATCGTTTCACCCAGATTACTAAAACCTGTCAGAACACCAATGATTCTGTAGAACAGTCCCACTAATAAAATCATAACTTTTGCTACAGGGGTCCAAATTACGTGTTCTTGCACTTCACGGAAAGATGGCGACGTCCTCTACAATATCCTAGGAGACATCCTGGACTAATTCTGCCGTTAAACACATCAAAACCTCAATTATCTCTAATCTGTCCTGAGCAGCCCTAAATACCGACATCGCTAAATTAACTAATTGCGCAACTAATCGAGGGGGAATTGGGATTACCCTTGACGAACCCGCTGTCGAACGCGATGAACACCACATGATCCCTCTCCCCTCCCTTCTTCCCCTTCTTTCTTCTTCCGTTTTCTTCCTTCTTCTTGGCCAACAGCAATGGGAGAGCACCACCAAGAGGGAGGGGAATAGCAATGGAGTGCAAGGGGGGTGTCTACTGTAGCATGACACTGTAGTGGTGGCAGGGTACTGTAGCTCGCGTGCTACAGTAGTGCTAGGGTTTTCCCCCCTTCTTTGATTGGTGGCCGGCTCCTCATAGGCCTCCTGGGCCAAGGCCCGAGGCCCAGGTTGCCAAGGATTTGCATAAAACCCCTCTTTTTCCTTCTGCTAAACTCTTTTTCATTTGGTCCTTCTCCCTAATTTTAATTATTCTCTCTCGAATTATATTTGGGGTATTACAAATATCATTGCCAGACACGTGATAGGGAGTATCCCATACGGATTCCGTAGCGCTGGCACCTCCGAAACCCGGCGTTGCGGAAGTGGCTCATGTGGCATCGAGCCATCTTCGTCATGACTTGACAAAGTTAGCTCAGCCTCCATACTACCACTTTCCTATGCAAGCACGTGGCGTAGAAGTGAACACTTTTGTCAGGATCCAGCCTGGGAAGACACTCAAGTATGACGGCTGGCAAGATTGATTCACATCATGGATCAAATCTATCATTGCTCTATGCATGAGTTATGGGAGACGCGCCGTCTCACCGTGGCTCAAGGCGTCTGCAACCCATATGCAACATAGGTTTCCCTCTACATCTCACCAATCCGAGATAACCACGAAGACACGGATCACCTAGCTACTATTGGGTAGATCAGTTTCCAGAAGGATTTAATCAGAACCTTTAGAATTGAAGCTTAGTAAGATCGTTGTTCGGCTATGAGTTCAGTGAGCATATGTCCTTAGATTCTTGTAATGGATCTATAGTTGTTGAACTTTTAGTGTTGTTTTGCAAGAGCTTTGGTTTCGGGCGATTACTCTTGGCCTACGGGCCTATATGAATGTAATTGTAATCGGAAAGCAAAGTATTACTTTAATGGATCTTAAGTTGGTTTTATGTCTATGTGTCTTCTTGTGGCGTTCACTTTTGGTGCATTTCATTGCCATATTGCATGATAGGTTGAGATCTTCTCCTTGCTGTCCAGATTTCCTTTCCTTTCCACGGTTGCTCACGGGCGATTACTCTCGTGATTCTCTAACTATCCATGTGACAACGAGGATGGCGGGACCTAGTACTCCTTCTAGCCCTCAACCAAGGAAAAGTCACCATCACAGGATTCAACACACCGTCACATGTCTTGGATGCGCAAGGAGGACACTATGTAAACCATTTGCCCAGAAGCGTGAAAATGATGTGTTTGTTTTAGCTGTGGTTAGGTGGGGCACTCGCCACCAATGTCTGAACTAAGGAAGTTAAAAGGACCTTGGAGAAGGCCACGAT
This sequence comes from Phyllostachys edulis, assembly GCA_036346405.1. Classification (NCBI taxonomy): domain Eukaryota; kingdom Viridiplantae; phylum Streptophyta; class Magnoliopsida; order Poales; family Poaceae; genus Phyllostachys; species Phyllostachys edulis. The sequence goes on from CM070564.1 coordinate 10,657,748, forward strand.
CTGTCGAAGTTGTGGTGAGGAAGGACACTTCATTGACGATGGCACTACAAATTGTCCCAATCTGACGGAGACCATTCACCGAAGCTGCCCGACTACCAAAGTCACTTGTTTTTCTCTGCAAGGGACACGATCATCATCCCAAGGAGTGTAAATGCGCAGACCAGATGATCACCTAGTCGGTCGAACTTCAACGAAGGATTTTCCATGCGGTCATCATTAAGCGAACCATGACCAAAAAGATCTTCAAGGATCCATTAATCAGGGATCCGATGTTCTTTCTCAAACACCGATGCCACCGAGGCCTCCAACATCTACTCCACAACCTTCTCCACGAGTGGCACAACAGCGCAATGGGGGCAACAGCTCCCGAAGCAGCAACACATTCAAGGCCAATGTCACTTGCTACCATTGTGGCCGCCCCGGCCACTATGCGAATAAGTGCCTTGCGAAGCAACGTGGGATGCCCAGACTTATCAAGCTCCTACACCACCTCCAGTGCGGCAAGACCTTCACCACCTCCTCAAGCATCATCTAGTCCTCCTCAAGTCCCTACACGTGGCTGAGTAAACCACGTCATTGCCGAGGAGGCAAGCGGTGCTCCGGATGTCGTTTTGGATACACTTCTCGTTAATTCTTGTCCAGCATCAGTTTTATTTGATTCAGGAGCATCTCATTCATTCATTAAAAAGGAATATGCTGCACTTAATCAATTTAAAATACATAGACTTCAGTCACCTTATCAGATCCAGTCACCGGGATTGGTTCTCCAAACCGATCAAGTCTGCCGGGATGTAAAAGTGGAAATTCAAAGGGTTAACTTCTTGGCAAACCTAATTGTGATAACTTTAATGGGTATTGATGTGATCTTAGGGATGGGTTGGCTGTCCAAAAATCAGGGAAAGATCGATTGTGCTCAACGATCTATTTCAGTCACAAGTGAAGACGGCAGTCAAGTCATTTTTGCACCTTTAGTGGGTGATTCTCATCTCTATGCCCTAGAAGTTAGTACCTCACTTGAATTGGATAAAGTACCAGTAGTATGTGAATATCCATATGTATTCCCGAAGAACATCCAGCATGCCCCTAATCATGGTTGAGTTAAATCATCGAGCTTGCGCTGCATACCGCACTAATTTCAAAACAGCCGTATCGGATGCCTCCTAATGAGTTGGTAGAATTGAAAGCACAACTCAAGGAACTTCAAGATAAGGGATTCATTAGGCCGAGCTCCTCACCTTGGGGATGTCCGGCTATCTTTGTCAAGAAGAAAGATAAGAGTTTACGGATGTGTGTTGACTATCGTCCGTTGAACGAAGTCACTATGAAGAACAAGTATCCGCTTCCGCGGATTGATGATTTGTTCGATCAATTGAATGGAGCTCAGGTTTTCTCCAAGATTGACTTGAGATTGGGCTACCATCAGATCAAAGTTAGAACTGAAGACATACCAAGACAAAGATTCTCCACTCGTTACGGTCTGTACGAGTACACTATCATGTCCTTTGGATTGATGAATGCGCCAGCATTCTTCATGAACCTCATGAATTCGGTTTTCATGGATTACTTGGATAAGTTTGTTGTTGTATTCATCGATGACATCCTTATCTACTCCAAGTCTGACGAAGAACACGAGCAGCACTTGCGACTTGTGTTAGAGAAGCTTCGTCAACGTCAACTCTATGCCAAATTCAGCAAATGTAAGTTCTGGTTGCGTGAAGTTAGTTTCTTGGGTCATGTGCTATCCAAGGGTGGTGTCGCTGTTGATCCAAGCAAAGTGCAAGATGTGCTAGACTGGAGGCAACCCAAAAGCGTCACCGACATTCACAGTTTTCTTGGACTTGCGGGATATTACCGCAGATTCATCAAGGACTTCTCCAAAATTGGGAGGCCAATGACCCAATTATTGAAGAAGGAAAAGAAGTTTGAATGGTCAGTGGAATGTGAGGAAAGCTTTCACATCTTGAGGGATCTCCTGACCAAAGCTCCGGTGCTCATCCTGCCAGATATTCACAAGAGTTTCGACATTTATTGTGATGCATCTCGCCACGGGCTCGGTTGTGTGCTCATGCAAGAGGGCAGTGGTGGCATATGCATCGAGGCAATTGAGACT